>CP139508.1:395293429-395753547 GCA_021014915.2 Artemisia tridentata subsp. tridentata
TGAAGGAAGCCATTCACTCACCCCCTTCACCTCACGTGGCATATTTCCACCCTAAGGGTGTGTATCGCTACTTCCACCCGCACTTAATCCTAAGTGTAGGGAAAACCTCCCCTATTTCCGTTAAATAAGGGTAGAGTCAGGCTCGTGACTCGAACAAAAACAAGCGCTTCTTGGGAGGCAACCCAAGCTTTATTTGTTTGTTTGTTTGTTTGTTTGATTTTATTTGTTTCCGTATGCAAGTTTAATTGTTATTGTTTGTGCTCATGTTTCAAAGTAAATTGTGAAAATGCTTTATTTTGTTTTTAACTTCGTCTTAACTACAAATAAAGGTATTTTGCAAAAGATAAGTGTAATGGAATCCAAATTTGTTTACAAGAACAAGATTGAACATGAATCACAACAATATTAAATGAGCATGCATACTAGTAATTGTTAGAGTCAAATGCTTGTATCGAGTCATAATGAATATTTTGAAGGATTTCCAGGAAGTGAGGCATAAGTTTTTCCAGAAATTTTCCGGAAACTAACCATAAAATTTCTGCAGGTCACTTCTGACGGCGTCAAGTGTAAAATTCTGGAAATTTTGCAAGTTTTGTTTTTCTACCGGAGTCATAAAGTTTTTGTTAAATCTTTAGTTTTATAAACTCCAGGAAATCTGTAAATAATCATTCTACAAGCATTATATCTTTAATCGTTTTGTTTTTATTTCTAAGTCTGGAATTACATCTAGTTGTGAGTTTTCTTTGTTCAGGTTGATGCTTTGGGTTTTTTGTGTTTGTTTTCTCAGGTTTAACAGGTTATATTGGACAAGAAGATGATTTATATTTTGGAAGGGAAGCTTTCAACGTTCATTTTCTTGGAGGAGGATTTAACCATGTTACCGGATTATCCACATCGAACGAATCAGGGGAGTATTTGTTTTCATTCTTTTACCTTATTTACTTTTACATCCTTTGAATGAACATTGGGGACAATGTTCAGCTTAAGTGTAAGGGGAGGGTAAATGATGATACCTTAGAGAATACAATTGCACTTGATTTTTGTTTGTTTGATGGTAGATGTGTAATAAAACTGAGAGAAATACCTGTTAAGGCAATTTTAGTGCCAAATTTAAAATTTTTTACAACATATAGGAGTGAAACTTTGGTCTTAATGAGCGTCTCACGGATAGGAGTTATATGACTAGCACAAAACCGTACCACTAAAAAAATTTTCCACCCCCAAATATGTGAGGTTCGCCCCTAGAATTGGTAGGAAAAGCATTTATGCTATGATGTGTGTACCGGTAGCACTTAGATTCTAGAACTTGCGTTAGGATCATTCCGAGGCCACAAGTGAGACTACATTCATGTAGTTAGATTTACTACATGATAAGAGGCATTAGGATTAACCCATTGTTTTACACATGTGTTTTTGTTATAATTACGTTGGCTACATTGGTCAAGTAATTCTCCCACACCCTTTGCGTTGTACTCATTTTTAGTACACGATACCCCTAGTACACCCCTCAGAGCATATCTTTTCGTTTCTAACTTTAAGCATTTTACTTAAAGGAAGAATTTGTTTACACCCCACTTAAATGTACACCCAAATCGCCTTAGCCTACCTTGTATGCACTCATCTTTAGTGCATTATTGTGACAACATTTGTTTAAACCCCAAGTTAATTATCTAATTGATTACATGGTTGCTAAGTCGAGTCATATCCTTGTACATATTGTTTTGGGACGATTGGGACTCATGGGTAAAGTACTAGTGTAATGGAGTAATGGGGAAGAACAACATTATTACCCCCATATGTGCTAAATATTTTAAAAGTACTCCAAGTGTTTCGATTATCTTAATTCGAGTCATTAGAATAGTTAATTGTAAAGTTATGTAAAAGTTCAAGTGTAAGGGGAGAACCGAGGCCCCTATGATGTATTATTTTGGATGGTAGGGCAAGAGTGTATAAAAAAAAAAAAAAAACGGACTACCATCCCGTTTCCTTTTATGTTTATTTTATGTTCTTATTAGTTTTTGATTAGCTTAAGTCGAGTCTAGTCTTGGCTTAGCAACGCCATATTGTACATGTAATTAATCAAGATCTTTAACTCGCCACCAGTAAAATATCCCTTATCCAACAAAACCGTGTTTATCATATCCCTACACCTAACGTTATAACCCGTTTAAAAGCCCTCTTTGATAGTTTATCTTAGGTGCTTACGCCTAGTGGAGGAGGTTTTTGATCCTTTCCCAAGCCTATGGTAATCTATTTGCTATGACAGGTAGTGAGAGATATTATTCATTTTCATTTGTGAGATATACTTTTATGACACCTGAGAGATGTGAGTATCTAAACACTACTTGTGAGGTGCTAGTGTGTAATCTCCGTGCTTATTATGATTAAAGGGGAACGACTATTTGTTGTAATTACTTTTATATTAGCGTTAAATGACCCTTAACTTGTATTTTGATTAGAATAAAAGCGCATTTGCTTGAGGACAAGCAAATCTCAAGTGTAAGGGTATTTGATGAAGCGAAAAGTGTACCGCTTTTAGGGGGTCATTTAAGCCCTAAATCGTATTTATTTGATCAAATATTGCCCTAAATCGTTCCTTTTGTCATTTTAGGTACTTTGGAGATGAAATTTGGAAAAGGAAGCATTTTGGACGTTTTTGGTGCATAAAAGTGAAGAAAACGACAAAGTCTCTAAATCTGCTGGAATAGTACCTGTGACGGCGTCAAGCCCCAGTGTGACGCCGTCAATCCTTGATAAGCCAGAGAGGATTTTGGAAGATTAAAGGGGGACGGCGTCAAGAAGGCCATCAAGAAACCCTAACCGCGGCGAAGTGACGGCGTCAGGACTTAACCTGACGACGTCAGAAGCCATTGAGTGACGACGTCAGAATGACAACTTGCACAAGAAGAAACCCTTGTAAAACCGTCACATGCTGATCAAGACAATCACAACTTACGCGCGGAGTAGCTGTCACTGTTTTGGCCATAAAATCTTCATACGAACTCGGATTTGGGTGATTCAAAAGGCCACGCGAAGAGGACGAAAAGATCTACAATTTGGTGAAAATGGGAAGTTGACGCCGTCACTTGTACGAGCTGACGCCGTCAAGCCTTGCCGACAGAAATATTGACTATAAATACAACATCATAACTTCACTTTTTGAAAGCCCCAAACCTTAAGTCCGATTCTAGGGTTAGGGTAGGTGTTTTTCCAGCAACTTAGAGGGTCCTAATCATGCAATAAACAGCTTGTAATGGTTTGTTTATCGATTCAATCTTATGTTATGTCTTCAATTATGATTATTGTTGATTGCTCTTCATTAATTATGCTTGGCTAAATCACCTTGTGTCTACTTATGATTGTATGAAACTTGTATATAATCAATTAGGTCTTATTGTGTTCTTGTTGATGCTTGTGTCTATCATCATCAATTAAGGTATGACAAATACAATAGATCTAATTGGTTAGCTTATAATTCTTGTTTCTCATTGTCTCTTGTTTGATTGGGTGATATCGATGTTAGGCTTAAGAAAACTGGCTAACCTGCTATACGGTAACTTGCTTGAACGTCTTAAGAAACATGAACCAAGGTGTACTAAGGTTATATGGTTGTATTTAATGCATGAGCGAATTCTAGTGATCCCATGTTAGGAGCTTCTTAGCCGGCTCGACATAGGTGTGAAGTAGGAGCTTATAGAGTTGAGGAAGTTCGTACACACCCCCACGAATGGTATTAAGGAATACAACCCGTCAATTAAAACAAGGTGTGACAATTCAATAGGTAGAATTGGATAGCTAGCAAGGAGTAATATATCATAGGTAGACATGCTTCACTTCCCTTGTAGAACCCTAGTTTACTTTCCTTCACATTAGTTTAAGTAGTAGTTTTTGGGTTAGTTGATTAGCAACTAATTCCGCCTCTCCTTCCAAAACCCGAGATTTTTACTTGCTTTCCATAAAATATAAAAATACAAAAAGAATCATCCCTCACCTCTAGACCTAGTAGATAAATTTCAATCCTAACGAACACTATTCTTTGAGTTGAACGATCAATCCCCCGGTACTTGCCACTTCACTATACTACATCGGTCAGGTACACTGCCTGGTGGGGATTGCAAGCTTCTCGAGATCCCTCGAGAGGTAAAACCTGTTGTAAGGTCGCAAAACCACGCATCAAATGTCAATTCCTATAGGCCTATAAACTACAATCGCGCTCACTCGCAAGTGATTAATGGTTTATGATCGAGGGACTTGCTTTTGGCAAGGACGGTACTTAGCATTATCATTTCAGTCAGGAATAGCATACCAATAAACAATTGTGCTCATAAAAATAAGTAAATAGCATGTATCTCCCCCATGGGTTTATAAACAATTTAAAAGTAAAAGTGGGGCTATGAATCACACCTTAATAGTAGAGAAACGAGATTATAACAAACAATCAGATGGAACAGCACGACAATAAACCTCAGCACAACCTAATATGTGAATAATATGTCTCAGCAATAAACCTCAAAGCGATTTATAAAGTAATACTCGTATTTGAATTGAAAAGGTTTTATTTCAATGTCGTTTGAGAGAAATAACGTTTAAGACTCGTGTGGATACGAGAAGTTAAAGTAATAAAAGTCGGCAAACACAAACGGATACGAAGAAAAGAATAACGAAAAGAGAGAAGGACTAAGATTAAGAAGAAGAATAAAGAAAGAAAACATCAATAGGTTGTTTTGGTGTTTTACCCATTTCCCAAATAGTTGATAAAACGTTATGATTTAGGAAGAAAACGTATAAGTTTCGAAAAGGTTTTTAGGATACTAAGTAATCATAAATGATTAAGTTATAAAAGATTTTATCAAAATTTGGGCATGATGCGTCCGTTTATAAAGCATTTCCAAGTCGTTACGACTCTTGAATATAAGTTTTATTGTCACATTTTACAAGTTAAATATATATAATTGGACACTATCATTCGCGTATATATTAGTTGTCAAGTTTATCGACCATTTTGTGTATGTTCGGGTCCAAATATGTTAAGCTCTTATGAGTCTAACATACTCTTCCGTCTCAATTACCAAAATCGTTCATAAGGTCCATCGGCTAATATCGTAAATACAATAATGTCCAATTCTCATCCAAGCATAGGTTATTACAATATCCAAGTCCAATGTCCAAATTAATCCAAAGTTATCCAAATATTTATCCGAAACACCATATTGTTAAACAAATAACTAAATAGTAACAGACAAACGAAAATGAAAATAGAATACTAGGCCATATGCATTAGACTTCGGCCCAATGCTTACTCACACTCTAATGGACTCACTTTGGACTTTCGGGCCCAAAGTTAATAATACTAGACCCATTAAGGACTTATCCAAGTCCAAAACTGACTCGATACTAACTCTAGGTTTTCTAACCTCGAGTCTTACACGACCGAGACTCCCTTGAGTCTCGACTTGACTCATTCGACACCAAGGCCTTAAGGGGTCTCGGCTAATGTAACCACTGTAAAAATTTCACCTTGTAAAAAACTATTTTATATATTCTAATAAAGAATACTTATCCATTTTTCTACGTATAATTTTTTTTATCTGATCATAACTACTATCTAATGTGACGTAACTCACATCCTCGATAAATGTGCTTCACGCGGACCAACATCAACTTACCCAATGTTTATTCTACATAAACATTTATATATGACAAGTTTAAAAATCCTACGATATATCATTTGCCACTTTACGTTAATTTGTTAACAAACGTACAAACTAAACATTTCTTATTTATTAGAGTTACTACGAAATTCTAAACCATTATAACAATAATTATGTGTAACTAAATCCTAAAACATTAAAGTACAACTCATCCAAGCTAATGTACAAGCACCTAGAGCACAAAAACCGTAAATTCACTATAACTCCCGATACAAACCCTAAACTCACAAAACTATAATTTTATGTAATAAAATCATAAAACCTAATTAATATATATATGTTTTCTACAAATTATAAGTGTACAAGTCTTTCAAGCCAAAGTACAAGTCATTTATGCATAACATCATAATATTAATAAAAATCCCATTATAAACCTCAATCTATCTATTTTAAAGCACAATACCCATGTCATTTATCCACAAACCTTAAAAATAAATTTCCTAAACTTACTAATTATAAGTACAAGTCTCTAAACCTAATGTACAAGCATCCAATGCATAGAAACCTAAAATCTCATTTATATACTTTTAAACCTAATAAAATTAACATATAATTAAAGTAACATAAGAAAACCCTAAAAATATATTTTCCATATTACATAAACCCTAGTACAACCCTATTAAGCCCATGGTATAACACCTTAAATCACAATATGATTTCTTTTTCTTTTACATGCAAATCGATACATATATAAATAAGTAAACCCTAATTTAAATTCCTAACTAATATTTACATAAACAAAACCTTAAGAACTAACTTAGTTATCTCACTTAAACCCTAATGTACAACACTTCATACACTAGGTACCACCTTACAAAGCCATTCGATTCTACCTCTAAAACCCTAGTTCGATCTAGACTATACACTACCTAAACTAATTCTCACTAACTCCTAAGCATATATTACACCACATCTATCCTCCTAAGTCCCAAAATCATCCACATACCATTGTCCCCTAAATATTTAAATTAAGTCAAGAAGTGTAGGTAAGTTTATTAGATAGGATTTTTCCACATAGCCATTCCCTCCCCCTCCATACATGTGTCCTCCAACTTAACCTAGCCACATCACCTTGTTCCCTACACACTCCACAAGATGCCTAGAAAACCCAAGACACCCTAACTCCCTCCTTTCTATAAATGTCGACCCATTTTTCTTTCTTTTTCTTCACATAATTCGATCCACACTAAAAATAGCCACACTCGCATATAATACTGATCAAACAGCCAAATATAAGTCTAAGAAAGGGTCTTGAGAAAGCTTAGGAGGAGGAAAACCCTAGGTGCTCCATTTCCAAACAAATCGCCACATATATCCCCTAATCGAGTAAACAGCAAGTAAGTATTCTAGCTCTTTTCCTTACCTTTTGTAAACTTAAAAACACATAAAATATATCACTAAATATAGCCTAATAGCAATCTAGGCCAAAATGCATGTTTTCTTTCTTTTTCTCTTTTTGTCCAGCAAAAACCAAACACCCTTAAACTTTTTTTTTAGCATTTCTAATCAAGAAACTATAAAACACATAAGGGATAGACTAGATATGTTTAAAATCATGTTAACAAGTAATAAAAAGTATAGCGTGAACATGAAAATCAAAAACCAATTTGTTCTTTCTTTTCTTTTCTTATCGATAAGCTGTCCCAATCGACCAACTTTGAACAATTAATTCGACCACTAAACAGACCTAATAAAATCTGAAACTTGACCATATAAAAGACCACCCAGCTAGCTAATTATAGGAAAAAGAACGTCGTAAAATCATAGCTTGGCCTCGCTTTTATTCGCGTCCCAAATCTGTCCATCACAAACTGTTATGCGCGCACCATTTTTAATTATTTCGAACCTAATAAGCTCGAATCATAAGCCCATAAGCTGTAAATAAGTTGTTTACTAACTTAACAAAACTTGTATAAAAGAGTCGTAGCAAATCTTGCCTTTTTCCTAAGCTTAAATTTGCGTAAAAATGAAATAAGGACCACGAATGAAAACAATAGAATGCTTCGAGGGTAGAAACTGTCAAAACTCCAACTGTTTTTATAACTTGGACCAAAAATGAAATCGACAAAGAGTTTAAGGGTAAAATCTGCAATATGTTTTATTGGGCCAAAAATGTAAATATCTCAAAGATATTAAACCAAGGACTATTTTTGCCAATGACTTAAAGTTGAGGGTATAAATTGTCATTTTTGAAATTACAGGGGTAAAAACTGTCATTTCACCAAAGTTGAGGGGTAAAAATTGTCATTTTTCAAAAGTTCAGGGTTAAAAATTGTCATTTTATGAAAGTTCAGGGGTATAAACTATCAATATATGAAACTATAAGGGTAAAAAGCGTAACATTATATAATTGTTATTAGAAATATATTTTGAATATATATATTTATAATAAAAACTAATAAACAAAATACATTTATCTCGATAACAAACAAACGTAAACATAAAAATGAAAAATAAGATAAAATCTTATCCAACTTTTGAAGAGACTTCATGTTGTCTCAATTAAACATTTATTCGACAACCAAAAACGTTGCGAAACGAATATGAAAACTTATATATATTGGAATACGATTACTGAAACTTGGCATACCAACCCAGGTCGCGTGCCGGAGACGTTTATCAACTCTATTTAATTTTGTTTTCCATCCAGACTGCTAAGGTGAGTTCATAGTCCCACTTTTATATGTTTTCCAAACTTGTGGGGAGATACATGCTACAAAAACCGAACACAAGTATTTTTCTGTATGCTATCCTGATTGATATTGTCTAAGTTTAACTGTTGCCTCTAAAAGACCCTCTATCATGAACCATTAATCACTTGCGGGTGAACGCGAATATAGTGAATAGATCTATTGGCAGTTGACGACCCATTTGTGTTGCTGGATAAGTAGCCAAATGCACTTTATTTGAGATCAATAAAGAGACGGGCAATCTCCTACTCGAGGGCATAATTACTCCATTTAATTATGTGGTAATATACATCATTAGCTTATAACTATGATGATAAACCTGTTAACGTTTTGCGTGTCATAAAACTTAGGGTAATATATTGAACTACAATATTACTGATTTACTTTCTACTTAACTTGTGTTCAAACTGATTATAACTTTAAACACTATGGATTCACTCAACCTTTGTGTTGACTTTTTAACATGTTTTATCTCAGGTAATTAGAAGCTTGATTTGGCACGGAGTGGCAATGGATTTTCTTCTTATAAAAAGTGTATCCATTTTGTTATCATTCAACAAATAACGTATCTTTTATAATGTATTTCAGAAGTTCCCGCTGGGACCTCTATTATGTAACTCTGATTTAAATAAATGAATGATAACAATTTTATCTAAAACGTCTCTTTTCGAGTCGTTTTCTATTTTCATGATTGTGATACTTGAAGTAATACCCCAACTTATATTCCGCTGCGTATATAAAAAACGGGGGTGTTACAGATTGGTATCAGAGCTCATGGTTATAGAGAACAAGGTTCAAACCTAGACTATAACCAATTTTCACATACTTAACCAAAGTCCTCCGTGCCAAACGCTACTGAAACGCTACTTATACATGTTTATTGCTAATTATTTAGTTACATAGTGAAATATTTATAATTACCTGGTGGTTACAGAGTTATGACTTCCCCTACCCATTCTATCCCTCTTATGTCAGACTCGGATATTGAAAATATCAGGACAGTACTGGACATCACGCCCATGCCTACATCCTCACCACCACCTCCACCATCATCTACAAGCTTCCATTCCCCCATCTGTCCCATTTAAACTTAGTGAAGAAGCTAGGACCATTATCGCCCGGTATCACATTTTACCCTGATCACCTACTCCCGACTTCCCTACTCCATCGCGAGTATTTGAGGTAGGAGAAAGCTCGCAAGCAGCACAGGAACAACAGCCGACCGTTTCCACCCTTCTGACACGATTAGAACGGCAAGAAGAACATATCGAGACTGCTTTAGGTCATCTCGATGAGTTGCCTCTAGAACGCATCGAGGGTATAGTATATAGAATTGAAGATTTAGTTATTGGTCAAGAGACCATGGACGAGAATCGTGAGAAGGTAGAGAACCGTTATGAGCAGCTTGGACAAGAAATACCTATGATTTATCATAACGAATTTAAGTTGATAGAAGAAATGATGAAGAACTAATAACAGCTCAGACCAGGATCACAATTTCAGAGACAGTAGTGGGAGACATGCAAGCTCGATAACCAGGATTATATACAGATTCTCATCAGCATGATCGTTGAACTAGAAAGCCGACTCAGAGGAGCTTCTGGTAGCCACTAAATCAGATTGTTATCTATTAGCTTTTGTACTATGTCTCTGCTATGGGATCTATAGTATAGACATGACGCTAGTAGGTAGTTTATATCTACCAACTTTTGTACTATATCTTAGCCATGGGATATGTGGCCTAAATATGACACTTGTATTAATTTTGTTATATATAACAAATTAGCAAGTTATTTATGACTATATGTGGTTGTGATTTTGTTGTATTTTGTTGTGCATGGTATCGATTGATGTGGGCCAGTGATGATCATTTTACATACATGTATGATAGAATTTGGACATGTTGCGACCTTATGATTATCATGGATTTTACCTTGTTAATTTAACATGGTCAAACTCTAAACATGCGTTTTCTTGTGGTATTAATAGAAATATGCCTCGCAATTCCCCAGAACTAGTCATGTCCCAAGCTGCTATCCGAAAGCTTGTTGCAGACAGTGTTGCTGCAACACTTGAGAATCAAGAGCAGTAATGGCCCGTTCTGGAAGCACTAGTAGACCCAATGGAGAAAGCAAGACAGCAATAGCTCGCAAGTGCACTTATAAAGACTTCATAAACTGCAAACCAACTTTCTTCAAAGGAACAGAAGGAGCAACTGAGTTGGCTCGTTGGTTTGAGCGTACGGAAATAGTTTTCATGAGAAGTGGGTGTACCGATGACTGTAAGGTTACCTTTGCTACCGGGACTTTCTTGGAAGATGCCCTGTTTTGGTGGACTTCTACTGCCCAAACTATGGGAGTTGAAGCAGCTCACCAACTTACCTGGGAAGATCTCAAAAAGAAAATGTTAAAGAAGTACTGTCCCCGTACTGAAATCAAAAAGCTGGAAGATGAGTTTCACCAGCTAGTTGTAAAAGGAACAGATCTTAAGGCATACAATAGGAGGTTTCAGGAACTTGTTCTCCTATGTCCAACTATTGTGCCTGATCTTGAGAAGACGTTGGAGAAATATACTGAAGGATTACCTCGAAGTATCTAGGGAAATGTTACTGCATCCAAGCCTCAGTCTTTGGAAGAGGCAATTACCATAGCTCAACAGTTAATGGATCGCGAAATCAAGCGAAGTTCCACTCAAGGAAGTGATGATCACAAGCGAAAGTTTGATGATAGGAGAACCACCCATTACCACAACAACCATCCCAACAACAACAACTACCGCAACAATCAGAACAACTATCAACAAGACCGTAATAATCACCACCACCAACAGAATCGCCGGCAGGAAACTGTCAGAGCCTATATTGCCACACCTGCTGAGGGGAGTGGTTATATCGGAAGAAAACCATTTTGCAATCGATGCTCGTTGCACCACTATGGTCCATGCACTGTTAAGTGCGTAAAGTGTCAGAAAGTTGGACATCAGACCAAAGACTTTAAAGCAATAGGAGCAAATCCACAACCAGTAGCTATAACTTGCTACGGATGTGGTGAGAAGGGGCATTACAAGAGCCGGTGCCCGAAGCCGAATGCCAACCAGAACAACGGTGTCTGCGGAAAAGCGTATGTGCTAGGAGATGGGAACGCACAGCAGAACTAAGACTGGTGCAAGAGAATGAGAACTCGTTAAGATCCCAATAACGTCAAAGGATAACACCTATGTTTAAACAGAAGAGAAATTCCTGTTATAAATAAATAAACCGTAGCCTAAAACTTTCTAAGTATATTTTCTCTTGTACCCTACCTTAGTTACGATGGATGTAATCCAAGTGTAATAACTACCTTTCTACCATATGAAATCTCTATCCTGTAATATTTCCATAATAATCACAATCTGAGTCTAATTTCAGTTTCTATTATGTTTGCCCTATTCATAGTCATCACGTAGCAATACACTGCCATCTCACTAGAAATTTGGTTAATATCATTTCTGACCGAACAATAGACTATTACCACCCTGTAAGATTTTCACACGAACCCTAAGATTCATTTCAAGAATGTCCTAGTACCACCTTAGAAATTCTTGACTCATCACCGTAGTATGGAAAAAAAATTAAAAAAAAAAAAAAAAAAAAAAAAAAAAATCCTTATTCTTGTGAAAAATAATTATGTTGTCATTTTACAAAAACAACACGTTGAACACCATCTAAACCTTTTTGAAAAGTATAAATACCACAGTAACTGATCCAAACATTACATCATTTGGTCCTCAATTATTCATAGCCTGATCAACTATGACTAATTTAGGAAGAATCATGTAATAAATGGGACAGTTATCCTTTCAGATTTTCTAATAACAATTTTCATTCAAAAGCAAAATATTGAAGCAATATTAATTGTTCATAAAACATCACTTTTGACTACATACAATAGATGTCTACACCTATTACCCATTACCTCTATGATAGGAAATCGACAAAAAAATACGAATAGGGAAACCCTAAGAATTCACAAAGATTTATAGCAAACACAAATAGTACAAATTTTATAGAATCCACGAAAATTCATATATAACGACATAATTAGCAACGGGAGTGCTAATGTTATAATGATTACAAGGAAAGGTATAGAATCGCCAATAGGTTGACTAGCCATAGCAACAAAGACCACCACCAACCCAACGATAGCGAGAGCCACCATGGGATGAATCACCTTGATTATCCTGCGCAATAAATACAAACAAACTATTAAGAACGATAGAAATTGTAAGGAATTAAATATTCCATAGATTTGATGATCACAAACAAGAAGAATGAAACATATTATATACTGAATGATAAGCAAAATACAAGGTACTGCTGGTCCAAGAGCAAGGTACTGCTAGACCAACAAGGTACTGCTAGTATATTTTAAGGTACTGCTGGTCCAAAGAACAAGGTACTGCTAGACCAACAAGGTACTGCTGATTCAAGAGCAAAGTACTGTTCCTGCTGAGAACTCTGCTGATAAGACAGAGCACTCTGCTGATAGTATTACAACTCTACTGATAGTGCAAAAGTTTCATTTCTGCTAATAGTATATTGTTTCTGCTGATTAGTGTTCCTGCTGATAGTATTACAATCCTGTTGATAGTTCAAATGAAGTAACTGCTGAATCAATGAGTCACTCTGCTGCTACAGAAGATAAGAACGAAGAAGATATTATTTTGTATGAGTCATGTTTATACAAATATAATATCTAGATATTTATCAAGTCATCAAGTTGAACACTCAAGATACAAGTTGTATCTTATTGACTTGACACATGTAAAAGCAAGTGGATGACTAAAAGCTTATCAATTTGTAAATGATCTCCTTATGTTATAAAAGGAAGATCATACCCCTTAGATAAAGGTGTGGATCACTGTGGACAGTGAGTGTGTCACTGTGAGATTAGTGATCAACCAAAGTGCTTAGTACTCTAAAATTACAACACAAAGTTGTGTTAAAATGTAAAGCACTTAAAGAGTGTGTGTGGGAACATCAGACGTGGGGTCTGATGAACATTGGACATGGGGTCTAATGTTGTTATTGTTGTTAGGAGCCTCAAGGATCTATGATCCCTGTTAGAGTGTAACCGTATTACTAATGATCAAGTAGTATTGGGGCTGAGTTTAATAACAAAGAGAAAGCTTGGCAAAACCTTGTTGTGATAGTATTGTATTCTTCATTTGAATATTCTGCCAATATTATCATTGTTCTTAACATAGTTATAATCCTAGATCAAAGGTGTAACAACCTAGAGTCCATAAACGATCAAGTAAACTTGTTTGTAGTTAAGTTACCACTAAAACGAGTTTCCACAGTTGGTATCAGAGCGGGAGGCTCTGGATCTAGGAAAAGAAAAGGTTTTAGCTAAAGAAAGAAGAAAAATTCTGATCTGGTTCGTATTTTCGCAACTCACTGCAGGGCTGTTTTCAAAGGGCGATAACTCCTTCGTTAACCGTTGGATCGGGCTGAAACTTTTGTTGAAGGTTCTTGGTATATCAAGGTAGATTCTCACCGAAGGGATCTTCAATCTGAGCCTTAAGTTGCAAGATATGCATCGTTGAAAACTGCTGCAGAAATAGTTGAGGTATGGTCGAATTTTTGGTTTTTCTTTCTTGGTTTACACACACAAAGGGGAAGAATCACACACAGAAGAGAGTTGGTTCTTAATAGATAAAAAGGCTTGTTTATCAATTTATTATTGGTGAAAAAGGTTATTTGTTGCTTATTTGAAGTTGAGGTTGAGTTTTTCAAGATTATGTTTTGTCATATCTTTGGAAGAAAAGATAACTTGTTTGTGCTTAAATAATTATGGTGATGACTTGTTAAATCTAGTTTTCATAGGTCAAGGGGAGGATGGACGAAGACCTAGTTAACTATCACTTAAAGGAGTTGCTTTGTCGCGCTCAGTGTCTCATATGAAATGAGGATTTTATCAAGAGATTTTGATCTACTTATATGGTGTTAGTATAAGTTCAAAGTAAGTTTTAGTACAAGATGTAGGACACAAAATTGGTTTATTCTACTTCATCAACAAGTTGGTAATGATTGGTTTTTCTTTGTCAATCATAAAAGCCTACAAGAATGGAGATTCGAATGGTTAACATATTAGTTTCAGGGGAAGCTTCAATGTTAAAGATGTTTAACCATTTATTGTATATGTGTATCACCACAGGAAAAGTTATTGATTATTGCTACTTTTTATTTGTATTGCTACTGATGATTTAAAATTTTAATGTCTCAAGTTCATTTTTAGCGCGGAAAGCTTAATGGAGGGTAGTTTGAGATATTAGAAGGATAGATTTGATTTGTAATATTAGTTTGTAGTTGTAAAAATCATATTTGTAAATTTCCTATTTGTTGATAACAAAAAGGGGAAGAGATGTGGTGGATAGCATAAATTAAGGGGAAGTCAGTATAGTTTCATTCATGGTGAGATTTAGTTATCTCAATTTCTCTACTTCGTCTAGGGAAATTCGTACAAGAAAGTGTTTGTTTTGTAATCATCAAATAGGGGAAGATTGTAAGGAATTAAATATTCCATAGATTTGATGATCACAAACAAGAAGAATGAAACATATTATATACTGAATGATAAGCAAAATACAAGGTACTGCTGGTCCAAGAGCAAGGTACTGCTAGACCAACAAGGTACTGCTAGTATATTTTAAGGTACTGCTGGTCCAAAGAACAAGGTACTGCTAGACCAACAAGGTACTGCTGATTCAAGAGCAAAGTACTGTTCCTGCTGAGAACTCTGCTGATAAGACAGAGCACTCTGCTGATAGTATTACAACTCTGCTGATAGTGCAAAAGTTTCATTTCTGCTAATAGTATATTGTTTCTGCTGATTAGTGTTCCTGCTGATAGTATTACAATCCTGTTGATAGTTCAAATGAAGTAACTGCTGAATCAATGAGTCACTCTGCTGCTACAGAAGATAAGAACGAAGAAGATATTATTTTGTATGAGTCATGTTTATACAAATATAATATCTAGATATTTATCAAGTCATCAAGTTGAACACTCAAGATACAAGTTGTATCTTATTGACTTGACACATGTAAAAGCAAGTGGATGACTAAAAGCTTATCAATTTGCAAATGATCTCCTTATGTTATAAAAGGAAGATCATACCCCTTAGATAAAGGTGTGGATCACTGTGGACAGTGAGTGTGTCACTGTGAGATTAGTGATCAACCAAAGTGCTTAGTACTCTAAAATTACAACACAAAGTTGTGTTAAAATGTAAAGCACTTAAAGAGTGTGTGTGGGAACATCAGACGTGGGGTCTGATGAACATTGGACATGGGGTCTAATGTTGTTATTATTGTTAGGAGCCTCAAGGATCTATGATCCCTGTTAGAGTGTAACCGTATTACTAATGATCAAGTAGTGTTGGGGCTGAGTTTAATAACAAAGAGAAAGCTTGGCAAAACCTTGTTGTGATAGTATTGTATTCTTCATTTGAATATTCCGCCAATATTATCATTGTTCTTAACATAGTTATAATCCTAGATCAAAGGTGTAACAACCTAGAGTCCATAAACGATCACGTAAACTCATTGTTAGTTAAGTAACCTCTAAAACGAGTTTCCACAGAAATACTAGATATTAGACACAAAGACAAACGAGTTTATTTCCATATTTATTAAGGATTACAAAGAGATACAACCAGAACTCATTTTAACAACCCTAGCGCAAGACTATTACCCCCATAACTTGTCGATGCCAATGGCTAGGATCACGAATGGTATGATAGTCGCGAGAACGCAAACCAAGAATGCGTAATCTTAATTAGGAACATACGCCAAATAAGTAACCGCAAGAACAACATAAACGATTGCTAATATTGTGATAATATGCGGCATTTTGGAAGTGTTAATTGAGAGATATATGTTTTGTGGAAGAATGGAAATTAAAATGGAGTATATATTGGTAAAACTAGCCGTTGAAAACACTATTCACGACCGTTGGAAAACACTATTCACAACACTGTTCATAGCCGTTAGAATGTAATATTTATGACTGTTGGAAATCACTATTCACAGCCCTTGAATTTATTAGGTGGCAAAACATTCAAATTTATTTCATCTAGTGTAAATAAAACTAACGAAATTACGTTCTCTTGAATACCGAATGGAAATTCCTAGACAACCCTTTTCGGACTAAAAGTATAACCAAGGACTGATAGCGAAACGATATTATTGAATTTATAGGACATAAAAACAAGATAATATTATATATAATATTATTTTAAAACTTTCGGCATTTTAAGCATATCAAACACACATCACCAATCAAATCGTTATACGATTTCCCATTCTCACAACCACTATCTGAATAAGTTAGAATCTAAGCCCAACTCTTTTTATACTTCACTTTTTCCCAACACCTCGACCAACACAGACTGAATCTCGGGACGAGATTCCCTCAACGGGGGGATACTGTAACCACTGTAAAAATTTCACCTTGTAATAAACTATTTTATTTATTCCAATAAAGAATACTTATCCATTTTTCTACGTATAATTTTTTTTATCTGATCATAACTACTATCTAATGTGACGTAACTCACATCCTCGATAAACATGCTCTCACGCGGACCAACATCAACTTACCCAATGTTTATTCTACATAAACATTTATATATGACAAGTATAAAAATCCTACGATATACCATTTGCCACTTTACTTTAATTTGTTAACAAACGTACAAACTAAACATTTCTTATTTATTAGAGTTACTACGAAACCCTAAACCATTATAACAATAAATATGAGTAACTAAACCCAAAAATATTAAAGTACAACTCATCCAAGCTAATGTACAAGCACCTAAAGCATAAAAACCCTAAATTCACTATAACTCCCGATACAAACCCTAAACTCACAAAACTATGATTTTATGTAATAAAATCACAAACCCTAATTAATATATATATATGTTTTCTACAAATTATAAGTGTACAAGTCTTTCAAGCCAAAGTACAAGTCATTTATGCATAACATCATAATATTAATAAAAATCCCATTATAAACCTCAATGTACCTATTTTAAAAGCACAATACCCATGTCATTTATACACAAACCTTAAAAATAAATTTCCTAAACTTACTAATTATAAGTACAAGTCCCTAAACCTAATGTACAAGCATCCAATGCATAGAAACCTAAAATCTCATTTATATACTTTTAAACCTAATAAAATTAACATATAATTAAAGTAACATAAGAAAACCCTAAAAATATATTTTCCATATTACATAAACCCTAGTACAACCCTATTAAGCCCATGGTACAACACCTTAAAGCACAATATGATTTCTTTTTCATTTACATGCAAATCGATACACATATAAATAAGTAAACCCTAATTTAAATTCCTAACTAATATTTACATAAATAAAACGTTAAGAACTAACTTAGTTATCTCACATAAACCCTAATGTAAAACACTTCATACACTAGGTACCACCTTACAAAGCCATTCGATTCTACCTCTAAAACCCTAGTTCGATCTAGACTATACACTAACTAAACTAATTCTCACTAACTCCTAAGCATTTATTACACCACATCTATCCTCCTAAGTCCCAAAATCATCCACATACCATTGTCCCCTAAATATTTAACTTAGGTCAAGAAGTGTAGGTAAGTTGATTGGATAGGATTTTTCCACATAGCCATTCCCTCCCCCTCCATACATGTGTCCTCCAACTTAACCTAGCCACATCACCTTGTTCCTTACCCACTCCACAAGATGCCTAGAAAACCCAAGAAACCCTAACTCCCTCCTTTCTATAAATTTCGACCCATTTTTCTTTCTTTTTCTTCACATAATTCGATCCACACTAAAAATAGCCACACTCGCATATCCTACTGATCAAACAGCTAAAAATAAGTCTAAGAAAGGGTTTTGAGAAAGCTTAGGAGGAGGAAAACCCTAGGTGCTCCATTTCCAAACAAATCGCCACATATATCCCCTAATCGAGTAAATAGCAAGTACGTATTCTAGCTCTTTTTCTTACCTTTTGTAAACTTAAAAACACATAAAATATATCACTAAATATAGCCTAATAGCAATCTAGGCCAAAATGCATGTTTTCTTTCTTTTTCTCTTTTTGTCCAGCAAAAACCAAACACCCTTAAACTTTTTTTTTAGCATTTCTAATCAAGAAACTATAAAACACATAAGGGATAGACTAGATATGTTTAAAATCATGTTAACAAGTAATAAAAAGTATAGCGTGAACATGAAAATCAAAAACCAATTTGTTCTTTCTTTTCTTTTCTTATCGATAAGTTGTCCCAATCGACCAACTTTGAACAATTAATTCAACCACTAAACAGACCTAATAAAATCTGAAACTTGGCCATATTAAAGATCACCCAGCTAGCTAATTATAGGAAAAAGAACGTCATAAAATCATAGCTTGGCCTCGCTTTTATTCGCGTCCCAAATCTGTCCATCACAAACTGTTATGCGCGCCCCATTTTTAATTATTTCGAACCTAATAAGCACGAATCATAAGCCCATAAGCTGTAAATAAGTTGTTTACTAACTTAACAAAACTTGTATAAAAAAGTCGTAGCAAATCGTGCCTTTTTCCTAAGCTTAAATTTGCGTAAAAATGAAATAAGGACCACGAATGAAAATAATAGAATGATTCGAGGGTAGAAACTGTCAAAACTCCAACTGTTTTTATAACTAGGACTAAAAATGAAATCGACATAGAGTTTAAGGGTAAAATCTGCCATATTTGAAAGTTAGAGTTTTATTGGGCCAAAAATGTAAATATCTCAAAGATATTAAACCAAGGACTATTTTTGCAAACGACTTAAAGTTGAGGGTATAAATTGTCATTTTTGAAACTACAGGGGTAAAAATTGTCATTTCACCAAAGTTTAAGGGTAAAAATTGTCATTTTATGAAAGTTTAGGGGTATAAACTGTCAATATATGAAACTATAAGGGTAAAAAGCGTAACATTATATAATTATTATTAGAAATATATTTTGAATATATATATTTATAATAAAAACTAATAAACAAAATATATTTATCTCGATAACCAACAAACGGAAACATAAAAATGAGAAATAAGATAAAATCTTATCCAACTTTTGAAGAGACTTCATGTTGTCTCAATTAAACATTTATTGGACAACCAAAAATGTTACGAAATGAATATTAAAACTTATATATATTGGAATACGATTACTGAAACTTGACATACCAACCCAGGTCGCGTGCTGGAGACGTTTATCAACTCTATTTAATTTTGTTTTCCATTCAGACTGCTAAGGTGAGTTCATAGTCTCACTTTTATATGTTTTCCAAACTTGTGGGGAGATACATGCTACAAAACCAAACACAAGTATTTTTCTGTATGCTATCCTGATTGATATTGTCTAAGTTTAACTGTTGCCTCTAAAAGACCCTCTATCATGAACCATTAATCACTTGCGGGTGAACGCGAATATAGTGAATAGATCTATTGGCAGTTGACGACCCATTTGTGTTGCTGGATAAGTAGCCAAATGCACTTTATTTGAGATCAATAAAGAGACGGGCAATCTCCTACTCGAGGGCATAATTACTCCATTTAATTATGTGGTAATATACATCATTAGCTTATAACTATGATGATAAACCTGTTAACGTTTTGCGTGGCATTAGACTTAGGGCAATATATTGAACTGCAATATTACTGATTTACTTTCTACTTAACTTGTGTTCAAACTGATTATAACTTTAAACACTGTGGATTCACTCAACCTTTGTGTTGACTTTTTAGCATGTTTTATCTCAGGTAATTAGAAGCTTGATTTGGCCCGGAGTGGCAATGAATTTTCTTCTTATAAAAAGAGTGTCCATTTTGTTATCATTCAACAAATAACGTATCTTTTATAATGTATTTCAGAACTTCCCGCTGGGACCTCTATTATGTAACTCTGATTTAAATAAATGAATGATAACAATTTTATCTAAAACGTCTCTTTTCGAGTTGTTTTCTATTTTCATGACTGTGATACTTGAAGTAATACCCCAACTTATATTCCGCTGCGTATATCGAAAACGGGGGTGTTACAGCTAAACTCAAAACCAACAAGTCGTGGCCCTCTTGGGTTACGGCTCATGCTACTCGACAACCAAAACTAACCAAACCTTAGCCGTGACTCCTTTAAGTCACGGTTCACGCTATTCGACCATAGCAACAAATCCGAACTCTCGGCTACAAATCAAAAGTCAAACAAACCATAGTCGTGACTCCCACGAGTCACGGCTTGACCCTTATCGAGCTTATGAGCTCTCAGCATAACCACCAAAACCAATCCAAATCCTACTCGGCTCAAACCACACAAACAAACTCTTGTCGTGACTCCCTTGAGTCACGGCTCAACTCCACTCGAGCTTAAGGCTCTCGGCAAATCATAAACCCGAATCAAGTCCATTCCAACTCCAACACAAACAAAACCAACACTACCCTAAGCTATGCCGTGACTCAAACGAGTCATGGCTCGAGGCTAAACGAGCCAAGAGGCTCTCGGCCGAATCCAAAACAACACCAACTCCATCCGAAATTTAAAACCAAGCTACAAAAACACATAACAAGTTAAAATAACGCAAAGTAAAGCAAAATAGCCAAGAACTCGCCCCGAGTCAACTCGACTCGCGAGTTGACTCGGCTGAGTCGCGTGACTCAGACCGAGTTTGGCCGAGTTACGAGTTTAAATGAATAGATCCACACGGTTTTAAGCAAAACAAAAGGTTTTAACAAGTTTTTATTTATAAAAGTCATTTTTATATAAAAGTTAGGGTTAGGGTTTTCAGATTAAAAAGAAACGAAGGGGGTAGGGGGCGCGTGAGTTACCAAAAAGAAGAGAGAAGGTGGTAGGGGTGCGGCGGTGGGTGGTGGCGTGACGGTGGTGGTGGCGGTGGTGCTCGAACACGGATCAAACGAGCTCCGTTGGTCTTCAAACTCTCCAGAAATGATGAGGGTGGCCTGATCTACGTTTTGGTAAAGTTTGGTGGTTGGCCGGAAAAATTTACGGCAACGGTGGTGGGCGGAGACGGCGGTGATGGTCGGATGGATGGGAGGTGAGAGAAAGAGAGAATATAAGTGGGGTATGTGTGTTTTATGAGAATTAAATAAATAAAAATGTTTTTATATGAGGCCAGGGACTAAAGATGGGCAAAATAAAGTATAAGGGGTGCGGTGTAACTTGTAGGCGGGGGGGAGGGGGGTGGGTTATATGTGACAACTAGGTGAAACTTTTACAATAATCACTGTGGGACCCATTTGACGTATCAAACGGACTCGAAAAATTATGAAACTTGCGTCATTGTTCTCGAAATAATTTGTCTGATAAAAACGAGTATAAATATGCATAACTTTCTCGAAGTTAATTTATTTGGAAATTTCGATTCGTTTCATGCTTTTTAGGTTGTGCTGACATAATAAAGGGATAACGTTAACGTTTCTCAAGATATCTCGTGTTTCTCAAGTTCAAATAAGTTTAGGATAAAATTAAAATACTATTGTGATGCAAAAATAAATATTTGGCTAGTGAAAAGGTTTGGAAAATTACCGGATGTTACAGCACATACATCATATTGGGAAATCCATCCCGGATTTCAGTTTAACTTATCAGTTCTGGTTTCAAAAGGATGAGGGTACTTGCGCTTTAACTCGTCTTCGTGTTCCCAGGTGAATTCGGGTCTTCTCTTAGAATTCCAGCGGAATTTCACAATGGGAATACGGCTCCTCTTTAGTCGTTTAGCCTCACTTTCCATAATCTCGACGGGCTCCTCAATAAAGTTCAATTGTTCATCAATCTGAATCTGATCGAGTGGAATTACGGCTGTCTTATCGGATAAACACTTCTTCAAATTTGACACGTGGAAAGTGGGGTGTACTCTACTAAGCTCGGGAGGTAGTTCAAGTCTGAAGGCTACAGGACCAACCCTGTTCAAAATCTTGAACGGTCTAATGTACCTCGGGGTTCAGTTTTCCTCGCTTACCAAACCATATCAAGCCTTTCCATGGTGAGACTTTCAACATAACTTTATCTCCAACTTGAAACTCTAGTGGTTTACGCCTCACATCTGCGTAACTCTTCTGTCGGTCTCTTGCAGTTTTCAATCGGTTCTTAATTTGCACGATCTTCTTAGTCGTCTCACGAACAATATCCGGCCCAATAAGCTGAGCTTCTCCTACTTCAGCACAACAGATAGGTGATCGGCACTTCCGACCATACAGTGCTTCAAACTGTGCAGCCTTAATGCTCGCGTGATAACTGTTGTTGTATGAAAACTCAATCAAAGGCAAATGGGTATCCCACCCATTTCCAAAATCAATTACACATGCTCGAAGCATATCTTCTAAATTCTGAATTGTCCTTTCACTTTGGCCATCGGTTTGCGGGTGGTATGCAGTACTCATGTCAAGGTTCGTGCCAAAGGCATCCTGAAGTGATTGCCAAAAGTTAGAAGTGAATTTGCTGTCTCGGTCAGAGATGATAGATATTGGTTCTCCATGTCTCATTACTTTTTCCTTCACATAAAGTTTAGTCAACTTGTCCATACTGTAGTTATTTTTTATTGGTAGAAAATGTGCTGATTTCGTTAGTCAATCGACTATAACCCAAATAGCGTCGAAACCAGTTGAAGTCCTTGGAAGTTTGGTTATGAATTCCATAGTAATTCGTTCCCATTTCCATTCGGGAATCTCAGGTTGCTGTAGAAGACCAGATGGTTTCTGATGTTCGGCTTTAACTTTCGCGCGCGTAAGACACCTGCGAACATAATCGGCAACGTCGACTTTCATGTTTGGCCACCAATATAACTCCCTGAGATTTTGATACTCTTGGAGTATGCTCGTGTCATAATAAATAATTATATGACTAGACATATGTGAGTCTATGGGGTCACACATTTATACACAGAGACACCATTTAATATATCGTATCTATCGTATTTACGTTATATTTAACCTTCATAACTCGGGATCAATAACGGGCTACTAATAACTAAGCTAGTACTTAGTTTATTAGATTGGACCAACAAATGGGCAAACCCATTTAGGGCCCCCATATGGCCGGCCATGGTGGGAAACAAGAGGGAAAAGAGCAAGGGGTTAAGTGTAACATTATTTCTTATAACCTCCCATTGATTTGGTCAATAAATGGTTATCAATTACATTAACAACTTACCAACTTTCTCTCCATCTTCCTCTACCCAAAAGCCACGAAATAACACACACCCATATTAGGGTTTTGTGTGTTTTTTTATCGCGTGTTACTGGGTTTAGACTAGCATCGGGTGGTGATTGTGGACGTGTAGTGTGTTTCTAGCATAGAGGAGATCAACCTTATTGATCTCTTGGGTTTCATATATAATTCGTGTGGTGATTGTCTCCCGTGTGTCTCCCGAATCACGCTACAAAGGTATATCGTTATGTTGTTTATTTATCGATTGATCATATGGCTATATGGATCCGTTGATAGGTGATCTTCCGCTGCAATTATTTATTTATAATATGTTATTTATATCTATCATCACCTATAGTGGTATCACGAGCCATCATATGTGCCATATGATTATCGAGTATGCATAAAAATGGCTAAAACGGGTGTTTTTTTGTTGATTTTTGAAACCACATTTAAAACAGCCTCTAGGGCTCCATTTTCTCACATATGAACGACCCTTAAGGGGTCTTATGATCTGTGATTTTTGATCTCATAGCCATTTGTTATGCATATTTTAATTGCTATACTTGTCAGGTACGTGTAAAATGGCCTAAAATGCACTATTTTGATCGATTTATGAAACGATTTCAAATCAGCCCCTATGGCTTAATTTTTTGTGGTAAAATGATAATTATAAGGTCCTAATATCATTGGTTTTTGAACCTAAGGCCATTTAACACAAGTACCAAACGGGGTTTTAATTCTTGTTAATTAATTTCTTCGTTTCGTTGGCTAAATCTTTAATTCTTGTTATTAATTTTTGTTTCCATGGCAAATACATGCATGTTTGTCCGTGGAGTTAGCCAACACCTTATTTTGATCATAATATTATTGTATTATTATGTGTATATGCAAAGCCAATGAAAACCTAGACCACTTATGCCTTGTTTCGTTGTAAATTGTCGTTAATTTCGTGTTTTGGGGTTTTTTGCCATTGTTTCGGCATTCATGTATGTATTTTAATTTGGTTTTTTGCCATTGTTTGGGCACTTTACAGTAGATAGAAAGTAGATTAGTTGTATTTTACTTTCCATATCATGTAATCGATGCTTGGTGAAGAATGGCGAAAGAGTTAAAGACATTTATGCCGATAAGGGCTGCTGGAAGAAGCTGCTATATTTTGGCTTTTCCCGGTGATTGGTAAGGAGTTATTGGCTACAATTTTTTTTGCAGGTACACAAGACATGAGCCTACAACTTTGTAGTTTGTACCTAAGAGTGGGGAAGACTCCTTCTAGGCGTTTTGGGCCTCCCAATAAAGAAATTCTGGGCGGACAGATTCATTATTTCATGTGCATAATGGGGTTCTACTTGCTCTTAATTGTCTTGGAGCAAGTGGAAGCCCTCCGTGTGGTTGTGTAGGCTTGTCCCTAGTTGACCCTTGGTTCTCGTGATGGCTCAGGAGACCGAGCATAAGTTTTTTTATCGGTTGAGGCTTTGCATATTGTGGTTATGTGTTTGTTGATTTGCTACTTATATATGCTTTGATTATATGTAAATTGCAAATTGTTTTCTAAAAACATGAAACACAAACCATTTTTAAACTAAGTCTTATGATTTAGTTTAACTAAGTTTATGAAACAAAAAATCATTGTTTTATAAATAACTGTTAAACTCGTTATGTATGTTATTCTTGTTATGTATTGACCAAACTTTATTATGCACCTAGGATTAATATTAGTCATGAAAATGGACAACTCGACACACATAAATTAAAAAAATGATTAGACTTAAGTTAAGAAAAGTTTTTAACTTGTGCTACGAAGAATGAATGCATGCTTCTTTCGTACACCTTTTTTGATTTACATCAAAATATTTTACCCGTCACAAATTTAAGTCATGCCGTCCAATCGCTTGAGAACACTTACAATTACTTTTTGCCTATGCGTGGGACATAGGTTGAATTTTAACCCAAGGTGACTATTCTCTATGCGTGAGACCTAGATATATTCTCACACGTTCTCAAATTGGATGACTTAATCGAGTTAAGCGGTGAGACCTTGACACGAGGCAAAGATGGGACTAAACATGCCTACATGACACTAGTTGTTTGACACTATATGCCATGAGTCCCATAAGGATCTAAGAGTTGTACATATAATGCAATTGGTGATCGTCGCCTACCAATTGAATCTACTATTGCTAGCAGATCAACTGATGTGATAGTAGAAGCACAATGTGGATCTTAGCCTTTTCGTAAATTAATAGTTTTAAATTGTAAACATGGGGTAGTTAATTTATAAAAGGATAATTATCGAAAATACTAAAAATGAACTTTGTGATTCATTTAATGAATTAATGCAAACCGTAAACAAAAGTTTGTTCTTTCTTGTTAAAAGTACAAACTAAGTCTTTTTTTTTCTTGTAAGAAAGAGACTTGTTCCTATCCTTTTTCTTTATGAGAAAATGCCATAATAGGAATATTTGAATTGTCCTAATTCTAATCAAACTCAAAGCACACCTACTCTAGAAATCGTGATGTCTTGTAAAAGTCAAAACGGTTAAGTATGCTTGCACATCTTATTCTTTCAAGTTCGTTTAAAACCTTAGTTCCGGTTTTGAAACCTTGAAGAAATATAAGATATTTGGATAACTAGAGAACACGTTTTCTATAGCTACCAAAATAATACGAGTTTTAATAATTAGAAGACGGAAATATCAATAAACCGCAAAGTGGTAAAGGCAATTACTAGCGTGATTACCTAGCAATTTGTCTTAACCCAATAAACCTACTAAGGTCATACACACCCTTGTGGTAAAGTAGACCAAATATGGAGGAAATGTATGCCTATTTTCAAGTTAAAATAGCAATGATGGCTAGCCCATCATCTATATTGTTGGGAACACGTTTAATAATATTTCAAGTATTGGTCATGTTTGTATTAATAGGTTGCTCGATATGGGCTTTAAGTTTGTTTTAATCCACACGGCATCATTAGAGGCCCATGGGCCGTGTGGTTTAGTTATATGCTTCTAGAAAGAGTTAGGCAAATGTTGCCCTAACATTTGCCTATAAATACTAAGCTTATGTATCATTTTCATTTATTGGTTTATAGTTCATTGTACCGAACCTTTTCTAGTGAATCGTATGAATTATTGATCAACCACTCTCTTCATCTATCTCGTTCATTCTCTCGTTATTACTTATTATATGTTGAGTTATTGCTTGTGTTACATTAGTTTTAGGACCTAACAAGTGGTATCATTCGCTAAAAGATAATTGTTTGTGTGTTTTTGAGTAGTTTCGTTCGTTATTTACCATTTACGATTGGTTTTTGTGCTTTATTCGTCATAAAAGTCTCATTTCTTTCACTTTTCTTCACACTTGTAAAGTGTAAAGATCCATATAGTGAGTAGAAATTAGATTTAAGGTCAAAAGTTTAGTTCTTGTTCGATTACTATTAGTTTTACACTAGTTTTCATTCGTTGCGTTTTGTCAAAATTCACCAAATTTTGGTTTAAACGTTAAAGGTTGAAACTTTCC
The DNA here is from genome assembly GCA_021014915.2 of Artemisia tridentata subsp. tridentata. Taxonomy (NCBI): domain Eukaryota; kingdom Viridiplantae; phylum Streptophyta; class Magnoliopsida; order Asterales; family Asteraceae; genus Artemisia; species Artemisia tridentata. Next base: position 395,320,591 of record CP139508.1, read on the forward strand.
TATTATTTTAGTGTTATTAAACGTTTTGAACCGAAAAAATCCTGTTAAAACATCGCCTTTTAGTCGTAAAAGTGATTTGTAAAATCTGGCATTTTATCGGAATTGGTGAAAAGAGGGTTTATCGGATTTGGTTTTGAGGGTTTGTCGGAATTGCTCGCTAGGGTTTGTCGGAATTCATTAGAAAGGGTTTATCGGATTTGCAGACTTAAGGGTTTATCGGAATTGGTGTTCAGTAGATTCCTTGCTTGTATAAGCTTGTGAAAATACTTCGACTTTGAGGCAAATCTCCTATCTTGTATAAGGTAGTGAGAAAATTATCAGAATTGTAATTTAGATAAGTTATCGAAATTGTCAATTTCTGTCGCAATTGCAAAGTCCATCGCAATTCTCAGATTCATCGAAATTCACTAGTCTATCGGAATCCAGCCAGTTTGTCAGAATTTAGATAAATCCATCGGAATTGTACAATTTCATCGGAATTCAGATTACTCATCGCAATTCAGTAACCTCATCGGAATTCAGTGACCTCATCGCAATTGGCAACTGTGAACAGTGTTTCATCGGAATTAATAGTGAACAGTGATTTGTCGGAATTGAACAAGAAAAACACTTAACCAAAAACCAAACTTTATAACTCATAACACACATCTCAATTGTCTACAAGATCCACAAGAACACAAGAATGTCTCAACCACTGAACTACAACTATTTCTACAATCAACAACAGCAGTATCATCAGCAACAACTGTATTATCAACAACCACAATATCCTCAACAACAACTCTTCATGCAACAACATCAGTTTTTCCCTTAACAACAAGTCCCTCAACAACAACAATATCCACAACAACCGATGCAGTCTTACCAACTTCCACCTAAACAACCTCACTGGTTTGACCAAATGTGTGAAGCAATTAGCAGTCAACAATCAAGACACGAGGCCGGATCCTTAGATACACCTCCTATGCTCACTCCGGGTAATTACGTGCTGTGGGCAAGTCGATTTCTACGGTTTATTGAACTCAAGAAACCGCATGGTAAGTACTTGAAAAAGGTAATTATTGAAGGACCATATCCAACACCTACCACAACGGTTCCTGGCGATCCAAATGCCATTCCTCCAAGAGAAGCAACGGTGACTCCTATTCCTGATGCTCAGCTTACAGCAGAACAAGTACTTCAGAAAGAAGCTAATGAACTAGCAATGTCTTATATCCTTCAAGGAATTCCCAATCCTATCTTCCGAAGTATTGATGCACAAAAGACTGCTCAGAACTTGTAGGAACATGTTCATCTTCTCATGGAAGGAACTGAGTTAAACCAAGAGGATATGGAGTCAAAACTCTATTTGGAATACACCATGTTTATGATTGAAGTTCGAGAATCCTTAGAGTCTTATTACCATAGGTTCACCAACATTATCAACGACTTGGACAGGCACAACATCGTTCTACCAAGGATTGCAGTGAATACTAAGTTCCTAAGTTGTCTTGGACCTGACTGGCAGACGTATGTTACTTTTGTTCGACAAGCTAAGAATCTACACAATGCCTCGTATGGGTTGTTGTATGATTACTTGAAACATCACCAGTCAGAGGTTGATAAAGACAGAGCAGCTCGTGGAGGTTACTCACCATCTACAACTCCAAACTCACTAGCTTTGATTGCTCAGTCTCATTTTGCTCCACAAACAAATCAGGTTTTTGTCCAACCACAAAATCATTCTGCTTATCCCTCACAAACTTCATCAAGCCAACTTGTTCCATATGAAGCATCACTACAACAAACTGATAATCAACTGGTTCCATTTGACAACACCGATTCTATGCTTTACTCCAATGTCAACAGTGATGAAGACGATGCTTTCAACTCGTTGAACGAAGGATTTGCTTTGATTGCTAGAGCTTTTAGTAAGTTTTCCAACAAATCCAACAACCGTCTTAGGTTTTCATCCAACACTCGTAATCAGGCAGTTGTTCACGATGGAAGAGTTGAGATTCAGAATAGGGCTTCTGGGAGATATGGTTCGGGTAGTTATATGGGAAACTCAGGTGGACAGAGGTTTAATTCAGCTGGAAGCAGTAGGAACAGCACTGGTAACACACAAAGAAGGGCGGAGATTGTTGATACAGGGAATTCTGGGATTGCAAACACTTTGGTGAAATGTTACAACTGTGGAGGGAAAGGTCACTTGGCCAATGCATGCCCCAAGCCAAGGACAAGAGGCAGTGCGTACCACAAGGAAGCTCTTCTTCTTGCTCTTAAAGATGAAGCTGGAGGCACCCTTACAGAGAAGGAACACAACTTTATGGCTAATGCATACTCGGACGATGATATGGAAGATCTAGAAGCCAATGCAGCCGTAATGTTGATGGCCAATATGAAAGTGATGCACATGGGTGAAACAGGCCCGGTTTATGATACCGATGGCTTGTCTCAGGTACCTGATTCTACATGTCTCATACATGAAATCGTATCCCCCTCTACATCTGCATCAGCTGAAGACCATGTTGGTCAAGAAGACTCATTCTTATCTCCTCAAGTCGATGACCAAATAAACACCGTAGTTACATTTGATGAAGATCAAATTAACCCGGTTGTTTCATTTGATGATCCTCTTGATGATGATAATAATGATCAACCTGAACAAGATGATATTTTGCTTGGTCCAGATCCTGAGGTCATGACCTTGCTCTTGACCACCCAAACACAGTTAGATGCACAGAAATCCCAAATTGATAGATGCAATGAAATTAATAGAATTTTAAAAGCAAAAGTTGCATTGTTGACTAAGGATCTTGAGTGCTACAAACTTCAACTTTCAAACTATGAAACAAAAGAAAAATGGGAAAAAAGTTTTGAGGTTGCATTCCAACAATCTTATGTGAAAGAACAAGAGTTAGAACATTAGGTACGTGAATTAACCGTTTCCAAAAATGAATTAATTTCACAAAAGGAACAAGAAAGATTAGATTTTCAAAAACAAGTTGACATCCTACACTCTGAACTTTCCAAAACAAAAACAGAGTTGACAACTTGTCAAGATAATTTTTCTGAACATAAACAAATATCAAGGAAATGAGTTGATTCCTATCTTGAGGAAATCGTTGAGTTGGAATGCAAACTTAAAGAGTTTCAAAACGTTGTGTATAAAACTGGTGAGTCAGTAACCATCATTCAGAAATTTTCTCTCAAGCAAAATCCCCAAGGATATAGCTTTGCTATTGGGGATGACAAACCAAGTTTTTTACATAAAGCACTCAAGGAAAATCCAAAGTTATATAGTGCAGAACATTTGTTTGATGACTCTTTCATGCATGTTGTTGTTTATAATCGTGAAGAGGAAATGGAATAGGACGAAGAGAGTCGATCTAAAATGAGTAATGTCAAATTTAATAAACCATATGATTACTCAAGAGTACCTCATATTAGCGACACCTTCGTACCACAACAAGATAAATCAGAACAGACATGGTCTTTAATAGAAATGAATGAACCTTCTGAGGTTGGCCCTGTAAACACAGTAGCACAAGTCAATGGCCCTTTACCAAATCTAGGTGTAATTGCACCATTGCCAAAACAGTGTCTTGTCCTTATATATTTTAATACATTTATAGAAGACATACAATTTTTAGAAAAAGCAATTGAATGAAATTCAGAGATAAAAGTCTCTACTTTTCTTTCTCCTTATGAAAAAGAAAAGAGAGAAGTTTTTCAAAAGCAATTTTTGCCACACGTTCAACACCTGCGACTTTGTGCTACACATTGGGAATAGGAACTTCAATCAGAGGTTGCATCCATGATGAACATTTTCGAAGCAACAGAAAAACGATCTCAACACAAAAATGTAAAAACAAAGCTTTGCAAAAAGAAGCAGATCGACTCTTGGAGAATGTTCTATGTTCTGATGTTATATCTGTGATTATGAATTCCATTTATATGTCTTGTAATGAAATGCTTGTTGATGATCATTCCGTTGATACTGAGATGTTGAAACTTGAGATTAATAATTTGAAAAGAGAAAATGAGAGACTTCGAAAAGTCAATGATGATGTGGAAAAAAAATTTTCAAAAGAAATTTTCCAACTCAACAAAAAGTTACAATGGTGTTAGACTCAGAGTCTTGACTTTGAGTTAAAATTACAAAGCCAAAAAGAATCATTGTCCTTTCAAAACTGTCATGCTTCCAAAATTCAGAATATTGAAAAAGAAAATGTTGTTTTAAAACATCAAATTTCTGAATATGAAAAGGACATTGATGAAGTTTGCCAAAACAAAAATGACACTGTTCGATTAAACCGAGAGTTGGATTACAAAATTCAACAACAAAAACACATCATCATTGAGTTGAATGAAAAAAATCAAATTACTTGAAAAAGGGAAACTTGCTCAAAAGAATGTGATTGCACCAGACATGTATAAAGTAGATGAGACACCTAAGAAAGCATTCCCACAGACCACTAATGTGCATGCTTCGACTTCTACTGGACTAGGCACCCCTCTTAATGTTAGCAGATCCAAGACCAAAAAGAACAAAAAGAAGACTAGTATCTGGAAACGTAAGAGCAGCACATCTAAAGATCAAGAAGTAGAAGACCACATTAGGAATCTGAATAAAAAGCATGTTATGTCTAAAGTAGAATCAAACTTTAAAATGTGTAATTCTAATTGTGATGTAACAAATGCTAAGACTATGAATGTTCTGAATGATGTTATTATTGATGCTTATTGTGTGTTTTGTCGTACAAGTATATTGTCTGGTAATCATAAAAACTGTGTTGCAAAAACTCTTTTGTCTCGTAATCAGAAACGTGCATGTGGCATTTCCTCTAGGCCCACTACTGCTGCTAAGTCAATATTAGGAAAACCGCCAAATGTAGTTTCTAAGACTACCGTAGACAAAACCATAGTTGCTACTAGAACAATCCAAACACCTAGTGCATTTACTAAGAAGAAAGCAGAATCTAGTTGGACATGGCAACGTTGGCTACAGCATAAACCTAGTTTTACTTGGTTACCAAAGATGCTTAAAAACTGTGCTACTAACCCAACGGGTTCCATTGTTACCGTCTCTCCATCTGCATTGTCTTCTTGTGATGCAGGTGATTCAAATCGTCCTTTGGATTGTTGATAGCGGATGTTCCCGACACATGAAAGGCAACCTAAAACTTCTAGTAAACTTTGTTGCAAAGTTCATAGGAATTGTCAGATTCGGGAATGACCATGTTGCCGCTATAATGGGTTATGCGGACTATGTTAACGGAAACATCGAGATCAGCCGTGTATACTACGTTGAAGGCCCTGGACATAATCTTTTCTCAGTAGGGCAGTTTTGTGATGGTGATTTGGAAGTTGCATTTAGGGAGAAAACCTGCTTTGTTCGTGACCTACAAGGAAACGACCTTATGACAGGAAAACGCGAAACGAGTCTTTACACCATTTCCTTGTCAGACATGACCGCTTCTTCTCCAATTTGTTTACTCTCCAAGGCACACTCTACAAAATTGTCACACCCCCAGAATCGGGTCCAGCGAAAGCATACATGTCGCTGGGGTGCAACTCAATTGGTATCACAACACAAGTACAAAGAACGGTTTTCACCTCAAACATTTAGAATAAAATTGTTTAACAAAAGTGTTGAATTTTCATTGTTAAAAGTATTGCGGAAATAGGCCCTTTAAACAGTTAAAACGGTCCCCAAATGTTTATCAGAGTCTTCTATGACCATGCCATGCCATGCCAAAAGCCTCCAGTAGCGTGCTATTGCTTATACCTGAAAATACATGCTAAAAGTGTCAACACGAGGTTGGTGGATTCATAGAGTTTATTGAATAAAGTAAAGCGTTTAAATGAAGATTTCCCAGCAAAGGCATTGTAAATCCACCCAGTTCCAAGCCCCGCCCATACAAGACTTGCAACCTGTGTGTTTACAACCCACTGCTAAATGTGATCTGGTTTGAGTGAACGTCAATTGATTTATGGACCACAAAAATTAAATGAACAATATATTCCCAATATATATAGAGTTTTTGACAACTAAATTTCATGACACCGAAGCCTTAAGATTCTAATTTGGGCATACTTTTGACATAACAGTCAAGTGGGGAAACCATAGTCCGTTTGAAATATCAGTCAAGTGGGGAAACCACAATACGTTTGACATATCAGCCAGTGGGGAAACCACAATACGTTTGGCATATCAGCCAGTGGGGAAACCACAACACGTTTGGCATATCAGTCAGTGGGGAAACCACAACACGTTTGGCATATCAATCAAGTGGGGAAACCACCCGGACATTCAAAGTTTCTGGTAGATGTACACCTAGGACATTCAGGGTTCCTTAAATGATTATGCGTCCGTTTGACTTAACAGTCAGGTGGGGAACACCACCCGGACAGGGAGTTCAATCCTAATAGATCTATCCACAACATTCGCGCTTAACGGGTCATAACATATGTAATATGAAATAGCTTAATGTACTAGTGTCCATAAGAAAATAATCATGGATGAAAAATGTAAACACAAAATACTTTCGAGTAACAAACCAAGTATTTTAGCCAATCAATAATATTTGAAAGACAAATCACGTGTCACGTAAAACAAGCATGAGTTTAATTAAAAACAAGCATGTATTCTCCCCTAAAACAGTTACAAAACAAGTAAAAGGAGGGGCTATGAAACTCACCTGGTGCGATAGCTATAATGACAAAAGTGGATATGCTGAAATGAGGCTCGGTCTCCAACCGCGACCTAATATGATGGTATGAGCTAATGTAAGCAATGAAATGATGCTACACATGCAAATACGTATGTTATCGATACCACTCGTTAATTTTGAAAATAATGTTTATCGTCGAAAAATATATTTTTGACGTCTCGTTAAGTTATAAACTACTTTTCGTGTAAATATGTCGAAATGGTACTCCCCGATCCTTGTTTGGTGTTTTATCGGCAAATATAATGTTTTTGTCGCAAAATGACACTTTTCATAACTTGAAAATGTGCCCAAATGGCCTCGCAAAACTAGTCGCGAAATATTGTACGTTAAGTGTTAGTGATTAAACTCGACGTTTTTAAAAACCTTGTAACAATGTCTTAATGTCGTTTCATTTAACTTTTGATCATACGCGCCTTGATCAATTAGAAAATCGGCTATCTATGTTATGTCTTGCAAAAACACTAGTTTTTATACTTAGAACATTTTCTATTAGTGGGCTGTCAAAAATAAATAATGTTCGTCGGGCTTTAAACATGTATATCTCGGTCGTTACAAGCTCGTTTTCTACGTTCTTTATATCCACGGCTTTTTATTAACATGAACTAACATAATTTCAGTAGGTCGGGTCGTCTAGATCACGTCTAAAACCTCGTTTTGTCCTTTGAAGTTCGGCAAAACAGCAAACAATTTTCTGAAAATAGTTTTTCGTCGTCTAACTTAGAAAATTCATATCTCCTTCGTCGTAAGTCGGTTTTCGCTCATTTCGGCGGCCACGGTTTCGTTTTTGAAACTATTTTCTGAATATGAAGGCCAAAATAGTTCAAGTGTTACTGAGTTTTCCAGATTTCCCGTTTTTGGACAGTAGGTTTTCTATACTTGTTAAAACTCATTTTTCTTGTTCAATACTTGTTCAAAACTTAATCAAACCACTTCCAATCAATACCACAACTAATCTAATCTTACCATACACCTTCTTAAGGTGTCATGGGGTCCTAAACATCACCAACCTTGGTGGGTTTCATGAGAATATTAATAAAACTTGTAGATCTATTGTTAGTGATTATTTGTGTGAAATATGGTATATATAACATAAGTTCTTGCATGTTTAACAACTAATACTTGAAAATACATCACAAGATCAAATGAAAGGATGAGATGTTGAAAAATCATATGAAACACTTACTTGATGGTTTGAGGTAGTTTGGAAGAAATGTATAAGGACCTTGGGATTTTTATTTCAAAATCCTAACAAGGGATGTAAATGGAACTTGATTGTAACTTGATCTTCAAAAAAAATTATGGATTGCTTGGTGTTCTTCCTTTGGCCGTGGGTTATGAATGGAGAGGAAGAGAGGATTTTGAACTTTTAGCTAGTTGATTTATGCTTGTATGTGTTTTGGAAATAAATTAAGAAACATAAGGTATCTAAACATTAATGGTAGTCTTCATCATCAAGTATATTGGAGACTTAGGGTGTGCTAGGGGGGGGGGGTGGCACATGTGGAAGAAAAGGGTAAGATTTGATGTGCAATTAAAGTTTGTGTCCCATTTAGATAAGTATTAGTTAGTTTTGAGTATACATTAGGTGTTATCGGGTACCGGGTTAACTAGAAATAAATGCGACGAAGTTGTAAAAATTGTAAAATCATATTCCTTGCAAGAATCGGGTGTTAGAATGATTATCGGGTTGAAATATCGCAAACCGACGGAGTTATAAGCTCCTAACTGAAAGTATAGCAATTGATTTAAAAACACCGGGTAAAGTAATAATATAATCTTTATATCATTATAATGAGTATGAAAATATGTTATGATCACTGACGGGAGTGTCGGTTATAATGTTAGTAGAAATAACTGAGTGGTAACGTTAATTAAATAAACGAACATACGTTAATGAAAATCACACAAACCCGTGCATGACTTAATATGAAAATGATGTTACGGATGATATGTAGACTACTCTAGTCTATATGATGTGTCCTTACTGATGATGCATGAATACGCAGCTAGACCTTCCTGGTTACACGCATTTGAATACCCGTAAACCTAGTTTACGAAATGATGAATGATGACCATGAATAGTGATTTCCCTCTGGGAATGAATGTAGGATCAGCCCTAGATAGATCTTTGAGTCTTAGGGAATAGGTAGAATGCTTATGTAATCACAAACAAACTACAAGAGAATCTCTAACTATAAACTTATGTTTACGCGGAATATAAACACAAGAGTTAAAGAAGAAATAACTACTAAACAATTGATCCTCTATGGATCTATATTAACTCTTAAAAGATGTTTTCAAGGCGTACATTGTTCATAGCCGTGAGTTTCTTTTATACACAAGAAACCCTAATTCAGCCCATTACAGAAAATGTGTAAAAGAGATATGCAATATCTATTCCTAATATATCTCATGCATATCCTAACTTCTTAACAAACTTCTAAATATACGGGTTGACTATTTCTACTACCCGCAGAAACAAAACTACCAGCAGGAACTATATCCTACTAACAGCAGGAACCATACCAGCAGGAACTACATACCTGCCAGCAGGAACCGCACTAACTACCAGCAGCAATGAAACTAAATAATTCCTAACAATCCTCCCCTAAACTTGAATTTGACTCAGTTAACTTCAAGTTTCTAGATAAATCTTGGACGTCCAAAGCATGAGGATTGAACTTTAATCTTTAGCAGCAACAGCACGCAACCAGCGGCAACATAGTTAGATGTAGCAACAAGTAACCATCGGTAGGAACAAGGATCCAGCAGCAACTATGACTTTGATAAGCTTTCCACCATTTGATCTGATCTTTCCAGCAACCATGACTACTTGTACATCAAGTCCGTTTAAGTTTCATACTATTCTCATCACTTCCAGGTGTGTTAACTCCTGTGAGAGGTGAATCATTGAAAATTAATGGATTTGATGTCTCTTTACCAATAGCCATTAACTACTGGAGTAGCCAATGTTTTGGTGTGTAAGACCATGGTACATTGATAACCATATGATTTTTAGTAAACCATCAACTATCAACGGATTTGTTTTGTCTTTAACAAAAGCCGTACCCTTTCGGACAAGCCAATTCTTGGTGCATTACATAACCTTGGTGAATTGAGTACCAAATATGGTTTTCCACTGCCTTTACCACAAACCATACACTTGTGGGCTAGCCAATTCTTTGGAACCCCAAAGGGAAGATCCATGGCGAATTGAGAACCATTTCAACTCTCAGTAATGAAACATGGGTGAGTTGAATACCCAATAGTTTTTAGCAAACTATTACAGCTGTCAACGGATTTGATGATCACACCAGAGCCGTACCCTCATGGTGAGTCAACTCTTTCTTGTCTGTTAGACATGGTGAGTTGATTACCATTTGTTATGTGGTAAGAAACCAACACTGTACCTGTAAACAGTTACTCAAACATACAAGTTAATTTTATTTTATTTTTTTTTATTTTTTTTTGAACTAAACAATATATAAAGAAAGAAAGAAAGAAATGAAAAGAAATAACAAAATACAACATAATGTAAGACATACCATCAAGCAGCAGGAACTTGAGCAGCAGCAAGTTGATTTTTGAGAAACCTAACCAACTGCTCAGCAGTAGTCAAGTCATTGCCCACCACAGTCTTCCCAAGGACCAACTTATGCTTGAGAATCCTTTTCATAAGCTTTACTGAAAGAGGATAGTGCACATCCACAAACATGTGTAACACCTTTCCAGTCATGGTCTCCAACACATGAACATAGGAAGGGGTATACAACCTCCAACTTCTCACTTGCCAAGACTGTTGATCAGCCCATACAGAATAACCATCTCCACCTTCAAGAGAGTCCATTAACACCTTCAAATCACCCCAGAGGATAAGACCAATCCCAGTAGCATTATGAGATGCATAATGCTGATCCACCATACCATAGAGTTGAATTAAGTCTTGCCTATCTACCATATGCAAAAATTCCCTAAGAAAGGTAAAATACTTAGTGACACCATCAACTCTGTAATAGGCATTGATGTCTCCGTGAGGCAAAGAAAGAACTTCCCAACCAGCAATAGCAGCCCATGGATGAGGAGAATCTTCTTCTGGTTCACTCTCTGAATCAAACCGAATTAATGCCTGATCATCCAATTTCGTAACAGGCTTAGAAGCACGCTTCTTACCCAAACTCTTCTTCCGTTTGCTAGGAGTAGAAGAAGGAAGAGGAATCTCTTGGGTTGCACCAGAAGCAACAGCAGCATGTGATGGAGAAGGTGGAACATCATTGGAAATATGTGTTGGAACCTGATCACCACCAGCAGATGGGTTGACCTCAGCAGAAACAGAAGGTGTGGCATCAGCAGGAACAAAGGTGTCCTTGGGAGTGGAAGCCTCAGTTTTAGCAATATCTGCAGGATTGAGAAAACCAGCAGACTCAGTAGACTCAAGTCATTGCGAAGACTGTGATTCTATAGCAGGTGTAGATCTGGGTGAAATTGTATTCATAATCTTCTCATAGTACCACTTGAGTTCTTCATCAGAAAACCTCTTAACTTGGGCCATGCTCCACCCAGTAGAATTAAGAGTAGTACTCTGATTTTTCACAACTTGTCGCATATAGGCTCTCTGTTGTGCCTGTGTAGGAGGCTTATCCCTTTTCTCCTTTGCTAACCTTTCAGCAATAGCTTTCTTTCTCTGCCGCATTAAGGCAACCATTCTTGATGCAAAATCATCGTGTGTCACATCAACCCCTAAGAGCTACTTGGAAAGGTTAGGATTAGCAGCTACTTGAGACTATATTTGCATCCAGTCATCTTCAGAATAGTTGAAAGAAGCAGCATCCAACTCTTGTTGTCATTGAGGAGGTAAAGAGGTTGTAAATGGTGCATTTTGCCTTTCAAGGTCTGCAGCAAACTCCGCTTGAACCTTCTTTGCCATTTCTGCTCCCATCCTATCATCTTCAAGATTCTTGAATAATCTTTCTTGCTCAACCCTTTCTTGATCAGATACAAGACCCTCAAGATCATCCACCATTGGGGCCTCACCTTTGTCAAGATGAGATGGATTAGAAGAAACACCAGCAGTAACATCAACACCACTAGAAGGGATAGAACTAGTAGCAACAGATGCACTAGCAGAGGGAACAACTTGAGCAGCAGGAACTTCTTGGGTAGCTGTAGTAGCATCATCCATGCTACCAGCAGGAACATCTTTGACAACTTCATGAGCAGCAGGAACAGGGGGAATAGCAGGAAAAGCGCCACTAGCAGCTGCAACACTAGAACCACCAGTAGCAACATGTGATTGATACTTTTCAAAGGCTGACAGTCCTGAAGACTGCCTGTTCCTTCTTCTCCTGAAAGCTTGGGACTGATCAGTTGGAAGAGGCTCAGAAATAGTACCTTCATGGGTGTTGTCACTAGCCATGGAGGCAGTAGCCAATACATGTAGGGCATCCAAATCCACATCAGCCTGATCATCCTCTGAATCAGAGAGCACAACCTTTCTTTTCTTTGGCTTAAGTTGAGCTTCCAAATGATTGACTCTGCGAATCAGCTAAAGTATAGCTCCACCAAGAGTCGATTTTGTGTCTTTGAGCTCTGTTTCCAGTGTATCCACCCTTTGCATATACCTGTGAAGTAAACTTGACATGGAAGTGTGAGCAGCAGTATCCTCAGCTCCACCAGCAGGATTACCTGTAGTGTTAGGAGCCTCATTGGATCTGGGTGGAGAGACATAAAAGTCTCCACCAATGTTGGTATCAAAATCAAAAGGCTGCCTAGTAGGACTAGGAGTAAAGAGCCTTGTAAAAGAGGGTGTCTCAAGATTGGGCTCAACTGTAGTATTGGTTGGGTCAACAGGAGAATAGACTTGCTCAGCTTGATCACCAGCAATATTGGCTGGCTCTACAGATGCATTAGATTGCTCAGCAGGAGCATAAGGCCTAGGGGATGGTGATGGGTTAGCATCAGCAGCAACTGATGCACTTGCACCAGCAGCATCAGATGTATTGGTACCAGCAGGAAATGGTGCACTAGGACCAGCAGCATCAGGTGTAGGTGGCATATTACCACCAGCAGCTTCAGCTACACCAGCAGAATCAGCACCACCAGGCAACATAGCAGGCTTTAGAGGCTTATGTTCCCCAGCAAAATTGGTCTTCATGGTAGCAAAAAGTTTACCAGTAAGCCTCCGCATGATTATGGGTGAATGGTCATTGGTCGCAAGTCCTAATATTATTTGTAAGAACCTATGGTACATTAGGAATTTATGTTTGGTATCTCCTATGTTCTTAATCATCTCCTCAAAAATGTACCTGGAAAAGTTATAAACTCTTCCATCAGAGAGGCAGATGAGACCAGAGGCAAGAGAGCTGGAAAATTGATCCCAACCTCCTGACTTGGGACTTGTTAGGAATATGAATATTCAGCTGAAGACTCGGTCACCCCGAGTAATTATTAGTACATCATAGCTCATAGGATTATCAGTAATATTATTAGTAGCTTAGTTATTATTATTAGTATTGTGGAGTGGGTCGGGTCTTTACCCTCTGTCAGCTCACTCTACAGCCCGCTAGGGGCATAATATGTAGTAAGTATAAATACCCCTTCCCTTGCAAGGGAAGGGTTGGAACTCTCATTATTTCAATCTAATACACATAGTGTTTCTCTCACTAGAAGTTCCCACTTTCTCTCTCTAAGCTTCCTTTCATTCGATCCAAATCTAAGCCTCAAACAAGTGTTTCTTGCATTGTAAATACCCTACAATTGGTATCAAGAGCCATGGTTAGGTCCATGAGAGTTGGTATTCACGGATTTGTGTAGTTTTTGAGGTTTTTTGGTTCGATTTGTTAAGTTACATTAATTTCATTTTGTGCTTTGTTTAGTGATTAAAAGTTGTTATACCTTGTACTTTCTAGCTTAGGAATAGTATAAGAGTAGTATTTGGTGCTTGGATTCACAGATTTAAGGTTTGTGTGGCATTTTTGGGTGATTCGAGTGGTTTTTATCCAAGTGTTCTTGGGTGCGGTTTGTGTATTTTGGACGTTCTTGAACGCGGTTTGTGTCCCATCGAGAACGCGGCTTGTCCTATTACTAGTTTAGGCAAAAGGACAAACAGCATTGAAAGCGACGTGTTTGGAAGTTTGTGCCAACGCGGTTTGTCTCTAAGGCGCATACGCGGTTTGTCTCTGCAGTGTGAACTCGGTTTGTGTCAACGCGGTTTGTCTCTGCAGTGTGAACTCGGTTTGTGTCAACGCGGTTTGTATCTCCAGCGTGAACTCGGTTTGTGTCTACATGGTTTGTCTCAGCAGCGTGAACTCGGTTTTTTGTCTACGCGGTTTGTCTCTGACGTGTGTATGCGGTTTGTACCAACGCGGTTTGTCTCTCCAGCGTGAACTCGGTTTGTGTCTACGCGGTTTGTCTTTGCAGCGTGTACTCGGTTTGTATCAACGCGGTTTGTCTCTCCAGCGTGAACGCGGTTTGTGTCTACGCGATTTGTCTCTGCAGTGTGAACTCGGTTTGTGTCTACGCGGTTTGTCTAGGCGGTTTGTATCCTCAAGAGTGCTATTTGTCTAGGCAGTTTGTGTCTTGGTGATTTTAGAAATTCCCGCGAAAGATTCGATTTCTCGGTTAAATCACAAGATCTGTAAAATCCCGTAGTTACTATGGCTACCACATCTAACACATCATCAGAAGATATTCAAGCAGCAGGATCTGACACTCGTCCACCTATGTTAGATAGGACGGATTATGAGTCTTGGGCACAACGGATAAGACTTTACTGCCTGGGAAAAGATAATGGAGTTAACATTCTTATGTCAATTGACGATGGACCATATCAGATGGGTACCACCAGAGATGTTGTTACAACTGGTGAAGATGGGACTGTGACTTGGGGCATAGACAGACCTAGAAACTACAATGATCTTAATGAAGAAGAAAAGAAGAGGTATGATGCCGACATTAGAGCCTCAAACATAGTCATTCAAGGTCTTCCAAAGGATGTGTACAAGCTCATCAATTTCAACACTGAAGCCAAAGCTGTGTGGGACAACGTTAAAATGTTGTTGGCAGGGTCAGAACTCACAAAGGAAGATCGTGAGTCACAGCTGTATGATGAGTTCGAGCATTTCAAAATGAACCCAGGAGAGAATATCACAAACTACTATGTGAGATTTCATAAGTTGGTGAATGATATGAGGATGATCAGAATGACTATGCCCAATATCCAACTAAACTCAAAGTTTGTGAACAACATGACTCCTGAATGGGACAGATTTGTTACTGCTGTCAAACTCAACAAAGGTCTAAGGGATACCAACTATGAACAGCTGTATGCTTACCTGCAACAACATGAGAAGCATGCTGTCTATGATCGGGTGCTGAGAGAAAAGTTTAATCCTTCAACTACAAATGATCCACTGGCGTTCATGACAAATGTTCAACCAACAATCCAATCATCTTCCAACCCAAGCTATCATCAACTTCACCCACAAGTACCTGCTATGAGTTCTCAACTTGACTCAGGCTACTCTCAGACCAACAAAATGATTGACAACCTCACCAATCAAGTATCATTACTGGTTCAACAGTTTCAAGCATCACTCCCTCAGACCAACAATCAGTTAAGGAATTCATCCAACCCACGCAATCTAGCAATGGTGGAGGATGGGAAAATTGTGGTTTAGAATGTGCAAGGGAGAGCTGGTAGAAACATGGGTCGAGGTTATGTGCCGAATAGAGCAGGGAATGCCAATCAGGGTCAAGGGAAACAGATCAAGTGTTATGATTGTGGGGGGCTTGGACACATTGCTAGAAACTGCAATCAACCTAAACGTCCTCAGAACTCAGATTACTTCAAAGACAAGATGCTGTTAATGCAAGCTCAAGAGAATGGAGCTGTATTGGATGAGGAAGAGTTATTGTTCTTGGCAGGAGATGGAGGAAATACTTTTGATGAAGATGTGGATGAGAAACCTGTTCAGGATCTAGCACTTAATGATCCTAACATCTTCAAGGCAGATGACTGTGATGCATTTGACTCTGATGTAGATGATGAACCTACGGCTCAAACAATCTTCATGGCTAACTTGTCTTCCCTGGTCTCATCTCCCCGTCAAGCTGGCCCTTCTAATGCATCTGTGATATCTGAGGTACTAAAAATTTATGACACATATAATATAGTCGAGGGACAAAAGAATCCCGAAGAAGTACATCAGGCAGATGTTTCTGACTCAAGTAATGTTGACATGGAAAATAGCAATATTATTTCATATGAACAGTATTTGAATCACAACAACTCGCCTGATGTACCAAATGGTGAATCTTTTGTCAATAATGATGTTTGTGTTATAAGTAATGTATGTGCCTTAGATAATGCGTGTAATATAGATAATGCATGTGAGCGCCATGAGAACCAATTGCCTGTCCCTGATGATAACTTGATCACTAGACTAAACATCTATAAAGAACAAGTAGCTATGTACGAACAGCGTGCTAAGTTTGAGCTTAATGAACGTGAGCAGAAATTAGAAGGTAAAATGAGTACACTTATTAAAGAGTCTAGAGTGAGAGAAGAAACATTAAAATTAGAGTTGAGTTCTTTGAAAAGTCAGCTAGAACAGTCTGTCAAACAGAAACAGGAAGCACAAAAGTGTGTAACTACACTTAAGCAAGAATTCAAACAAAAAGAAACAACACTTTTAAATGATTTCTCTAGACTCAAGACATTAAAAAATAAGCTTGAAGATAAGTTGTACACACAAAATCAAACCATACAAACTGCTCAAATGATTCATAAGCACAGAAAGTTGAGTGATAAGCATAGTAAAATCATGATAGGTGAACCCAAGTCAACCATCCTTAGGGACATGAAAGTAGTTCAACCAGCTCTATATGATGGTAATGTGATGCTTATGCCTATTCATGACCCGCCTGAGCTTCTCTATACTAAAGAGGAAGAGGAGATGAGTGAGAGAACAAAGGAAAGAATGAATGAGAAAATGAGGGATCCCGAGTGCGCAGTCAGACGAATAATAATCAAACCCCATGATTATGGTGAGGAAAATCGTTTGACTGTGTTTGCTCCTCAAAAGAAGTTAACACCTGAACAGATTTTCTGGAAACAAGATAATGAAAGACTTAAGGTAGAAAAACTTAAGGCCAACACCCCCCTCATTAGAAAAGTTGCGTCCATAACGGTGTATCCTCCCAATACACCTAGGAATTTGGTGCCTTTATCTCTTCCCACTGAATGTAAAACCTTTATTAGCTTATATGTGCTTTGGCAACTGTTTGCTGATTTCGATAAAACATGCAAGAAGAGAATCACACCCTCTGGTATTACTGAGGGGGAAAGGTGTTTTGAACATGCTAAAAGGTGTTACTTAACTGAGGTCATGCCATTCTTTAAACTACTTAAAGAACACTTTGAAGGGTTGCAAACTGCCCTTAAAGCCGAAATAAAAGAAATGAAAGTAGTGTTTAAAGATATGGAAAATGAGGTGAATGAATATGCAATAGAACTTAAGAGTCGAGAGATTGAAAGAAAAAACATACTCATTACTAACGACAACTTGATTGCTAAATGTATTGCACAAGATGTATTTTACACTGTCACTGATTCTGCATTGTCTGCTTGTCAATTTAATGAGTATGCTATTGCGTTAAATGTCACCCAGAATCGTGTTGTTGAGCTTGAGGGGGAGAATTTAAAATTGCTTAAAAAAATTCAAAATGATGACCATGATAATATGGTTAAACGTTTTTCAAAATTAGAAGTTGAGTATCTTAATTTGCAATTGAAACATCAACATTTAAATGAAAAACATAAAATATCAAATGACAAGACATCCTTGGATGCTCCTGAATTTGATACTTATTTTGAATTAAGCAAACGAGATGAGACAATTCAAGCTCACACGAACATGATTCGACTGCTGAGGGCCTAAATTGCCCAATTGAAATCCAACAAGTGTGAAGTGTATGGCACCAATAAACCTTCGTCTTCAGATTCTCAGAATTTTCAATATCAAAACACCATAAATAAGTTACATTATGAAAATGAGTGTTTTCGAGAAGAAAATTCAAAGGTTAAACAACATTTCAAAGAGTTATATGATTCTATTAAAGTTACAAGAAGCAATCACAATGATCAAATAACCTCTTTGACAAATAAAATTGAGAATCTTAAGGCTCAGGTGAAAGGTAAAATGCCATGCACCACTTGTAATTGTGATGCACCAAAGGCTACTGATAGTAAAAAGTATGATGTTGATGTTGGGCGTATTCCAGTTAAGCTTAGAAAAAATAGCTTTACCCATCAAACATATCTCGATCATCTTAGAGAGGGCCTTGACACACTTCGTGAGGTAGTTGAAGAGGATAGGACTGATAAGCCACTTGATAGGGCAGTTGTCTATGCCTGCAAACTCACGAAAAGAATTCAGGAAAACTTAGAATATGTCATAGGCTCAATTCCTAAGTTTAGCAGCCATAGAGATAGATTTGTTGCATCATCATCTACTGTTGAGAACAAGCATGTAGCCTTTGATCTACCACCAAAAACATCAGAACCCAACACATCTTTATCATGAAGGCATGTGACAGAAAAACAAACTAATGTTTCCTTCGATGCTTCTACAGGAGTAAAAAGTGACACCCAAGCTAGCGAGTCAAGGTCTAGAGAAAATGCAAGAAAGGATAGGACTGCGCCAGCTAAGAATGATCACTTGAAGAATGTAGAAGCCTAACCTAGGAACAATAAGTTTGCAATGAGTAGGATGAATCGTGTTGATTCTAGTATCAAAAGTACTGTAATTAATTCGAATTCTAATGCTATCTGTAAAACATGCGACAATTGCTTAATTTCTGCTAATCATGATGATTGTGTTGTGTCTTTCTTGATGTCTTCTGCATCACCCCATGTTAAGAATGGTAGGATTACTGAAGCATGCAAGAAAGTTTGGAAAGCAACAGGAAAAACATTTGCTAGCATAGGATATCAATGGAGACCCACTGGAAGGAAATTCAATTTAGGAAAACAGTGCACGTTACCTAAAATGAATAAGCATAAAATTGTGAAAGTTAAGGAATGGAGACCCACTGGAAGGAAATTCAATTTAGGAAAACAAAGACCATTACCTAAAATGAATATGCATAAAATTGTGAAGAATAAGGAATGGAGACCAACTGGTAGAATCCTGTCGTTAGTGTCACAATGCCTTCCATCTAGGTCTTGTCCTGTCTCTAGTTCTGTCTCCTCAGTAAAGACAGTAGCATCTGTGAAATCTGTGGTTCCAGAATATATGTGTGCTGACCAAACGGACCCCAATTGCACTTGGGGATCCACATTTTTCAGTTATCCATTGTTGTCTAGTTTCAAATGCAGGTCGTACAAATCGTCCTGTGGTATTTGGACTCAGGCTGCTCAAAACATATGACTGGGGATCGCTCACGGCTCAAGAACTTCGTGAAAAAGTTTATCGGGACAGTTAGATTTGGGAACGACCACTTTGGTGCTATTATGGGTTATGGAGATTATGTGTTTGGTAATAGTGTAATCTCAAGGGTATATTATGTGGAAGGACTAGGGCACAATCTATTTTCTGTGGGTCAATTTTGTGATTCAGATCTGGAAGTGGCTTTCAGAAAGCATACATGTTTCGTCAGAGAATTGGATGGTATAGATCTCCTCAAGGGCAGTCGGGGCACCAATCTATACACCATATCAATTGAAGAAATGTTGAAGTCCTCTCCCATATGCTTGCTTTCTAAAGCCTCTAAAACAAAATCATGGCTGTGGCATCGTCGTTTGAACCACTTGAATTTCGGTACCATAAATAATCTTTCCCGTAAAGATCTTGTTAGAGGGATGCCCAGACTGAAATATGAGAAAGATCATCTCTGCTCTGCATGCCAACTGGGTAAAAGCAAGAAACAAACCCACAAGCCTAAAACCATCAACACCAACTTGGAAGTTCTTCATACCCTCCACATGGACTTGTGCGGTCCAATGAGAATACAAACCATAAATGGAAAAAAGTATGTTCTGGTGATAGTAGATGATTATTCTCGGTTCACATGGGTAAAGTTTTTGAGAACCAAGGACGAAACTCCAGAGGTTATCATTAAACTGATAAAACAGCTGCAAGTAAGGCTCAATAAAACTGTCAGAATCATCCGCACTGATAATGGTACTGAGTTTGCTAACCAACAACTCCGTAATTTCTATGAAAGTATTGGCATCACGCATCAGAAAAGTATCCCTCGCACTCCTCAACAGAACGGAGTGGTTGAACGAAGGAACCGTACTCTGGTAGAAGCTGCAAGAACTATGCTTATATTTTCAAAGGCACCGATGTTTCTCTGGGCAGAGGCTATTGCAACAGCATGTTACACTCAAAACCGATCCCTAATTCATCCTGTTCATGAGAAGAATCCCTTCGAGTTAATTCATAACAAGAAACCAGATCTCTCTTTTCTCCGTGTGTTTGGTGCACTTTGCTATCCAACTAACGATAGTCAAGACTTGGGAAAGTTAAGAGCTAAAGCAGATGTAGGTATTTTTGTTGGATATGCACCAGACAGTAAAGGGTATCGAATCTACAATAAGAGAACCCGTAAAATCATGGAAACCATTCATGTTACGTTCGATGAGCTGAGTGAGCAACCTGCTTCAGGACAAATTAGTTCTGGACCCGATCTTAACGTTTTGTCACCTGGACCCATTAGTTCAGGACTTGTACAGGATTCCACGCCTGCAGATTCTTATGTGCCACCTACATGTGAGGAATTGAAGAAGTTATTCGATCCTATGTTTGATGAATACTTTGAGCCAACGAATGGAACCATCCCGAGTGAACTTGCTATACTTCCTATGGCTGAGGTTCAAGCCCCACAAGGTTCAGAAGGCCCTATGGCTTCAGTATCAGTCAGTCACAATGCTCCAGCTGCCAGTCAATCGCCTTCGTCATCAAACGCTCAATCTTCTCCAGTAATGCAAGAATCTTCAGATAATCATTCTTTGGAAGTTAATCCTTTTGCTCCTGTTGATGAGGTTCCTTTTGAAAACATATTTGCTCCTGAATATTCATCAGACACACCCTCACTTGAAGAACACAGCTCTGCTACGTCTGTTCATAACCCTCAACCTCACGACCATCTCAGGAAATGGACCAGTGATCATCCAATCGACAACATCATAGGCAATCCCTCACGTCCAGTATCCACACGTAATCAACTAGCCACTGATGCACTATGGTGCTTCTTCAATTCCGTACTGTCCAAAGTCGAACCAAAAGATGCCAAAGAAGCAATGACTAAAGATTGCTGTTTCCAGGCTATGCAGGATGAAATCCATGAATTTGATCGACTTGAAGTATGGGAATTAGTGCCTCCTCCAGAGCTTGCAATGATCATTGCTTTAAAGTGGATTTTCAAAGTGAAGCTTGATGAGTATGGTGATGTCTTAAAGAACAAGGCACGGCTAGTTGCTAAAAGGTTTAGACAAGAAGAGGGCATTGATTTTGAAGAATCGTTTGCTCCGGTTGCTAGAATTGAAGCTATAAGAATCTTCCTGGCAAATGCTGCTAGTCGTAATATGATAGTCTACCAGATGGATGTCAAAACGGCATTCTTGAATGGTGACTTAAAGGAAGAAGTTTATGTGAGTCAACCAGAAGGATTCGTGGATGCTGAACACCCTACTCATGTTTACCGCCTGAAGAAGGCTCTTTATGGGTTAAAACAGGTGCCAAGGGCATGGTACGATACATTGTCCAAGTTCCTCCTTGTGAACGGATTCTCCAAGGGTGTTGTTGATCCCACACTATTCACCAGGAAGTCAAGAAACCATCTACTACTAGTTCAGATATATGTAGATGATATCATATTTGCTTCAACAGATCCTAGTGAATGTGATAGTTTTTCAAAGGAGATGAATTCCAAGTTCCAAATGTCCATGATGGGACAAATGTCATTCTTCTTAGGATTACAAGTCTCTCAAAGTCCCGGAGGCATATTCATTAATCAATCTAAATACGCCAACGAGATCTTGAAAAAGTTTGGATTCTATTCAAGTGAACCTGTTGACACTCCCATGGTTGATAGAACGAAGCTGGATGAAGATCCTTCAGGGATTCCAGTAGATATAACAAAGTATCGAAGCATGATTGGATCTTTGATGTACATCACGGCCAGCAGACCAGATCTTCTGTTTGCTGTGTGTATGTGTGCTCGGTATCAATCCAGACCAACCAAGAAGCATGTTGAAGCAGTGAAAAGGATCTTCCGATATCTTCAAGGCACGGTTCATATGGGTCTCTGGTATCCTAAGGACACTGCAATGGAGTTAACAGCTTACGCGGATGCTGATCATGCGGGATGTCAAGACACTCGTCGAAGTACTTCAGGAGGAGCTCAGTTTTTAGGGGAAAAGTTGGTTAGTTGGTCTTCTAAGAAGCAGATGAGTACTTCCATATCATCTACTGAAGCTGAGTACATTGCAATGTCTGCTTGTTGTGCACAAATCCTTTGGATGCGATCACAACTTTCGGACTATGGATTCTCATACAACAAAATTCCCCTATATTGTGACAACAAAAGCGCCATTTCTCTTTGTTGTAACAATGTTCAGCACTCCAGGTCTAAACACATCGACATCAGGCATCACTTCATCAGGGAACAGGTGGAAAAAGGAATTGTGGAACTATACTTCATGAGGACAGAGTTTCAGTTAGCTGACATCTTCACCAAGGCCCTCCCAAGAGAAAGGTTTCAGTTTATTCTCCCACGCCTTGGCATGAAAAGCATGACTCCTGAAACCCTCAAGTGTCTTCAGGAGGAAAAGGAGGAGTAAAGGATTGTCTTCTTATATCCTTGTACATAGTTGTATATATCTTAAATCAAAAAGAAAAATACAAAAATATAAAACCTATAAAAACCATAAAAATCGAAAAATCAGAAAATACCAAAAATAGTCCTACCTAGGCATGTCTTCTGTTTATCGATAACATTTACGGATCTAGAAATGTCATTCAATAATGGCACGGATTCTTAAATGAAGCTCGAGCAGAAGTTATACTAATCAGTTAAAACATGTCTTAATGGCTTGCAGTTACTTCATACTGCAACCCGCGCTGTACAATGGGGAAAGCATGTCGCCAAAAAGACAGCTGTTCCTCCAACCGGGTGATGTTCACCTGGGCATGGATTACTTTATATCCATGTTTCCCCGACTTGATGTACGTTTCAGTGCGTCTTGTCGTGCATAAGAAGAGAAGTCTTCTTTTCATCAGACTCTTTATGCTGTTTGATTCTTCTAGAGAGTCTTGATGTTACACAAGGTGGTAAATTGAATTAAATTTTCACAAATACCCGTCGCTCAATTGAATGACTACAGCTCTTTTAATGGAAAACGGGTCATTAATTGAGGGGGAGCATATTTGTTCAAATTTCCGACACCTTGCCAAATTTGTGCAACATCAGCAGTGACACTCTCTTGGTGTTTCAAGGGAAGCATAGTATGCTTCAAAATCAGAATACATTTAAACCTGACCACATTTTCTCCCAAATTTTTCTAAACTAATTTAAATCACTTGGGATCACAAATCTCAAATAGTTTGAAATTTTTGATCGGGGGAGAGAATGTGATTTAAATAGGAAATTCTGATAAAATGTGATGATTTGGAAGTTAATGTAAGCTCTCCCGTATGTGCTAAACCATTTTGCATATCAAGGCACATATTGAGGTGGAGCAAAATGTTTTGGTCATAAACGCAAGCTCTTCCATATGTGCGAAAATCTTTCTTATATCGATGCACATATTGAGGGGGAGCAAATGGTTTTAACAAAACAAAGGATTTGGCATCTCACGTGAGCAAGGCTCAGACTTCACCAATGAATTGACGAAACTTGAATTGCCATCAATCGAAAGGATATGTCTTGGCCGGGTAATAATTTCAAGCTGGTCTAACCAGTGATGTAAGCGTGTCTCGAAAAAGATGTATCTGAGTAGAGTGTACCATTTCGAGAAACTTTCTGTGGACTTGACCAGGTCGGGTAATAATTTCAAGCTAGTCTAACTAGTGATGTAAGCGTGTCTCGAATCGGTCATGTTCACTGAAAGTGGATCAATTCAAAAAGTGCGAACTCTACCTAACATGTGCAAATTTATAAAACTATCACTCGAACACATGTTGAGGGGGAGCATTTGAAAAATATAAAACTCTCAAGTGTTTGCAAAAATGTGTTTAGAAATCATGAACACTTTGAGAGATTTTTCAAAGATTTGGTTTGGCAATTGTGGAAGAACACCAAAGACCGACCATTGTATTTCATATAATGGAGTTATAAGGATGGTAAGGTTAGGTACAAGTTCCCACGATCCCGCCAGAGCCGGAGGGATCTACCCAGGGACAATCCACTAGTTAGTGTAGAAGTCCTTAGGTATGTTTAAAAAGGAGAAAAGTGAATGAGGGAATAGTGCCGACTGAGATGGAGCTAACACTGGAACAAACCCAACAAGGTGTTAGTTATGAAGTCTCGGTAAGCACTGAAGGGGTTGAAGAATGAAAAAAAAAATTGTAAAGAGAAAGGGTGAAAAGAAATAGCCCTCCTTACAACTTAGGCAGAAACCGGGTCAATACATATGCTGTCAGAATCACTTAGTTGATTGCTGGCATTGAAGACAAAGTATCATGGACCCAGTGATACGCTGCACAACCCTCCCTAGCCACTCAAGGTCCCTCAAAGGACTCTTGTTTCAATTGTCACGGAGTTCAATACATTTCTATCGTCTCTTTCACTCCGAGTTAGATGATATTGAAAAGGTGGCAGTCCTCTCCAGCCTCCGCTCACTAAATCAAATCGCACTATCGAGTCTAGAGCCACGAGATGCATAATAAGATCTCATAGGGACACGAATTATTTCTACACTGGTTGTTCAACATTAAGGACACCAGTTGTAAACTCATGAGTCCTACGCAGATCTTAGCAATCTGCCAGAACATTTATGAGAGAATTTACTAATGTAATTCTCAATGATTGAATGGAAATTCCTGCCAGGGTCAACATCAAGCAGCCCTGAAAGCAGGTCACTTCGGTAATTCCTCGTGGATTACGCTTAGTGGTCGCGGCGGTTTCAACCGGTCTACAGTCGTGGAGTGATCTCCAGCGACTCACCTAATCGTTGATTTACTACGGTAAAATCTTAAAAAGCCCTCTGTGGGTTTTCGATTAGGAACGGTCATGGTAAGGATTAGAGAGAGTTTTCACACTATGCTGTTGACTATCTCGAAGTCCAAACTTGTAAGTACCGGTCGAATTATTGCTAACTGTCGTATGCAGGAATTTCTGGCGGTTGTAGCAGTGGAATGCTGTAGCTGGTTGCTGTTGTAGCTGGTTGCAGAAAAGATGCCAATCCTATACCACTTGTTCACACTACATCATCATTGTAACTCTACCACATCATCATCAAAGAAGTCATGATCAACCAAAAGACCTTCAACACAGCTTCTGCTAACTCTGATGCTAAAGATCATGACCCTGATTAGTGTGAGCATGTCGGTTCTAAGTATATTTCATCACATGGAGACCTACTACTAAAAGATGACTTGGAGACTCAAGTGGGATGATACTCTCAAAGATTACTTAAAGTTCATCCAAGACAAAAGAGAAGTCATCTTCAGATCACTGATGTTTGCACAACAATCTATGACATTGAAGATTCAATGACTACGAGCTATGATGTCAAGATCCAAGGAAGAAGTGCTGAAATTCAGAACATTACTTCTGGGGTGACCTCCCTTAGGGGGAGATTGTTAGGAATATGAATATTCAGCTGAAGACTCGGTCACCCCGAGTAATTATTAGTACATCATAGCTCATAGGATTATCAGTAATATTATTAGTAGCTTAGTTATTATTATTAGTATTGTGGAGTGGGTCGGGTCTTTACCCTCTGTCAGCTCACTCTACAGCCCGCTAGGGGCATAATATGTAGTAAGTATAAATACCCCTTCCCTTGCAAGGGAAGGGTTGGAACTCTCATTATTTCAATCTAATACACATAGTGTTTCTCTCACTAGAAGTTCCCACTTTCTCTCTCTAAGCTTCCTTTCATTCGATCCAAATCTAAGCCTCAAACAAGTGTTTCTTGCATTGTGAATACCCTACAGGACTGATGCACTGAAGAAGGGTGTGAATTAGGAATCTCCATTTAGGGCAAAATTTCTTTTTCCAAAATGTAAAAGTGCCATCAGTAGGATAGTCAATAGAAGCCATACCCTCTAGAATGTCTTTCTCAGTAAGACCAAACACCCCACCCTCATCATCTAATTGAAGCTGAGTCCTTACAGAGGACTCTGTGACAACATATTCCCTTCCATCTATAATGGCCACAATCTCTTTGGGTGAACCCGCAAGAGACCTTATAGAAGCCGTGGCCCAGAATTGCCTGACTAAAGAGTCATAAACAATGGGAGGGCAATGAGTCAAAGCATACCTCAATTTAGAATGGTGCAAGAAATCAACCATAGGATGAAACAACTCACTTACTTTTGTTTTCCCCAAGAATGCAACTTTGTTATGATCGCCTTTGAATTGAAGTGCCGCCATAGAGAGTAATCAGGGAACGAGTTGTTAAAGTGAGGAGGGATGAAATGGGTTCAAGAGGAAAATGGTTATTTTGGGAGTGGAATGTATAATTTAGGTCATTTATACGGTTACCCAACGTAGCAATTTAAATGGCAAGAATCTCGCGAAAGAATCTTTTACCAATTTAAATGACATCTATACCAGCAGCAACTACGCGTCAACCAGCAGGAACCAACGATCAACCAGCAGGAACAAAGTGCTTTTGACCAAGATTCACTATTATGCACCATAATTAAACCCATTCCTGCAACGAATTAATTCCAAATACCAACCCAACATTCAATTGCCATAAACCTCTATTAGGTCTATAAAAGGCCTCGAGGAAACAACACATCACATACTTCAAACCCAAAGCCAACAATCCAACCAAAATGAGTTCCTCCAAACCAACCATTGTAGAGATTTCATCAGATTCATCGTCTGATGCAGCAAGTGAAGGATGGAAAGGTTACTTTCCATCAAACTACTCTGGTCAGACCAGCAGGAACCCAACAGCAAAGGCAAAGGCTAAAAAGGTATCGTCTGATGAACTTCTAACTCCTCCACCTTATGTGGATGATTCATCTTCCTCTGATGATGATGATGATCTTGTGGTACTATCAGATGTACTAACAAGGGAGATTGAAAAGGCTGTGTCATCAATGAGTATGATCCCTTTGCCTCATCCAAAGCTAGGCAAACAAGTGTAGGGGCTTCCTAGTCCAAAGGTGTGGAATGCCATCAGTGGCAGAGGAATCCACAAGACCATGCCGGACTGCAAGGATAAAGGGAAAAGAAAGCTGGAGTAGAGGTGTAGGTGTTAGGTTTGTGTGTTGTTGTCTTTGAATCCCTGCTGTTGTAAAGGAACCATGTTTTTGAAATGAATAAACTTTGATATTTCTTGTTGTATTTGTGCTTGAATTTAACTCCTGCAAAATGGTTAGTAGATACAAGATACAAAGAATACACAATGATACAAAATATACATAATTATACAAAATATACAACATTAAGCCTCCCCTTAGGCTTATGCCTCCCCTCAATCACAGCAATCAAGGATTGATCATCCCAATATGAACCACCAAATAGTTAAATATAGGTCCATCAAAAGCCTTTGTTAACAAATCAGCCACATTTTCATCAGTGTGGATTTTAAGCACTTGTATTAGGTGTTTTTCATTAGAATCTCTTATAAAATGGTGCCTAATCTCAATGTGCTTTGTTCTTTGGTGAAAAACTGGGTTTTTAACAATGCAAATTGTGCTTTGGTTATCAATAAAGATTTTGGTGTTCATAAAGTTGAACCCATAGTCTAACAACTGATTTTGTATCCAAAGTACCTGACCACAACAATTAGCAGCAGCAACATACTCTACTTCAGTAGATGAGGTGGCCACAATAGTCTGCTTCTTACATTGCCAAGAGATCAATCTCCTTCCCAGAAACTGACAACCCCAGTAGTAGACTTCCTATCAAAGTTAGCACCAGCATAATCACTGTCACTATAGGCTTCCAATACAAATGGAGAATCTCTAGGATACCAAAGGCCCAGCTTAGGTTGGCCTTTTAGATACTTGAAGATTTTCTTGACTGCATTCAGGTTGGAAGTCAGAGGTATAACTTGATGTCTTGAATAAGCACTAACTGCAAACATTATATCTGGTCTAGAAGCTGTCAAATACATAAGTGAACCTATCATTGATTTGTAGAGGTGAACATTAACAGCATCATCAGGTTCATTGTTGGATTTTGCCTTTGGAGCTTCATAAGGAGTTGTTGCAGTCCTCACACTTTCCAAATCAAACTTCTTAAGTATGTCTTGCACATACTTTTCTTGGCTGATAAAAATCCCATCAGGCTTTTGTTTGACCTGTAATCCCAAGAAGAAGGTAAGCTCACCCACAACACTCATCTCAAATTCACCCTTCATCAATTCTTCAAATTCCCTACACCAAGCTTCCTTTGTTGAACCAAAGATGATGTCATCCACATAGACCTGGACTAGGATAATATCTCTTGAGTTCTTCTTAGTAAAAAGTGTCTTGTCAATGGTACCTCTTCTGTATCCATGCTTCAACAGAAAAGTAGACAATCTTGCATACCAAGCCCTTGGTGCTTGATGAAGTCCATAGAGTGCTTTCACCACCTTTTAGACCTATTTTGGATTCTGAGGGTCCTCAAATCCTTTGGGTTGAGTCACATAAACCTCTTCTTCAATCTCTCCATAGAGAAAAGAACTTTTTACATCCATTTGGTAGACCGTAAATCCCATATATGAGGCAAAGGCTAAGAAAAGTCTAATGGCCTCAACTCTTGCCACTGGAGCAAATACCTCATCATAATCAATACCCTCCTCTTGCCTGTGACCCTGAGCTACCAATCTAGCTTTATTCCTCACCACAATACCTCTAGCATCTCTCTTGTTCTTTAGAATCCATTTTGTCCCAATCACATTCTTTCCTTCAGGTAAGGGCACAAGCTTCCATACATTTTGATTAAAAAATTATTGCATTTCTTCTTACATAGCCTCCACCCAAGCTGGATCTTCAAGAGCTTGTGATACATTGCTTGGTTCAACTTGTGAAAGGAAACAAGCAAAGAGACAATGGAGAAAGTCTGTGTGATTGTTCCTTTGCTGATTATGAACATAACTGACAAAGGCACTTTCACCAAACTTTGTTTGTTTCACCTTATTTCTTGTCTGAACTGCTGAGGTAGGATCACCAAGAATCAAGGATTGAGGATGAATGGTATTGATCCTCTTTGTAGGAATAGGATTGACTTCTACTGTGGATGCTAGATTATTGAGATCGGGACTAATGTCATCATCATATGAGGAGGAGGTAAAAATGCCAGTACTTGGATGATGATGAATATCTTCTAACTCAGAGCTGGAAGAGAGTGAGTTACCAAGATCAAATGGACTTGGATATCTTGAGAGAGGATCAGGAAAGCCCAATGAATGATCAGAAGGAGTGGACAAAGGAGCAGCAAGAATGGAGACACCAGCAGGAACATTAGAGCTATCAGTAGAATTGACAGCAGCAACAGGAACACTACCAACAGGAACCAAAGAACAACCAGTTGAATCCATATTCCTGCGGGCTTCAACTGCGGCTTGTCTTAAGAGCTCCTCTGTTTCTTTTGTGAATTCAAAACCAAACTTTTCAGCTGCTTCCTTGGCATCATGTTTCTGTCTTTGAAGCTTTGCAAGATCTTCTGCAAAACTTGAATCACCTTCATCTATGCCAGAATTATCTTTAACTTCAGAACCTGCAAAGTGATTAGAAGGAAAAGAAGGAACAACAATGGTTTGGTCATCACATTCAGAGTCTGAATCATTATCTTGGGAACTTGCATTGTTAGAAGGAGACTCCTGAGAACCTGCAGATTTATTAGCTTTGAAACGAGTATATCCTAAAGTATCAGTTAGATAGTCCAGGTCAAAATACCACTCATGACCTACACCCTGAATGTTAGGTTTATCCTCAAGATATCTCAGGTTTAGAGTCTCTTCTATCTTTTTGGCAGATAAGTTATAAACTCTATAAGCGTTGCTATGTGCAGAGTACCCAACTATAAATCCCTCGTCAGCTTTCCCTTCAAATTTACCTAGGTGATCACTGGTGTTCAAAATAGTCACATGACATCCAAAAGGTTTAAAGTAA
Source organism: Artemisia tridentata subsp. tridentata (assembly GCA_021014915.2). Taxonomy (NCBI): domain Eukaryota; kingdom Viridiplantae; phylum Streptophyta; class Magnoliopsida; order Asterales; family Asteraceae; genus Artemisia; species Artemisia tridentata. Next base: position 395,350,598 of record CP139508.1, read on the forward strand.
CTGATGTTAGGAACCTTCCTAGACAAAAGTTCATAAGGTGTTTTGTTGTGAGGACTAGTAATCAATACCCTGTTCAAAACATAACAAGCAGTGCTAACTGCTTCAGTCCAAAACATGGTAGGCAACTTAGAGTCAGCCAGCATTGATCTAGCTGCTTCTATAAGGGTTCTATTCTTTCTTTTAGCAACCCCATTTTGTTGTGGGGTTCTGGCATTACTATAGTCCCTTTTAATCCCCTTTTTCCCACAGAGTTCAATTAAGTTAGAGTTTTTAAACTCTGTTCCATTGTCACACCTTATTGTCTTAACCTTTTTATTTAGCTGGTTTTCAATTAATGCAATAAAGTCCCTAATTACATGAAAGGTTTCATCCTTAGTACCTAAGAAGAAAGTCCAACAAAACCTGCTAAAGTCATCTGTAATCACCAGGAAATAGTACTTACGGTCAATACTTCTGATGGAAGTAGGACCAAAAAGATCCATATGAAGTAACTGGAGAGGCTCAGTGATGGTGCTCACAGCTGTGATGGCCTTGTAAGAAGCTTTGTGTTGCTTTCCTTTGTTGCAGGCAACACAATTATGTTCATTTGTTAAGGTCTTGAGAGGAAGCCGTTTTACCAATCCATTCTTTGCAAGCTTGTTGATGGTTTTGAAGTTCACATGTGCCATCCTCCTATGCCATTTGGTAGATTCATCCAGAGATGCTTTTGCCACCAAGCAAGCTAAATCACCTTCAGGCTGGACATCATTCAAGTTGAAGCTATAAAGGTTGTGTCTTCTTGGAACTTTAAGTACAACCTGACTCTCATCAGGTAACTTGAAGTCTTTGGACAGCACAAGACAATCAGTCTCAGTGAAGAGAACACTATTCTTCTTGTCACAAATTTGAGAGACAGAGAACAAATTAAAGTTCTGCAGTTCTTTCACATAATAGACATTTTCAAAATCCAACTTGGAAGTCCTAATAGTTCCTTTCCCTGTTATCTTGCCATCCCCTCCTCCAAAAGTCACAATGCCTCCATTAATGGATACAAAATCATGCAATCTTTCTTTGTTTCCTGTCATACTTCTAGAACACCCACTATCAACAATACCTAAGTCTTTACTTCTATGAGGATTTTCCTACAACAAATAGAAAATACAACAACATTAGTTACAATGGGAGACCCAAGTCATAACTGACTTGGGCCTGCCTTGTGGATCAGAAAGATTTAAACCATGTAGATTGATGAGATCCACCATTGTTCTTGGACCCCATTCTCAAATATTGGCCATTATGTCTCCAAGAACAACCTGCTGAGGACTTAACAGCAGTTTCCCATTTCCCCCCCCCCCCCGCCTTTTGCATTGGGTCATAATAAACAGGCCTATAATCATTCTGAAAGTAAGAGCTTGTAGGTCTGAAGAAGGGTCTTGCAACATTTCTTTTCCAACCAGCAGGAATAGGTTTACCAGCTGGAACAGGTTTTCCTGCTGGAAATGGCTTGCCAGCAGGAACTGACTTACCAGCAGGAACTGGTCTACCAGCAGAAACTGGTTTACCATCAGAAACTGGTTTACCAATAGGAAAAGGAGCTCTGCTAGAGCTCATTTGTGCTGCTTAAGGAACAAACGGGGGTATATTTTCAACATTATTCCACAAAGGTCTAGATTGTTGTTGTCCAGCACACACACCCATTCTATTCTCATAAAAATCACAATCTTTAATAAGATGAGAATAACTACCACAAACAAAGCATGATTTCTTTCTAAAAGATTTGTTCTTAACATGACTTCTCTTATTACACACAAACTTATCACTACCAAAACTAGAAATATAAATGTTTTTAACACAATGAAAAGAAATGTCTTCAAAAGAAGCTGTCTTTGAATTGGATTCATCATCAGCTACTCTTGATGAGAAGTCATCAGACTTGGGTGTGGAAGACTTGTCACTTGAATCACATGAGGCAAAGTCATTGGTCTTGGGTTCTGAGGACTTGTCACTGTTAGAACAAGAGACAAAGTCATTAGATTTACAATCAAATTCAGGCAAGTCATTGGACTTTTTGCCATAGGTCATATGTGATTCATCAAAGTCTGTGTCAAGGACTATGTGGGTAGAGGTAGGCTTAAATGTTCCTGTTATTGGTGGAGAGACAGGCCTCATTTCTCCTTCTCTAACATACTTAACAGGAATTTGATAATTTACCTCCTTAGGGGTAGGGTCAAATGTACTTGGCATACTAGGGTCATATACTTCATCTGGCCCTATATAATCCCCATATCCCAACCCAAGTTTAGTTTTCACAGACATAGAACTATCAACTATCTTGTGTAGGTTTTTAGATGATTCTTTCCATTTATCAAACCTAGCCACTTCACTCTCTAACTTAGCCTGCAAGTCCTGTTTTTCTGAATTCACCTTAGCATTTTCACTTTCAGAATATTTTAACAAATTAGTAGTGTTTTCCAAATCTCTTTCTAAAACCCTAATCTTTTCTTCATATGCTAACTGATTATTTTGGTACCAATCCTTTTGTTTTTCTAAAGTTTTAAGTGTACTTTTATATGCTTGAACTTGTACAAACAATTCTTTATATTGAGACTCGACATCATCAAACTCTTTCTTAAGTTCAGCATACTTGTCATGACAACCAAAAGGACAAGTTTGTACCTGAGATGAGATACCCATCAAAGCAAATTCCTCAGCCACATCTACTTCATCTTCTGTCTCACATCCAGCTAGCATTCCATAAACTTGAGAAGCACCGCTTTCCTTATCATCTCCCTCATGTTGAGACCAATCCACCATGGAGTCAACGGATAGCAAGGCTTTGGGCTCCTCTAAGTCTAATTCTTTGATCTTGAATGCAGAATATCTGGTCTTATCATCTGCCTTCTTATCACACCCCCAAATTTCGTGACTTGCAGCGGAATGAAGCATTCAGGGGCACGACTGGTCATAGCACCAAAGTTGCAGTTATATTGAACGACCTAAAGTGTCGTTTAGAAAATACATCGTTTGATTATTTAAAAATATTCAGAGTTACAAAGCTAGGTCCCAAAAGGTGAAGCAAGTTTTCAGAAAACAAGTTCATACAATTCAAACGATGGATAAGTGCATAAAATATAAAGTGAGACGCATCGACTCCGCGACTCCATGATGTCCATATGCAAGCCAACATGCGATACCTTAATTACCTAAAAATACATTGCTAAAAATGGTCAACAAAAATGTTGGTGAGATCATAGGTTTATGTAAATGAAATGTTGTACGGATACCACAAGTATAAAGTGTATGACAAAACAATGCCACATAAAAATGATACATTAGCTCTTAAGCTCATGACCCCGAAGCTAGACTGAATGAAATGCCCCAACTGAGTGTTTGCCAATCACTCTAATATGACAGAAATGAAATGCGTTCGTTTGACAAGTTGGCGCTACCAACCCGAACGGAGGAGTCACCCTCAATAGATCTATTCACTCACTCTTGCTTGCTAACAATTAACGGTTCATGATAATAAAAGAGGACTTTAATCTGGGCAATGATGTAACTTAAGCAATGTAATGAGTTTGGATACTTTGGTCCGCATATAAAAATGGTGCAATGTATTCTCCCTCGAGAGTTTAGAAATCAATAATCAATTTAAAACGGGGCTATGAAAACTCACCTATTATGATATAGCAACAATGACAATGATGGATATGATGAAATAAAGCTAGGTCTCTAACCGCAACCTATTATGAATGATGTGATTCAATGTAAAAAATGATACAATGCAACACATGCAAATACGTATGTTAACGATACCACTTGCTAGTTTTAAAAATAACGTTTATTGACGAAAAATACACTTTTGACGTCTCGTTAAGTTATAAACTACTTTTCGTATAAATATGTTGAAACGGTACTCCACGATCCTCGTTTGGTGTTCTATCGGCAAAATGTAGCGTTTTCATCGCAATTTAATATTTTTCTTAACTTGTGAAAATATGTCCAAAATGGCTTCGTGAAACTAGTCGCGAAATATTGCACGTTATGTGTTAGTTGATCAAACTCGACGTTTTGAAAACCTTGTAACAATGTATAAATGTCGTTTCATTTAACTTTTGATTGTACACGCCTCGATCAAATAGAAAATCGGCTAACAATGTTATGTTTTGCAAAAACACTAGTTTTTATGCTTAAAACACTTTCTAATAGTGGGCTGTCAAAATGAACATGGTACGTCGGGCTTCAAACGTGAATAACTCGGCCGTTACAAGCTTGTTTTCTACGTTCTTTACATCCACGGCTTCGTATAAACATGAACTAACATGATCTCAGTAGGTCGGGTCGTCTAGATCACGTCTAACGCCTCGTTTTGTCCTTTGAATCTCAGCGATCAGCAACTAAAATTTCAGAAAATTAGTTTTCGTCGTCTAACTTTGAAAAATCATATCACCTTCGTTATAAGTCGGTTTTTAGTGATTCTCGCGGCCACGGTTTCGTTTTTGAAATAAATTTCTGAATATGAAGGCCAAAATATACCAAAAGTTACTGAGTTTTCCAGACTTGGCGTTTAAGGACAGTAGCTATTTTAGATTGTTAAAAACTCATTTCCTTGGTTCTAAACTTGATCATACTAACTCAAATCAACTCCACAAGTTCGCAAATCCTACCATACACCTTCTTAGGGTGTCATAGGGTCCTAAACATCACCAACCTTGGTGGATTTCATGAGATCATTAGTGAAACTTATAGATCTAGTGATTAAGATAGTTTATGTTCAAAAGTGGTATGTAAAACATAAATAACTTGCATGAGTAACTAATATAACTTGAAAATACATAAACATATGAATTAAATGAAAGTATAAGATGATCAAAATGTGTTCTTGAAACTTACTTGATGATTTGATGAGTTTTGGTAAGAAATGAGTAAGAAACTTGAGATTTAATCACAAAATCATAACTAGGAAGGTAAATGGAGTGTGATTATGACTTGATCTTGGAAAATTTATGGATTCGAGATGGTATTCTTGGTTTGGCCGAATGGGGAAGAGAGGAAAGGAGAGAAAAATTGCTTGGTTTAGCTAAAATGATCTTGTGTTATGTGTTGGTGTTAGTGGAGTTGGAAATAAAATGGCACTAAATTCATTAATGGTTTTTGGAGCATTAGGCTAAATGGGGGGGGGTTAGGGGGGCGGCACATGTGGGTAATTTGGGATGGATTTGATATTAATGTAAGGCTTTGTCTCCCATTTATTTAAGAGTTAGCTAGTTTAGTGTATACATTGAGTGTTATCAGGTACCGAGTTAACTAAAAATAACTCGTGACGAGGTGAAATGAGATACGACGAAGTTGTAAAAATTGTAAAATCATGTTCCTTGCAAGAATCGGGTGTTAGAATGATTATCGGATTGAAATTTCGTAAACCGACGGAGTTATAAGCGTCAAACAAAAAATATAGCGATTGGTTTAAAAACACCAGGTAAAGTAATAATATAATCTCTATATCATTATAATTAGTTTGAAAATGTATTAGGATCATTGTCAGGAGTATTGGGTATAATGTTAGTAGAAATGACTGAGTGGTAACGTTAATTAAACAATTAAGCATACGTTAATGAAAATCACACAAACCCATGCATGAACTGATATAATAATGATGTTACTGGTGATATGCAGACTACTCTAGTCTGTATGATGTGCTTTTACTGATGATGCATGAATACGCAGCTAAACCTAACTGGTTACGCGCATTTGAATACCCGTAAACCAAGTTTACGACATGATGAATGATGCCCATGAACAGTGATTTCCCTCCGGGAATGAATAGTGTCATGTAAATAGTAAAATTTTTGACGACTTCTCAAAGTCTCAAACTGACTTCAAAAACAATGAATATTGAAATAATGAATAGTGATTGGTAAATAGTGATTAATGAATAGTAACTCATGAATAGTAAATTGTCGGGGTTTGGAAAATGACCTGAAATTACGAGTTGTGACAGTCGACCACCCTAAAAGGAATTCAGTCCCTGAATTCAGTTGATGTTGGTCTCTGGAGTGGTCTCGGTGAAAAGATGTGGGTATTTGAGTCGCATATGGTCTTCCCGTTCCCAAGTAAACTCAGGACCTCTGCGAGAATTCCAGCAAACTTTGACGATCGGAATTCGACTTTGTTTCAACTGTTTGACCTCCCGGTCCATGATTTCTGCTGGTTCTTCCACAAAGTTAATCTTATCATCGAGCTGAACTTCGTCCAATAGGATTACGAGCGTTTTGTCTGAAAGACATTTCTTGAGGTTTGAGACATGAAACGTTTTTATGCTCATTGCTGAGCTCTGACGGAAGCTCCAGTCTGTACGCTACCGGACCGATCCTTTCCAGAATCTTGAACGACCCAATGTATCTCGGGTTCAACTTCCCGCGTTTCCCGAATTGTATCACGCCCTTCCAAGGTGAGACCTTCAACATGACTTTGTCTCCAACCTGAAATTCTAATGGTTTTCGTCGAACATCGGCGTAGCTTTTTCGTCGGCTTCTGGCTGTTTGGAGTCTTTCTCGAATCTGAATTATCTTTTCTGTTGTTTCTCTGACCAACTCTGGACCTGTTAGCTGTACATCACCAACTTCGGTCCAACAAACTGGGGACCTGCACTTACGACCGTAGAGTGCCTCGAATGGTGCGGCTTTTATGCTCGAATGATAACTGTTATTGTAAGAGAACTCGATCAATGGCAAATGGTTAGCCCAACCATTTCCAAAGTCAATGACACATGCCCTTAGCATGTCTTCCAATGTCTGAATCGTTCTCTCGCTCTGACCATCGGTCTGAGGATGATAGGCGGTACTCATGTCTAACTTAGACCCAATTGAATCTTGCAATGATTCCCAAAAGTTTGAAGTAAAGCGACTGTCTCTGTCGGAAATGATGGAAATTGGTGCACCGTGCCTTGAGACTATTTCCTTGACGTAAAGTCTGGTGAGCTGATCCATAGTATAAGTCTCTTTGATTGGAATGAAATGGGCTGACTTGGTGAGACGATCAACTATTACCCAAATAGCATCGTAACCTCCTGATGTTTTGGGAAGTTTAGTGACAAAGTCCATTGTAATGCGTTCCCATTTCCACTGGGGAATCTCTGGTTGCTGCAGTAATCCTGATGGCTTCTGGTACTCGGCTTTCACTTTAGCACAAGTAAGACATTTACTGACATACGTAGCTATCTCTGCTTTCATATTCGGCCACCAATAAAGCTTTTTGAGATCCTGATACATCTTATCAGAACCTGGATGAATGGAGTACTTCGACTTGTGCGATTCGTGCATGATCAACTCTCGTATTCCACCATAGAGAGGTATCCAGCTTCTATCCTTGATGCATAATGTTCCATCTGATCTCCTTACTAAACTGTTTGCATTATCTTGCATTCCTTTGAGTGTTTCACTTGGTAGGTTTTCTTCCTTGAGTGCCTCGACTTGGGCCTCAAGGATCTTTGATGGTAGTGGTGAAATGATTGTCATTCCCAATGATCTGACTCTCAAAGGCTTGAGTCTCTCTTTCTGACTGAGTGCATCTGCCACAACATTGGCTTTTCTTGGGTGATATCTGATTTCACAGTCGTAATCACTAAGTAGTTCCAACCAACGACGTTGCCTCATGTTAAGTTCCTTCTGATCAAGAATGTACTGTAAGCTTTTGTGGTCTGTAAATACTACACACTTTGTTCCATAAAGATAATACCTCCAAATCTTGAGTGCGAAAACCACGGCACCCAACTCTAAGTCGTGAGTAGTGTAATTCTTCTCATGCTTCTTAAGCTGACGAGATGCATAAGCTATCACTTTCTCGTTTTGCATTAACACTGCCCCAAGTCCTTTATGTGAAGCATCGCAATATACCACGAATTTTTTAATCCCTTCTGGCAATGACAAAATTGGGGTGCTGCAAAGTTTCTGTTTCAATAACTGAAAAGCGGTCTCTTGCTTTTCTCCCCAATCGTACTTCTGGTTCTTTTGTGTCAACTTGGTCAGTGGCTTAGCTATCTTGGAAAAACCTTCAATGAACCTTCTGTAATATCCGGCAAGTCATAAGAATTGACGAATTTCTGTGGGAGTTTTTGGTGTTGCCCAATCTTTAACTGCCTCAATCTTTGCTGGATCAACCTGTAGTCCCTGACTATCAATGACATGACCAAGAAATTGTACTCTGCGGATCCAAAAATCACAGTTTGAGAATTTGGCGTACAGTTTCTCTTTCTTGAGCAGTTCTAAGATTGTTCGGAGGTGTTCTCGGTGCTCTTCTTCACTCCTTGAGTAAATCAAGATATCGTCAATGAATACGATCACAAACTTGTCTAGATATGGCTTGCACACCCTGTTCATGAGATCCATGAACACAGCTGGTGCGTTGGTTAGTCCAAACGGCATTACCTGAAATTCATAATGGCCATAGCCTGTTCTAAATGCTGTCTTCGGGATATCTCCCTCCCGAACCCTAAGCTGATGGTAACCCGATCTCAAGTCGATCTTGGAGTAATAACTGGAACCTTGCAACTGATCAAACAAATCGTCGATCCTGGGAAGTGGATAACGATTCTTCACCGTTAATTTGTTTAGCTCTCGATAATCAATGCACATTCTGAAAGATCCATCTTTCTTCTTTACAAACAAAACTGGTGCTCCCCAAGGCGAGGAACTCGGCCTAATGAATCCTTTATCCAAGAGCTCTTGCAATTGGTTTGACAACTCTTGCATTTCTGAAGGTGCAAGTCGATAAGGTGCTCGCGCAACTAGTGCGGCTCCCGGCACTAAGTCAATCTGAAATTCGACTTGGCGAGTAGGTGGAAGTCCTGGTAAGTCTTCTGGAAAGACTTCTGGAAAATCTTTAACTGTTGGCACATCCTCAAGTCGCTTCTCCTCCGACTTCTTTTCTGTGATATGAGCCAAGAATGCATAACAGCCCTTCTTTATGTATTTCTCTGTTTTAATGCACGAGATGATGCTGAGTCTAGTCCCACTGCGTTCTCCGCGAACGACCAATGTTTCGCCATCATAAGGAAGACGAACAAATTTTTCATCACAGATGATTCTGGCATGATGTTGAGATAACCAATCCATTCCGATGACAATGTCGAAACTTCCAAGTTCTACTGGCATGAGATCTATATTGAACGGGTGATTGAGAAAATTGAGAGTGCAACCACGAATGATCGTGTCGGTGCCAACTAAACTATCGTTAGCTAGTTCAATGTGATATGGAGTGTCTAATGCGGTTGGTTCAATGTTGAGTAGTGGTGCAAATGCAGTAGAAACAAAACTTCTATCGGCTCCTGAATCAAATAGTATGGATGCATAACGATTATTAATGAGGAACGTACCCGTAACGACATTCGGGTCCTCCCTGACATCTTCTCCTCCAAGGACATAAGCTCTTCCTCTAGCTGTTCCACCTTGGTTATTGTTTCCCTGATTCTTTCCTTTTGGACATTTATTCTTGAAGTGCCCGACTTCTCCACAACCAAAGCATGTTACTGGGGGCTTCTGATTATCAACCACAATCGGAGCTTTGCAATCCATGGTCGAATGACCAACCTTCTTACAGTTCCCACACGGATTCGGACAATTTCCAGGATTATGATGGGTTTGACATTTGTTGCACTTGGGTAAAGTACCATTGTAACCTCTTTTCTCAGCTTGACCTGCAACATAGGCCTTTGCAATTTCATGTTTCTTGGGTGGTGGTTGAGTAACATTGCTATCCTGGTTGTTATACCGATTTCTTTTGTTGTTGTTGTTATTGGAATTGTTTCGGTTGCTGTTATAGTTGTTGTTGTTTCGGTAGTTGTTGGAATTGTTGTTGTAGTTACGGTTACTGTTGGTGTTGTTGTTGTTTGAGGTAGTTCCTTTCTTCACTATCTGAGCCATGAGTTTATGAAACATTTTGATTGCCTCATCCAATGTTTGTGGGTCAAAAGAAATCACATCACCACGGATGTTGTGAGGTAATCCTCCAATGAAATTCTCTAATAGCTTCTCAGTGTCCGGAACCATTGTCGGACATAATGCTGCCAATTCCTGAAATCTCCTGATATATGCCTCAATATCATTACCTGCTGTCACTAGCTCATAAAACTCTGTTTCCATCTTTTTCACTTCTGTTCGTGGGCAAAACTTCTTTGTTAGCAACTTCTTGAATTCGTCCCATGTAAGCTTGTGAGCATTCTCCATTCCCATGGGCTTTGCATACGAATTCCACCATGACATAGCTTCCCCAACGAGTGTACTAGTAGCAAACTTAACCTTGCTGTCCTCCGGACAGTTGCATAGAAGGAATACTGATTCTGTCTTTTCAAACCATCGGATCATGGCAGTGGCTCCTTCAGTGCCTTTGAATTTTTCCGGATCACCACTCTTGAAATCTTTGTACGTACATTTACGACCATTTCTACCATTGGTATTTGTTCCTGCGGCTTCCGCGGTTTCTGCCCGCGAAGCGGCTTCAGCAGCAGCTGCAGCTACGGCAGCTCTTTCTGTAACCAATGCTGCCTCTATACTGTCGGCAACAAGCTTTTTGACTTCAGCTGGTGTCATAGCAGTAGTGGCTCTTTTGGGTGGCATAATTCTTCACAATCACAAAAGATAACAACAATGAGAATCCACAATAGAAAACGATCATCGTACACAATATATACAACCACAACATGTATATACATCCACAACACGTATAAATACAACCACAACATGTATAAATACAATGAAACCACAACGAAACATCATAAATATAATCACAACGCACATGAATATAATACATGAAAATTTCGGTTACGCAGACCAATATCATAAAATAGCACAACGAAAATCCTGCATAGTAGAGTCACACTTGATATATTTGTTTGTACTACAAGCAAAAGACAACAAGTCCTAACTATGTCCCACACCCCGGGACTAGGATAATAATGTACAAGCTACATGATAAAGGTCTAACACTAGGCACCTCCTCCGGGTGCTCCGTCTAGCCTGCGGAAAATCCTCTGAAGATCCCTAGACATAGCAACAACGATCTCCTCTAGGTGCTGAACTCGAAGCTGGAGATCAGTCTCCCTAGTCTCTGATGCAGACATCCTAGCCTGAACTGAAGATAACTCACCGGCCTGGCGATGATGCTCATCCTGGGACATCTGTGCCCTGTCGAACAACTCAGGCATCTCCTGCCTCAGCTGTGTGATATGCTCTGAACTCTCCAACTGACGAGCCTCTAAACCCTGGTATGACACATCAATGGCAACCCTGCCCTTGATCAATCCCTCGACCTCCTCCTCTATAGCCTCAATACGGCTCACTGGAGTCTCATCTAGATGAGCTAATGCTCTGTCAATCTCTTCCTGAAGCTGATTTAGTCGCGAGTCAAATGTAGCAGCAGTAAGCAGTCTGTCAGCAGCAGCCCTCGAGCTCTCACCAACCTCGAATCTGTTGGGTGGTGCTGTCTCTGCGGCATCTGAAGTATCTGGTGATGGGATATCAAGACGTGCCCGCTTCTTGAGCGGTAGGTCTGACATAGGAGTAGGATCCCTGCGTTCACCCCAGAGATGAACTGGTGCGGATAGGGATGGCAATGGTGGAGACAATGATGATAAGGATGGTAAGGGTGATAATGGTGATGGTGTACTAAATGCCACACTCCTCCTCGCTGTCAAGCGGCGACGGAGTGGATGAGATGAAGTAAGTGATGATGGTGGTGGTAGGGATACAAATGCAGCTGGTGATCTGACAGTGAGATAATGAACCCGCTTAGCAGCAGTGCGCTTCATGCGCGGCCCACCTGGGTATGTACAGTAAACTCGACCATAGGGTACAAACTCTCCTGGCTGGATAATTGAAACAACTCTGGGACCACGACGGATCACAGGTAACAGTGGTGGGGTAGGCACGACTTCCCCCACCTCAAAGGGTTCTGTCTCGGCCTCTGACATCACAGGTGAAGATGGTGGAGTAGGCTCCACTGATGACAAAATGATAGTGGGTAGTGGGGATGATGTAACAGACTCTAGTATGATGGAGGGTAGTGAGGAAGTATCGTCTGACTCAGAGTCTAATGAGATAATAATAGGGTGTGAATCCGAAGACATCACTATGATAATAGATGTGAAATAAAAGTAAATAAACATTTACATAATGTGAGTTATGATGAAATGATATATGTATGAAATCGTAATCACTACATGTGATATAATGAATATGCACTTATGCTACAATGATGAGATGCTATGATGGTGCAGCTATAGTCTAGGATATAATGGACAACCTAGTTCGCTATAACCTTTGCTCTGGTACCAATCTGTCACACCCCAAAATTTCATGACTTGCAGCGGAATGAAGCATTCAGGGGCGCGACTGGTCATAGCACCAAAGTTGCAGTTATATTGAACGACCTAAAGTGTCGTTTAGAAAATACATCGTTTGATTATTTAAAAACATTCAGAGTTACAAAGCTAGGTCCCAAAAGGTGAAGCAAGTTTTCAGAAAACAAGTTCATACAATTCAAACGATGGATAAGTGCATAAAATATAAAGTGAGACGCGTCGACTCCGCGACTCCATGATGTCCATATGCAAGCCAACATGCGATACCTTAATTACCTGAAAATACATTGCTAAAAATGGTCAACAAAAATGTTGGTGAGATCATAGGTTTATGTAAATGAAATGTTGTACGGATACCACAAGTATAAAGTGTATGACAAAACAATGCCACATAAAAATGATACATTAGCTCTTAACTCATGACCCCGAAGCTAGACTGAATGAAATGCCCCAACTGAGTGTTTGCCAATCACTCTAATATGACAGAAATGAAATGCGTTCGTTTGACAAGTTGGCGCTACCAACCCGAACGGAGGAGTCACCCTCAATAGATCTATTCACTCACTCTCGCTTGCTAACAATTAACGGTTCATGATAATAAAAGGGGAATTTAATCTGGGCAATGATGTAACTTAAGCAATGTAATGAGTTTGGATACTTTGGTCCGCATATAAAAATGGTGCAATGTATTCTCCCCCGAGAGTTTAGAAATCAATAAACAATTTTAAACGGGGCTATGAAAACTCACCTGATATGATATAGTAATGATAAACTCAAATAAGTACATTTTATTATCATCATTTATCCTATTTATTTGACTTGTTTTATTATATTATACATGAGAATCGATACATTAATGTTTACTTTAGTAATTCTCAGGTAAAAACAAGCATTATGTGAAACTTGGCGATTTTGCACTAATTATGGAGCAAAACAAGCGAGATGTCAAAAGCCTACTGAAATCCAGAAGATCAAGCTCGTTCTACTCCAGATACGCCGCAATATACTTCTAACATACGGCGTATCACTATCAAGATTTCACAAGTTACAATCCAAGTACATGCGCCGCTGATGAACTCAAATAAGTACATTTTATTATCATCATTTATCCTATTTATTTGACTTGTTTTATTATATTATATATGAGAATTGATACTTAATTGCTTACTTTTGTAATTCTCAGGTAAAAACAAGCATTTGGTGAAACTAAGCGATTTTGGACTAAAAATGAAGCAAAACAAGCAAGATTGGAAAAGTCTACTGAATTGAAGAGATTAAGGACCATTGCCTGACTTTGAAGAATGCGCCGCATGGATTTATCCCATGCGCCGCATATGAAACCTTGGTCAACGAGAAGAACCAACTTGTTTTACTCCAGATGCGCCGCATGAAGCTCCTGATATGCGGCGTATCAATCTCAAGACTTCACCAGATATCCAAGATATTTAAGAATATTCGCAAATATTATAATCCTGGACCCCACGCGAAGTTACCTTGATACGCCGCATCGGACCAATCCGATGCGCCGTATCGGCCATATAGAATCCTTACCAAGAATTCAAGAGATCAAGTGAAGATTAGAAGCTTAATGAAGAAGTCAAGATTACAAGTCGACACTTGATGATGCTTTCGTATTTTGGCCATAAAATCTTCATCCGGACTCCGTTTTAGGTGATTCAAGCGGCCACGGAAAGAGAAAAAGGAGATCTACCTGTATCTGAAGGAGATGCGGCGCATCTGGTCCTTAGATGCACCGTATTGGGAGATGAGGCGCATCTGGTATTTAGATGCGCCGTATTGGGTCAGTTTCAGACTTGGAGGCTACGTTTACTTATAGATGCGGCGCATCTAACTCTATAGATGCGCCGTATCGACCCAGATTTCAGAATCTATAAATACCAAACTCATTAACGAATTTGGGCATCTTTGGGAACCTTTAGGGTCATTCCCAGACGATCACAACACCTCCAAACAGCAGAAGATCACCCTAGAAGACCTAATTATCCTTGAAGAGTATCTCTAATCATTGTAACGTATTCATTATGCTTAATACTCTATTCATTATGATTATGTTTATGTACTTTGTTACAGAGATTATGGGTTAACACCCTTATGTGTTAGCCATGTTTATGATTATTTGATATTTTGATATGTTTCTAATTCGATTGGTTGCTAAGTCTTCGTTTTAATTATTTATGTTAGTAGTTTGTTTTATTGTAATAGTAAGCTTTAATTCATCAGGATTGGTGGCTTGTGTAATGTGACAACGGAAAGATTGCACTCCCTTTAATATTGCTTTCCCATCAATTAAAGTTTATATGTTGATGTCTTTGGTTACTACTTATTAGTGCATTGATAACCTCTGTGTCTATTAGTGGCTTGTGTAATGTGACAACGGAAAGGTTGCACTCCCACGGTTATTACTAACTTGATCACTTAGGAATAACTTTTAGACATAAGTAATCATTAAGGGTTTACTCGCCGATAAGATTAGAGCCAACGAGAAAGGATTAATTACATACACTTCATATAAAACTAGCAATAAAACAAGTGACAAGCTATTTAAACATAAACACAATTATTAAGCAGCTTTATGCGGATTCCAATGGAATCTAGACTCTAGGTACAAGAGGTAGGATGGATCGCGCCTAGTCTTGAGCACCAATCACTGCAGGTCTTAGAACTTATTAAAACTTAATCATATATGAAACTTGGTTAACACACTCTTCTTATCTTTGGTATTTTCTATTGTTTGTTTATCTTAGTTTAGTTAGAATAAAACCAAACTCGTGCCAGTCTCTCAGGCTGAACCCCCTTTGCTTTAGTTTAGGATTAATTTAGTAGAGTCGAATACCTTTAGAATTAGTATATTAGAAATCTCACTCTTAGTGATCGACACCCTACTTACCAACTAGGCTACATTGATCGGGTACACTGCCCGTTAGTGTTGTTATAGGTTAAGTCGGCAAAATATAAATGTAAAACTTGATAAGGAATAATCACCTATACAACGACGCATCAAGTTTTTGGCGCCGTTGCCGGGGAGTGAATTTATCTATTTGCTAGTTTTATTGGTATTTTTCTGTTTTTAGTTTATTTTTGTGTGTTTGGTTTATTTGTTTTATCGTTTGTTTGTTGTCTGTGTGTCTGTCTCAGAAGGGAGATACAGCGTATTCTTGTCTGTGAATACGGCGCATCTATCTGTTTCAATACGGCGTATTCTTGTCTGTGAATACGGCGTATTGACGCTCTGTGGGCAAATTTTTTTTTTTTTAGTTTGTGTGATTTTTAATTTTAAAATTTTCTAAAAAAAAATAAAAATAAAATAAAAATAAAAATTGTTGCAGGAAGCTAATGCGGCGTATCCGTTGTCTGTTGGATACGGCGTATTAACTTGTGCCGTATACGGCGTATCCATTGTCTGTTGGATACGGCGTATCCATCTTCTGTGACCTAAAAATATTTTTCGTTTTTTTTATTTTTTTGTGTTTATTTAATTTTTATTAGTTTAGTTTTTATTTTTGTTTAGTCTACTGCTGTTCTTGGTTGTTTATCTTTCAGGTAATAATGAAGATGGACGATCCAGACATTACTATGGAAGAATATATGAGACTTGAAGAGGAAAGAGCCTTGAGCAATAATGGGATCTACGATTGGGAAAGAGCAAGATATGGTGCACAAGTCATCGAGGATAAGGAACTCACGATGGAAGAATACTTGTTATTGAAGCAGGAAAAGTCAGGGAAAGAAAGAAACAAATTGCCATTTCGACACACTTGGACTTTATCAAATGATGATGATGAAAAAGAATCATACGATTTTGGTGCAATTAGGTTTCCGGCAATAGTTATTGATGATGTTATTTCTCCGGAAGTTGCCCAAGATGAAGAAGAGTCACAAGTGTTTGATTTGAATGAAAATTCGGCAATTGTTTACAAAGAAGCTCATTCATCCGAAACTGCTTATGATGTAAATGAAGATGAATATGGGACAATGGTGTATAATGCTATTACTTGTGATTTTCCACCCGAGGTGGAAGATATATTCTCATCATATCAAAAACACCATGATAATATTCCCTTGGATGAAGATAATGAGTATTCGGATATTGAAAAGTTTGATGCTATTGTGTACGATAACATACCGAAATTACCACAACAAACGGAAGTATTTAGATGTGGAGCGGGTAAACCATATTTTGACCCGACGAGGGATTTTGAAGAAATCTGGGATTACTTATTTAAGGAGGAAATTCGGGACGATGCTGAAATTGAAAGACCACTAGTTGAAGATGGAGATTCACAAGATGAATTGGAGTCACTTACAACACAAAGTGGTACAAATTTATTAAATACTATTGATCCCGTTACTAATAATCATGCTAGTTTTCCTAAACAGGGTGCAAAACAAAAGGATAATGAGGTGGAGTATATTACACTACCTATTGAAGCACCTGTGATCAACCCGTATTTGGTGGAGCTCGAAGAAGAGTTTGGTGATGAGCTCTCAAACATTGCTATGATTGATGAAAATGATGATTTCGACCCTATGAAGGTTATAGAGGAACTCGAACTTTTACTTGCTAAAGACCCTTTCTCATCTTCTGTGGAAGTCAAGGGACGCCTTACTACCAAAGTGACTAACCAAGAAGAAAGGAGACTCATCTTTCCTCAACACACTACTCTTTCAGATGAAATGGTCAAGTCATCCAATTTATCAACCAAACCGGGTAAGGATAGGAAGGATGTACATATATTGCCAAGGTATGATTTTTATTTATTTCTTCCATCTTTACTAGCAAATTTACACTCTCTTCGTGTTTATTGCTACTATCACCCGCACTTGATCCCAAGTGGGGGGAACAATACCCTATTACATAGTAAATAAAGGTAGAGTCAGGCTCGTGACTCGAACAAAAACAAGCGCTTCGTGGGAGGCAACCCATGCTTGTCTTTTATTTTCTTTTTAATTTATTTTACTTTCTTGTGTTTATTTTTATTTGTTTTTTCTGCATGACTGCTGTCGTTGTATTGTGCTTATACAAACGATACGGCGCATCTGTTTTCACAGATACGGCGTATTGCTTTTAATTTTTATAAAATACAACGCGTTTAATAAATTCGAGTACGACGCATCTTTCCCCAAGATACGGCGTATTCTGTTTTTAATAAGAAATTTTTCTAAACGTTAACGCCATACGGCGCATCTGTTTTTACAGATACGGCGTATTTATTATTTAAATTAAAAACAGTTTTCGAATTATTAAACAAATACGGCGTATCGATCTTTATCGATACGGCGAATCTACTAAATCAAAAATCGATTATATTTATTAAAATTTGAATTCGTTACGATTTTTGATAATTTAAACTTGATACGGCGCATTCTAATTCATAAGCGGTGTATCTGTTTTCTGAATAAAAGTCTGATTAAATTTTAACGTAATAAGATACGGCGTATCCAACTTTCTGGATACGGCGCATCGTTCGCAGATATCAGCCATTTTTATTCTTTATATTCGTTTCTAAATTCATTAATTTATCTTCTAGCGAACAGATGCTACTGACGATTTTACCTATGATAACAGGTTTTGCTATGGAAGATATGTCAATGAACGGATATCTTGCTAAAGGAACAAAACAACATGATTAATGGATTGGCAATTGAGTGCACCAAGTGTCAACGGTGCTTAACAAGGTTCTTTTGGTAAAACACGATTTGAAAGGGATTACACCTAGAGGCGGAAAGTCAACCTTTCAAATGTGATCGGTATTAAGGAGCTGAACGTGAGTCTAACTTGAAGACTCTGGAATAAAGACAAGTGCTGACCGGGAGACAACCCGGATTTATCTTTTAATTTTCTGTTCTGTGTCGAGTCTGTCAGACCTGCAGAAGATGCGGCGCATCTCTATCAATAAGATGCGACGCATCACCTGCACTGGTCATATCTAATTTTATTTTATTTTTCTGCATTTTTATTTTTGACTTTAAAACTTTCTGTCAGTTTATTTAATGCGGCGCATCCCTGGTTAAGGATGCGACGCATCTTTTATTCTGATTCGTATTTATTCCAGGCTCAATACGGCGTATCTTTTTCAATAAGATACGGCGTATCGACTGACCTGATGATGCACAGTTTAATATTTCCTACAGGTTGTTGATGCGGCGTATCTAATATCCCATGGATACGGCGCATCGACACTCTGACCTGTAATTTTTAGTATTTTTATTTTTCTAACCAATGATTAACGAGATGTTCTCGAGTCTATTTTTCTGTGGTCTCTATATTTTTACAGGTCTGGGCAATTGAAGGTATTGATGAACTCCCATATTACATAAGCTCACATTCTTACATTGGAGGATCATACCGAGCAAATCTCAGGGGAGTTTTCCGTTCTAATTCTTTCTATTTCCTGTTTTTAATTTCAAATTAAACAACGAGGACGTTGTTTATCTTAAGTGGGGGGATGGAGAATTAGAACGTTACATGTAATTAGAACGTTACTTGTCCTTATTTTTCAAAAATTTGCTTAATATGTGCTTAATATGCTCAAATTTAAAAAAAATTTAGCATGTTTTTGTGAAATCAAAGTTGCATAACCCGCACACATGACCCCTATTTCCAAATTGTGAGGATTAAGCCTACTCAGTTTCCCAATATTTTACCCAAATTCCACAAAAATATGAGTGTGCCGGTGACTTGTAAACTTTAGAACTTGGCTTGTATACTATTCGAGACCACCATAATAAGTATTATTTATATAATTGGAGTGACTTGTCTAAATTGGTAAATTTCTAGGATTACACCCAAAAAGCCTTATATGTTATGTGTTATTAACTAACTACACTGGTTAGTTAACCCCCGTATAATTACTCTCACTTTTAGAGTAAGATACCCCTAGAAAAACCCTTAGAGCCATTCCTTTCGTTTCTTACACCAATGTTTAAAATGTTTCGTTACACCCTTACACCTTAGCCTACCCTGTAGATTAAAGTCCGTGGTTAGTTGCTTTAGGCAAAGTGTGTTTCCTTGCGTTACCTGTGTTCGCGTGCGTAATTCATTATCTTTGGTTAGGTCGGGAAATTGCACAATGCAATGGAGTGAAAGTACATATTGTATTTTTGATTTTCGTGTGTTTACTACTTTCACTATTATTTTATCTGAAGTTATGACGATTTTTTTGTGATGGTGAAGTGGTGAAATTTTACACCAATAGTTATTTATGTTTTATTTATAAAAAAAATAAAAAATAAAAAAATGAAAAAAAATAAAAAAAATAAAAAAGAAAAAAAAAGAAAAAAAAAAGAAAAAAAAAAGAAAAAGAAAGAAGAAAGTTGGAAGTTTGTTAAACCAACGATGTAAAGTTATGTAAGTGGTTCATATGGCCACTATTTGTTGTATTATATATATGGATTGAATGGGAGTTGGCCGTTACGGGAACGCCAACTAAGGTTATTCTTGATTGAGATCTTGTTGAGTATAATTCGTGTCTACCTAAAGCGTGTGTTTCAAGTGTTAAAGCGTGAGTTATTCTATGATATGAGTCTTATTCATGGGATGGTTGGGATAGTGATTAACCACACTTAGGATTTTAATTTATCTGTTTTGTTTATTGTTCATTTTACACCAATTTGTATCCAAATATTATCCATACCCTATATCATTCCTTATCCAAACCTTTGATTTATTGAGATTATGGGATTTGAGCAATCTTAAGTATACGATTAGTCGTGGGATTCGGCTATGTATTTATGATTTTGTCGCCCTTTTTGATATAATATTATTGGTGAAGATTACTTGGTCCTATCTTTAGCCTATTCGAGTTAAGGATTTGAGCAATTGCAAGTATCGTGTTCGTGGATTCGATCATGTATTTGTGATTTTGTCGCCTTTTCTGGAATTTGAGATCGATAGAGATTAAGAAGAATGATTAACCCTTAACCAACAAACCCTTTTTACCGCTTTAGACTTGTTATTCCTTGGCTTTAGTGGGGGAGATGTGTATTATGGCCAAGCTTATGACAGAATACTCGTCACGACCGAGCAATTGAGCGAATTACTAAAATGTTACCACATAGATTAGTTGAGTGATTTCAGTGATTTCATTTTCCTATTTCGTGAGGTGTTTGGTTGTGCAATTATGATAAAACGAATAAGTGCTTAATTATAAAAATACATCCTAATATCTTTTAGGATACATTTTCATAAGTTTTAATCTAAGGTTTACTTGAGGACAAGTAAAGTTCAAGTGGGGGGATATTTGATGAACTCAAATAAGTACATATAATTACCATCATTTATCCTATGTATTTGACTTGTTTTATTATATTATATATGAGAATTGATACTTAATTGCTTACTTTTGTAATTCTCAGGTAAAAACAAGCATTTGGTGAAACTAAGCGATTTTGGACTAAAAATGGAGCAAAACAAGCAAGATTGGAAAAGTCTACTGAATTGAAGAGATTAAGGACCATTGCCTGACTTTGAAGAATGCGCCGCATGGATTTATCCCATGCGCCGCATATGAAACCTTGGTCAACGAGAAGAACCAACTTGTTTTACTCCAGATGCGCCGCATGAAGCTCCTGATATGCGGCGTATCAATCTCAAGCCTTCACCAAATATCCAAGATATTGAAGAATATTCGCAAATATTATAATCCTGGACCTCACGCGAAGTTACCTTGATACGCCGCATCGGACCAATCCGATGCGCCGTATCGGCCATATAGAATCCTTACCAAGAATTCAAGAGATCAAGTGAAGATTAGAAGCTTAATGAAGAAGTCAAGATTACAAGTCGACACTTGATGATGCTTTCGTATTTTGGCCATAAAATCTTCATCCGGACTCCGTTTTAGGTGATTCAAGCGGCCACGAAAAGAGAAAAAGGAGATCTACCTGTATCTGAAGGAGATGCGGCGCATCTGGTCCTTAGATGCGCCGTATTGGGAGATGAGGCGCATCTGGTATTTAGATGCGCCGTATTGGGTCAGTTTCAGACTTGGAGGCTACGTTTACTTATAGATGCGGCGCATCTAACTCTATAGATGCGCCGTATCGACCCAGATTTCAGAATCTATAAATACCAAACTCATTAACGAATTTGGGCATCTTTGGGAACCTTTAGGGTCATTCCCAGACGATCACAACACCTCCAAACAGCAGAAGATCACCCTAGAAGACCTAATTATCCTTGAAGAGTATCTCTAATCATTGTAACGTATTCATTATGCTTAATACTCTATTCATTATGATTATGTTTATGTACTTTGTTACAGAGATTATGGGTTAACACCCTTATGTGTTAGCCATGTTTATGATTATTTGATATTTTGATATGTTTCTAATTCGATTGGTTGCTAAGTCTTCGTTTTAATTATTTATGTTAGTAGTTTGTTTTATTGTAATAGTAAGCTTTAATTCATCAGGATTGGTGGCTTGTGTAATGTGACAACGGAAAGATTGCACTCCCTTTAATATTGCTTTCCCATCAATTAAAGTTTATATGTTGATGTCTTTGGTTACTACTTATTAGTGCATTGATAACCTCTGTGTCTATTAGTGGCTTGTGTAATGTGACAACGGAAAGGTTGCACTCCCACGGTTATTACTAACTTGATCACTTAGGAATAACTTTTAGACATAAGTAATCATTAAGGGTTTACTCGCCGATAAGATTAGAGCCAACGAGAAAGGATTAATTACATACACTTCATATAAAACTAGCAATAAAACAAGTGACAAGCTATTTAAACATAAACACAATTATTAAGCAGCTTTATGCGGATTCCAATGGAATCTAGACTCTAGGTACAAGAGGTAGGATGGATCGCGCCTAGTCTTGAGCACCAATCACTGCAGGTCTTAGAACTTATTAAAACTTAATCATATATGAAACTTGGTTAACACACTCTTCTTATCTTTGGTATTTTCTATTGTTTGTTTATCTTAGTTTAGTTAGAATAAAACCAAACTCGTGCCAGTCTCTCAGGCTGAACCCCCCTTTGCTTTAGTTTAGGATTAATTTAGTAGAGTCGAATACCTTTAGAATTAGTATATTAGAAATCTCACTCTTAGTGATCGACACCCTACTTACCAATTAGGCTACATTGATCGGGTACACTGCCCGTTAGTGTTGTTATAGGTTAAGTCGGCAAAATATAAATGTAAAACTTGATAAGGAATAATCACCTATACAACGACGCATCAGCCGCATACAAAGATCAAGATACGCCGCATCTAAAGACGGTGTACGAATATTCCTGAATATATTAATCTTGGACCCCACGCAAAGTTAAGTCAATGCGCCGCATCTATTCATTATATGCGCCGCATCTATCCCTCAGACAGAAACTATAAATACCCCAAGGCCAGACGAATTTTGAGACACTTAGCTTAACTCAGAGACCGAAGACAGAAGAACCCTAGAGCCGAATTCAGACGACCAAGCAGCACAAGACACACCTAAACGAAGATACAAGAGCTATAAGAAGGTCCTGCATGTATTCAATTCATTAAGTAGTTTTGTTTTATTGTATTAGTACACTTTAATTCATCAGGATTGATGGGCTTGTGTCATGTGATTACGGAAAATCATGCACTCCCCTTAATATTGCTTTCCCATTAATTAAAGTTTATATGTTGATGTCTTTGGTGACTTTTATTAGTGCATTGATAACCTCTGTGTCTAGCTGAGCATTGCTTGGGTCACCATGCCCCTTCCTCGCCTATTTGTTTTAGCGTCTCTTAAATAAATAGGATAGACATAAGTAATCATTAAGGGTTTACTCGCCGATAAGATTAGAGCCAACGAGAAAGGTTTAATTATATACACTTCATATAAAACTAGCAATAAAACAAGTGACAAGCTACTTAATTATCAGGACAGGTCTTCTTATTGTCTCAAGTATCTATCTGTGTACGTGTGTGCTAATCGCTGATTTGTGCTCATTAGTTTAGTTTACTATTTAATTATAACCAAACCGTGCCAGTCTCTCAGGCTGAACCCCCTTGCGTTAGATTAGGTTGTATAGCTAACTTAGGATATTAAAATACTGATTAGAATAACTAGATAATACGTTCCACTCTTAGTGATCGACACTCTACTTACCATTATATTCATACTGACCGGGTACACTGCTCGTTAAGTGTGTGTGTTATTGATAAGTCGGCTAAATATAAATTTAAAACTTGAGTAGGCATTAATACTGCTAAACCGCAATGACACGCACGCGCATCAAGTTTTTGGCGCCGTTGCCGGGGAGTGAATTGTTGTTATCTGTTAATTTGATTAGTATTTTAATTAGGTTTTTTTTATTTAGTTTTTTAGATTCTAACCACTAACCCTGTTATATATTAGATAGATTGCATTCTTTGTATTATTTGCATATTTTCTGTTTTTGTGTGTTTTTGTTTCTGTAATTTTTGTTTCTTTTTGTTTGATTTTATTTTTGTTTTTTTCTTTTTCTGTATTTTTCTGCATTCTGCTATCATTGTATTGTGCTGATACAAACGATATGGCGCATCTGTTTTTACAGATACGGCGTATTGCGTTTACTTTTTATAAAATACAACGCGTTTAATAAATTCGAGTACGACGCATCTTTCCCAAGATACGGCGTATTCTGTTTTTAATAAGAAATTTTTCTAAACCCTAACGCCATACGACGCATCTGTTTTAACAGATACGGCGTATTTTCTATTTAAATTAAAAACAGTTTTTGAATTTTTAAACAGAAGCGACGCATCGATTTTTATCGATACGGCGCATCTTCTAAATCAAAAATCTTGTATTTTGAAACGTAACGAAAATACGGCGCATTAGCTTTTGTTAATACGACGCATTTAATTTTAATAAATATAATCGATTTTTGATAATTTAAACTGGATACGGCGCATTCTTATTCATAAGCGGCGTATCTGTTTTCTGAATAAAAGTCTGATTAAATTTTAACGTAATAAGATACAGCGTATCCAACTTTCTGGATACAGCGCATCGATTGCAGATATCAGCCATTTTTATTCTTTATATTCGTTTCTAAATTCATTAATTTCTCTTCTAGCAAACAGATCCTACTGATGATTTTACCTATGATGACAGGTTTTGCTATGGAAGATATGTCAATAAACGGATATCTTGCTAAGGAACTTATGAAATATATGCACAATGAAAAGTCCCACACCAAAAAGCCGTTGATTCTGGAAAGTGATGACGAGTGTGATAACTATGAAGTTAGCTTGAGCAAGTTCCCTGCATTAAGCATTACTAAAAGCTCAGAATTGAAAAAGGAACTCTTGCTTTCGGATTCATTCGAAAATTTCGATGCTATTACTAGCAACTTACCTACGATCGATGCTTTACTCAAACCCGTATCTCAAACCAACATGCCCGTCTACTCAATGGAAGTTTATGAAGATGTCAACTTCAATGTACTAACGATTGATACCGATTTATTTTCTTGGGAAACTCCTCTTGAAGCTACTTATATGGAATTCAAACGCTTATGCAATATTGAAGATGGGATATTCTCTTATGATTTACTAATGAGCTACACTGAAGATGAGTTATTACTCTTATGGCCTATCATTGAATCTAAAGGATTAACTTGGACGACTATCAAAGAAAAATATTAGAAATTCCAAATTGAATACATGAACTCGGCAAAAGCGGTCAACAAATCGAGCAACAAAAGCTATGATAGAGGAAACATCCCACCTATACAAACTTCTTATATGCCTTATTCCGAACAGTATTGGGGATTAGATAAAAGCAATCTGGACGATGAAAGAATTTATGCTGAATCGGAGATACTGTTTCATAAAAAGTTGGTAAGGTTGATGGATATCTCTTTAGAAGAATGGCTTGAACTTAAATACGGTGATCCCAAATTTGCTCCTACAAATGAAGTCAAACGGATTGTGACTTCATGGTTGACACGAAGTTTTAAAGAACAATTTAATGAGTTCATGGAGATAAGGAGGAAAATGATTGGTAATACTAGCTTTGACGTTAACTACGATCCTAACAATGTTGATTTTTCAGATTGGTTAGCTAGTAAGTTCAATAACCATAAGATCATGGACCGAGCTACTAAAGATGTGTTATGGGTATATTGGATGAGAGGGGAAGATGAGGAAGTAGAGTGCAGCAATGGATCATCACATGACTATTTAACGATCAAGAAAGGCATTGAAGAATTATTCAGCATAGACATTGATGTATTCAATTATGAGACACCCTTGTGCAAACAATTCAAAGAATTTAATTACCTTCTTCAAATCGACGCTAATGTGCTAACTGGAGATCTACCAGGATTCAAAACTTATGATGAGTTCAAAAACACCTGGTACTACGAATGGAATGACCAGATACCATGGGTTTGGGATCAACCATGGGAATTTGGGCATATTAATCACACTTGTAAACCTTTCCGTTTCAAGGATGGAAGTAGTGAATGGCCAACTTGTGATTGGAAGGATGATGGAACCTGCAATGGGGGAAGTATTATTGGAATGAAACGAGTTGGAAACGATATATACTTTGAAGACTATGATTGGTATGAAAAAGTTGAAGACTCCCCACGTAGAGCAGAGGCTTTGCAAGAAAAAGGTAGAATCGAATACTTAAAAGAACTAAAGGGAGCATCGAATACTACTTTCTGGGAATGGGTGCATAGAAGATGTGATGATTACACAAGGCTTAATCGACGCTTACAATGGGAATTGAAAAGAAAGTGGGACGAGACTCAAGATTATTATCAATCCATTAACTTGGCTAATTATTATCCCTATGATAATAACGATGAGTCATTAATTGATGAACTTGATGACTATTTGAATAAGGATCCTTATTTCAAGTTTGTTGATAAAGACGAAGAAGAATTCATCGAGAGAAAATGTCGACTACTTGGGATCACTTATAATAACCCACCCATGATAATTTCTGAAAAAATTGAAGTCATCAAATACTCTTTGGGACCATATGAGGAATATGTTACGACGAAGACCAAAGAATATATTAGATTAAGTCGAACGGAAGAAAATGTTGCGGAGCTATACGGTAACATCTTTCGGATGAAAGAAGAAGGATGGCACGTAACAAGAACAAAATAAGGAGCTGAACGTGAGTCTAACTTGAAGACTCTGGAATAAAGACAAGTGCTGACCGGGAGACAACCCGGAAGAAAAATTTTTACTTTTCTGTGTTGAGTCTGTCAGACCTGCAGAAGATGCGGCGCATCTCCATCATAAGATGCGACGCATCACTTGCACTGGTCATATCTTATTTTATTTTCTGCATTTTTATTTTTGACTTTAAAACTTTCTGTCAGTTTATTTAATGCGCCGCATCCCTGGTTAAGGATGCGACGCATCTTTTATTCTGATTCGTATTTATTCCAGGCTCGATACGGCGTATCTTCTTCCATAAGATACGGCGTATCGACTGACCTGATGATTTACAGTTTAATTTTTTAGGTTTTATTTTTACTAACTACTAATGTATTATGCAAGTTTGAACCTTCTTAACTCAGGTGTGTTAAAGTCTAAATGGTATTATAGATTCATGCAATTTTTGTGGATGCATCATCTATGAAGCTTAAACGTTCTAATCCACAAGAAAGTTGATTTTTGCTCTTATACGAATAATGGAGGATCATACCGAGCAAATCTCAGGGGAGTTTTTCTGTTCTAATTCTTTTTATTTTCCAGTTTTTAACCTTTGACACAAACAACGAGGACGTTGTTTAACTTAAGTGGGGGGATTGGAGAATTAGAACACTTACTTGTCCTAAACTTTTTCAAAATATGCTTAAAATGCGCTTAATATATCAAAATTTAAAATTTTTAGCATGTTTTTGTTTAAAGTCTAAATTACATAACCGCACACATAACTCTATTTTTTTCAAAAATATTAAAACTTTAGTTTGCTGGTGACTTGTAAACTTTAGAACTTGGCTTGTATACTATTCGATACCACCATAATAAGTATTATCTATATAATTGGAGTGACTTGTCTAACTTGGTAAATTTCTAGGATTACACCCAAATAGCCTTTATATGTTATGTGATATTAACTAACTACACTGGTTAGTTAACCCCCGTATAAACCCTTTGTTACTCTCACTTTTAGAGTAAGATACCCCTAGAAAAACCCTCAGAGCAATTCCTTTCGTTTCTTACACCTTTGTTATAATGTTTCGATACACCCTTACACCTTAGCCTACCCTGTAGATTAAAATCCGTGGTTAATTGCTTTAGGCAAAGTGTGTTTCCTTACATTACCTGTGTTCGCGTGCGTAATTCATTATCTTTGGTTAGGTCGGGAAATTGCACAATGCAATTGGTATGAAAGTAAATATTGTATAACTTTTAGTTTATTTTTCGTGTGTTTGCTACTTTCGCTATTACAGTTATTTCTGAAAGTATGAAGAATATGGAAAAATTATCCGGAAAAATAGTGATAGAAAAGTTGTGAAATTTTACACATATAAAGTCTTAAAAAAAACGAAAAAATAGAAAAGAAAAAGAAAAAGGAAAAGTTGGAAGTTTGTTTTAACCAACTTATGTAAAGTTTTGTATTAAGTGGGAGATATCACCACTATTTGTTGTATATTATATTTATGGATTGAATGGGAGTTGGCCGTTATGGGAACGCCAACTATGGTTATTCTTTGATTGAGATCTTGTTGAGTATAATTCGTGTCTACCTAAAGCGTGTGTTTCAAGTGTTAAAGCGTGAGTTATTCAATGATATAAGTCTTATTCATGGGATGGTTGGGAAAGTGATTAACCACACTTAGGATTTTAATTTATCTGTTTTGTTTATTTTTTATTTTACACCAAATTGTATCCCAAATATTATCCATACCCTATATCATTCTTCATCCAAACCTTTGATT
Source organism: Artemisia tridentata subsp. tridentata (assembly GCA_021014915.2). Classification (NCBI taxonomy): domain Eukaryota; kingdom Viridiplantae; phylum Streptophyta; class Magnoliopsida; order Asterales; family Asteraceae; genus Artemisia; species Artemisia tridentata. Next base: position 395,378,837 of record CP139508.1, read on the forward strand.
TATTGAGATTAGGGATTTGAGCAATCTTAAGTATCGTAGTCGTGGATTCGGCTATGTATGTATGATTTTGTCGCCCTTTTTGATATAATATTATTGGTGAAGATTACTTGGTCCTATCTTTAGCCTATTCGAGTTAAGGATTTGAGCAATTGCAAGTATCGTGGTCGTGGATTCGATCATGTATTTGTGATTTTGTCGCCTTTTCTGGAATATGAGATCGATAAAGATTAAAAAGGATGATCAACCCTTAACCAACAAACCCTTTTTACCGCTCTAGACTTGTTATTCCTTGGCTTTAGTGGGGGAGATGCGTATACTTGCCAAGCCTATGATAGAATATTCGTCACAACTAAGCAACTAAACGATTTAGAATTGTTCTACATTAAAAATTATTTTGGTTTCTACTTCGTTAAGTGTTTGGTTGTGTGATTATGACAAAACGAATACATGCTTAAATATAAAAATAAATCCTAATATCTTTTAGGATACATTTTCATACAATTAATTCTAAGGTTTACTTTGGGACAAGTAAAGTTCAAGTGGGGGGATATTTGATGAACTCAAATAAGTACATTTTATTATCATCATTTATCCTGTTTATTTGACTTGTTTTATTATGCTATCTATGAGAATCGATACATTAATGTTTACTTTAGTAATTCTCAGGTAAAAACAAGCATTATGTGAAACTTGGCGATTTTGGACTAATTATGGAGCAAAACAAGCAAGATGTCAAAAGCCTACTGAAATCCAGAAGATCAAGCTCGTTCTACTCCAGATACGCCGCAACATACTTCTAACATACGGCGTATCACTATCAAGATTTCACAAGTTACAATCCAAGTACATGCGCCGCATACAAAGATCAAGATACGCCGCATCTGAAGACGGTGTACGAATATTCCTGAATATATTAATCTTGGACCCCACGCGAAGTTAAGTCAATGCGCCGCATCGATCCCTCAGACAGAAACTATAAATACCCCAAGGCCAGACGAATTTCGAGACACTTAGCTTAACTCAGAGACCGAAGACAGAAGAACCCTAGAGCCGAATTCAGACGACCAAGCAGCACAAGACACACCTAAACGAAGATACAAGAGCTGTAAGAAGGTCCTGCATGTATTCAATTCATTAAGTAGTTTTGTTTTATTGTATTAGTACACTTTAATTCATCAGGATTGATGGGCTTGTGTCATGTGACTACGGAAAATCATGCACTCCCCTTAATATTGCTTTCCCATTAATTAAAGTTTATATGTTGATGTCTTTGGTGACTTTTATTAGTGCATTGATAACCTCTGTGTCTAGCTGAGCATTGCTTGGGTCACCATGCCCCTTCCTCGCCTATTTGTTTTAGCGTCTCTTAAATAAATAGGATAGACATAAGTAATCATTAAGGGTTTACTCGCCGATAAGATTAGAGCCAACGAGAAAGGTTTAATTATATACACTTCATATAAAACTAGCAATAAAACAAGTGACAAGCTACTTAATTATCAGGACAGGTCTTCTTATTGTCTCAAGTATCTATCTGTGTACGTGTGTGCTAATCGCTGATTTGTGCTCATTAGTTTAGTTTACTATTTAATTATAACCAAACCGTGCCAGTCTCTCAGGCTGAACCCCCTTGCGTTAGATTAGGTTGTATAGCTAACTTAGGATATTAAAATACTGATTAGAATAACTAGATAATACGTTCCACTCTTAGTGATCGACACTCTACTTACCATTATATTCATACTGACCGGGTACACTGCTCGTTAAGTGTGTGTGTTATTGATAAGTCGGCTAAATATAAATTTAAAACTTGAGTAGGCATTAATACTGCTAAACCGCAACGACACGCACGCGCATCAAACAACAATGACAATGCTGGATATGATGAAATAAAGCTCGGTCTATAACCGCGACCTATTATGAATGATGTGATTCAATGTAAGCAATGATACAATGAAACACATGCAAATACGTATGTTAACGATTGATGTGTTTTTTTAGGTCTATAAAAATCAACCAAGTTTTAAATTTATTTATTTCCGAACTAACCTATAGACTCTAAACACTCACGAGCAGTGTACCCGATCAATGTAGATAGTTTTTAGGTAAGCAAGGGTCGTTCACTAGGAGCGAAGCTAAGATGATCTAAAGGTATTCTAATTACTAAACTAACTAACCTAGAAAGCAAGTAAATATTTTTGGGGTTTTAGCTTGAGAGGCTATCACGATTTTGTGTGTTTAATTAAACTAAATACGAGAAAATAAATATTAAACTAATTAAAAACAAATTAAAGATAGATGAAGATAGATAGGAAGAACGGGTTAGCTAAGTCTAATCCATTTTATAGTTATACATGCTTATGTCTACTTGTTTTAATTCATTCAATTGTTTTGTCGCCAATCCGATTATTAATCCTGTCACGATTAAATAACCTACCATCGTGGTGGGAAAGAGGACATGATCATAGTGACTCGTCTAGCATCAATACTAACTTATTGCTTTAAACCATCTAACCTAGTCCGGTATTACATGCTACTAGTCCTATTAGGTTGTAGACACGTTCCGTTTATGCCAAACAATGATTCCTAATAGAGATTCGGGTTAACACGCATATAACTCAACCTAAGCAACCACAATTACAGGTAGTTAAGTCACATCAATTAAAGTTATAAGGATCATAACCTAGTTACATAGACTTCTACTAGTTATAAGCAATAAACGAGTTTTTATCGACAAGCACCCAATCCAATAACAAAGCAAACACATCGACAAAATCATTAAAACTAATAAAACTTCATAAACATGGCTAACACCTAAGGGTGTTAGCCCATAATCTCAGCAAAAGATAAAGTATACATAAAAATTAAACATAAGAAATCCATAGACAAATTTATTATGCTAACCGAATGATACACAAAGATAAGTATGGAGATGTTCTTCGTCGATCTTCAATGGTGGATGGAGAAGGTGTTGGGGACGATTTGGGGCTGTTCCCCACTGATAATGGTCCCTCTGGTGATAATAAAATCGTCCATAGGGCTGTGGTATTTATAGGGGTAAGGAAGAGTAGCCTCCAAGTTTACCAAAAATATGCAGTCTGCTGTTACGACCCCGATACGGCGCATCTAGAAATCCTATGCGCCGCATCTCCTTCAGATCAAATAGATTTTCTTTTTCTCTTCGAGTGGCCGCTTGAATCAACTAAAACGGAGTCCGGATGAAGATTTTATGACCAAAACAGTGAAGCATCTTCTAAAGTTGTTACGTAAACATTATTTCTTCATTTGGCTTCGATTCTTCACTTGATTTATCGGTTAAGGCTCATATACGACGTATCTCAAGGATAGGATGCGCCGCATTCGATGTAATCCCGTCTTGGTCTTCAAATATCTAGGGCTTCTATACGGCGTATTCATAGAATCCGATACGCCGTATTCTTCAAATCGACCAAGTTTCACATACGGCGTATTCCCAAAGATGGATACGCCGTATGCATCAAAGTCAGGCAAGGTCTTGAACTCTTCTAAGTATATGGATACGGCGTATCTAATTAGGGTTGATACGCCGTATTGAGTGTCTGATCAGTAGGCATTCTTCAATATCTTCGTTTTTGCTCCAAAACACATCTTTTTCCATAACTTTCTCCAATTGCTTCCGATATTACTAAGATTTACAAAAGTAAATGATTAAGTACCAAATCTCACACATAATAGTATAAAATGAGCAATATAAACGGGATAATGATGCTAATAATATGTACTTATTTGATGTCATCAAATATCCCCCCACTTGAACTTTACTTGTCCTCAAGTAAACCTTAGATTTAAACTTATGAAAATGTATCCTAAATAGGATGTATTTTTACAATTAAGCATTTATTCGTTTTATCATAATTGCACAACCAAACACTTAACGAATTAGAAACAAAATAAAATATTTCGATAAAAGTAAATCTAATCGTTTAACTGTCCAGTCGTGACGAATATTCTATCATAAGCTTGGCAAGTATACACATCTCCCCCACTAAAGCTAAGGAATAACAAGTCTAAAGCGGTAAAAAGGGTTTGTTGGTTAAGGGTTAATCATTCTTCTTAATCTCTATCGATCTCACATTCCAGAAAAGGCGACAAAATTACGAATACATGATCGAATCCTTGACCACAATACTCGCAATTGCTCAATTCCTTAACTCGAATAGGCTAAAGATAGGACCAAGTAATCTTTACCAATAATATTATATCAAAAAGGGCGACAAAATCATAAATACATAGCCGAATCCACGACTACGATACTTAAGATTGCTCAAATCCCTAATCTCAATAAATCAAAGGTTTGGATAAAGAATAATATAGGGTATGGATAATATTTGGGATACAAATTGGTGTAAAATGAAAAATAAACAAAACAGATAAATTAAAATCCTAAGTGTGGTAAATTTCTATCCCAACCATCTCATGAATAAGACTCATATCATTGAATAACTCACGCTTTAACACTTGAAACACGCGCTTTAGGGAGACACGAATTATACTCAACAAGATCTCAATCAAAGAATAACCTTAGTTGGCGTTCCCATAACGGCCAACTCCCATTCAATCCATAGATATAATATACAACAACTAGTGGTGATATCGACCACTTAATACAAAACTTTACATAAGTTGGTTAAAATAAACTTCCAACTCTTCTTTTTCTTTTCTATTTTTTCGATTTTTTTTTTTTTTTTTTTTTTTTTTTTTTTTTTTTAAACTTGAAACATAAACATAGATGTGTAAAATTTCACCACATCACTATAATGTTAACTCTGGATAATTTTTCCATACTTTTCATGACTTCAGAAATAACGTTAATAGTGAAAGTAGTAAACACACGAAAAATAAGCTCAAAGATATACAATATTTACTTTCACTCCAATTGCATTGTGCAATTTCCCGACCTAACCATAGATAATGAATTACGCACGCGAACACAGGTAATGTAAGGAAACACACTTTGCCTAAAGCAATTAACCAACCACGGATTTTAATCTACAGGGTAGGCTAAGGTGTAAGGGTGTAACGAAACATTATAACAAAGGTGTAAGAAACGAAAGGAATGGCTCTGAGGGTTTTTCTAGGGGTATCTTACTCTAAAAGTGAGAGTAAACAAAGGGTTTATACGGGGGTTAACTAACCAGTGTAGTTAGTTAATAACACATAACATATATAGGCTTTTTGGGTGTAATCCTAAAAATTTACCAAGTTAGACAAGTTACTCCAATTATATCAATAATACTCATTATGGTGGTCTCGAATAGTATACAAGCCAAGTTCTAAAGTTTACAAGTCACCGGCACACTCATAGATTTGTGAATTTTGAAAAGTTCACAATTTTTGAAAATAATGTTATGTGTGCAGCTATGCAACTTAGATTAAACAAAAACATGCTAAAAAAATTAAATTTTTATAATTAAGCATAGATTAAAGCATATTTTTGAAAAATTAAGGACAAGTAACGTTCTAATTCTCCATCCCCCCACTTAAGTTAAACAACGTCCTCGTTGTTTGTATTTGAAATTAAAAACAAGAGATAGAAAGAATTAGAACGGAGAACTCCCCTGAGATTTGCTCGGTATGATCCACCATGTAAGAATGCGAGCATATAAAATGTGGGAGTTCATCAACATCTTCATTTGTCCAGACCTGTAAATATATAGAGACCACAGAAAAAAATAGACTCGAGAACATCTCGTTAATCATTGGTTAGGAAAATAAAACTACGGGAAATTACAAGCCAGAGTGTCGATGTGCCGTATCCATGGAATATTGGATACGCCGCTTCAACTTCCTGTAACTAATACGCCGCATCCACTAAAAGTGCATGCGCCGTATTGACCAACTGAAAGAAATACGAAAATAAAAATAAACTAAAAACAAAATAAAAGACAAGCATGGGTTGCCTCCCAAGAAGCGCTTGTTTTTGTTAGAGTCACGAGCCTGACTCCACCCTTATTTACTAGGTAATAGGGTGTTTTTCCCCCCACTTGGAGTCAAGTGCGGGTGATAGTAGCAATAAACACTATAAGAGTGTAAATTTGCTACTAGAGATGGAAGAAATATGTAAATATCATACCTTGGCAATATTTTCATTACCTTACCCTGTTTGGTTGATAAATTGGATGACGTGAGCATTCCATGTGAAAGAGTAGTATCTTGAGGATCAATGAATCTCCTTTCTTCTTTAAATGTTTCATTGGTAGTAAGGCGTCCCTTGACTTCCATAAAAGATGAGAAAGGGTCTTTGGCGAGTAAAAGTTCGGGTTCCTCTATATCCTTCATAGGATTGAAATCATCCTCTTCAATCATGGTCGTGTCCATCAGCTCATCCTTGAATTCTTTTTCTATTTCAACCAAAAATGGGTTGATAACAGGTGCTTTATATTCATCATTAGTTGGTGTAGTAGATCCCACCTCATCATTCTTTCGTTTTGCAACCTGTTTAGGAAAACTAGCAAGATTATTAGTAACGGGATTAATAATATTAAATAAATTAGTACCACTTTTTGTTGTAAGTGACTCCAATTCATCTTGTGAGTCTCCATCTTCAACTAGTGGTCTTGTAATTTCATCCTTTTCCCGAATAGCCGCCTCAAATAAGTCATCCCACATTTCTTCAAAATCCTTTGTGGGGTCTTAATCTGGCTCATTTGTTCCACGCATGAATATTTCATTTTGTTGTGGCAATTGCGGTATGGCATCGTACACAATACAATCAAAACTTTCAATATTAGAATACTCATTATCTTCATCCGATGGAATATCATCATGGTGTTTTTGATATGATGAGAATATATTTTCCAACTCGGGTGAAAAATCACAAGTAATAGCACCATACACCATTGTTCCACATTCATCTTCATTTTCATCATAAGCACTTTCGGATGAATAAGCTTCTTTGTAAACAATTGCCGGATTTTCATTCAAATCAAACACTTGTGACTCTTCTTCATCTTGAGCAACTTCCGGAGAAATAACATCATCAATAACTATTGCCGGAAACCTAATTGCACCAAAATCGTATGATTCTTCTTCATCATCATCATTGGATAAAGACCAAGAGTGTCTAAATGGCAATGTCTTTCTTTCTTTCCCTGACTCTTCCTGCTTTGATAATAAGTACTCTTCCATCGTGGGTTCTTTATCATTGATGACTTGTGCACCATATCTTGCTCTTTCCCAATCGTAAACCTTTTTATTGCACAAGGATCTTTCTTTGTTAAGCCTAAGATATTCTTCCATAGTTATGTCTGGATTGTCCATCATCATTATTACCTGAAAGATAAACAACCAAGAACAGCAGTAACCTAAACAAAAATAAAAACTAAACTAATAAAAATTAAATAAACAAAAATAAAGAAAAACGATAAAAAATTTTGGTCACGGAATGTCAATACGCCGTATACAATTAACCTGTATACGCCGTATTGATATAAGACAGATACGCCGCATCCACAGACAAGGATACGCCGTATTTCCTTTCTGAGACAGAAACACAGAAACAAAAACAAAAAAAACACAAAGAAACAAATAAAACTAACTAAACTAAAATACCAATAAATCAAATTAAAACAATCACTCTCCGGCAGCGGCGCCAAAAACTTGATGTGTTTTTTTAGGTCTATAAAAATCAACCAAGTTTTAAATTTATTTATTGCCGAACTAACCTATATACTCTAAACACTCACGAGCAGTGTACCCGATCAATGTAGATAGTTTTTAGGTAAGCAAGGGTCGTTCACTAGGAGCGAAGCTAAGATGATCTAAAGTTATTCTAATTACTAAAATAACTAACCTAGAAAGCAAGTAAATATTTTTGGGGTTTTAGCCTGAGAGGCTATCACGATTTTGTGTGTTTAATTAAACTAAATACGAGAAAATAAATATTAAACTAATTAAAAGCAAATTAAAGATAGATGAAGATAGATAGGAAGAACGGGTTAGCCAAGTCTAATCCATTTTATAGTTATACATGCTTATGTCTACTTGTTTTAATTCATTCAATTGTTTTGTCGCCAATCCGATTATTAATCCTGTCACGATTAAATAACCTACCATCGTGGTGGGAAAGAGGACATGATCATAGTGACTCGTCTAGCATCAATACTAACTTATTGCTTTAAACCATCTAACCTAGTTCGGTATTACACGCTACTAGTCCTATTAGGTTGTAGACACGTTCCGTTTATGCCAAACAATGATTCCTAATAGAGATTCGGGTTAACACGCATATAACTCAACCTAAGCAACCACAATTACAGGTAGTTAAGTCACATCAATTAAAGTTATAAGGATCATAACCTAGTTACATAGACTTCTACTAGTTATAAGCAATAAACGAGTTTTTATCGACAAGCACCCAATCCAATAACAAAGCAAACACATCGACAAAATCATTAAAACTAATAAAACTTCATAAACATGGCTAACACCTAAGGGTGTTAGCCCATAATCTCAGCAAAAGATAAAGTATACATAAAAATTAAACATAAGAAATCCATAGACAAATTTATTATGCTAACCGAATGATACACAAAGATAAGTATGGAGATGTTCTTCGTCGATCTTCAATGGTGGATGGAGAAGGTGTTGGGGACGATTTGGGGCTGTTCCCCACTGATAATGGTCCTTCTGGTGATAATAAAATCATCCATAGGGCTGTGGTTTTATAGGGGTAAGGAAGAGTAGCCTCCAAGTTTACCAAAAATATGCAGTCTGCTGTTACGACCCCGATACGGCGCATCTAGAAATCCTATGCGCCGCATCTCCTTCAGATCAGATAGATTTTCTTTTTCTCTTCGCGTGGCCGCTTGAATCAACTAAAACGGAGTCCGGATGAAGATTTTATGACCAAAACAGTAAAGCATCTTCTAAAGTTGTTACGTAAACATTATTTCTTCATTTGGCTTCGATTCTTCACTTGATTTATCTGTTAAGGCTCATATACGACGTATCTCAAGGATAGGATGCGCCGCATTCGATGTAATCCCGTCTTGGTCTTCAAATATCTAGGGCTTCTATACGGCGTATTCATAGAATCCGATACGCCGTATTCTTCAAATCGACCAAGTTTCATATACGGCGTATTCCCAAAGATGGATACGCCGTATGCATCAAAGTCAGGCAAGGTCTTGAACTCTTCTAAGTATATGGATACGGCGTATCTAATTAGGGTTGATACGCCGTATTGAGTGTCTGATCAGTAGGCATTCTTCAATATCTTCGTTTTTGCTCCAAAACACATCTTTTTCCATAACTTTCTCCAATTGCTTCCGATATTACTAAGATTTACAAAAGTAAATGATTAAGTACCAAATCTCACACATAATAGTATAAAATGAGAAATATAAACGGGATAATGATGCTAATAATATGTACTTATTTGATGTCATCAACGATACCACTTGTTAGTTTTAAAAATAACGTTTATTGACGAAAAATACACTTTTGACGTCTCGTTAAGTTATAAATTACTTTTCGTATAAATATGTTGAAATGGTACTCCACGATCCTCGTTTGGTGTTCTATCGGCAAAATATAGCGTTTTCATCGCAATTTAATATTTTCCTTAACTTGTGAAAATATGTCCAAAATGGCTTCGTGAAACTAGTCGCGAAATATTGCACATTATGTGTTAGTTGATCAAACTCGACGTTTTGAAAACCTTGTAACAATGTATAAATGTCGTTTCATTTAAATTTTGATTGTACACGCCTCGATCAAATAGAAAATCGGCTAACAATGTTATGTTTCGCAAAAACACTAGTTTTTATGCTTAAAACACTTTCTAATAGTGGGCTGTCAAAATGAACATGGTACGTCGGGCTTCAAACGTGAATAACTCGGCCGTTACAAGCTCGTTTTCTACGTTCTTTACATCCACGGCTTCGTATAAACATGAAATAACATGATCTCAGTAGGTCGGGTCATCTAGATCACGTCTAACGCCTCGTTTTGTCCTTTGAATCTCGGCGATCAGCAACTAAATTTTCAGAAAATTAGTTTTCGTCGTCTAACTTTGAAAAATCATATCTCCTTCGTTATAAGTCGGTTTTTAGTGATTCTCGCGGCCACGGTTTCGTTTTTGAAAGAAATTTCTGAATATGAAGGCCAAAATATACCAAAAGTTACTGAGTTTTCCAGACTTGGCGTTTAAGGACAGTAGCTATTTTAGATTGTTAAAAACTCATTTCCTTGGTTCTAAACTTGATCATACTAACTCAAATCAACTCCACAAGTTCGAAAATCCTACCATACACCTTCTTAGGGTGTCATGGGGTCCTAAACATCACCAACCTTGGTGGATTTCATGAGATCATTAGTGAAACTTATAGATCTAGTGATTAAGATAGTTTTTGTTCAAAAGTGGTATGTAAAACATAAATAACTTGCATGAGTAACTAATATAACTTGAAAATACATAAACATATGAATCAAATGAAAGTATAAGATGATCAAAATGTGTTCTTGAAACTTACTTGATGATTTGATGAGTTTTGGTAAGAAATGAGTAAGAAACTTGAGATTTAATCACAAAATCATAACTAGGAAGGTAAATGGAGTGTGATTATGACTTGATCTTGGAAAATTTATGGATTTGAGATGGTGTTCTTGGTTTGGCCGAATGGGGAAGAGAGGAAAGGAGAGAAAAATTGCTTGGTTTAGCTAAAATGATCTTGTGTTATGTGTTGGGGTTAGTGGAGTTGGAAATAAAATGGCACTAAATTCATTAATGGTTTTTGGAGCATTAGGCTAAATGGGGGGTTAGGGGGGGCGGCACATGTGGGTAATTTGGGATGGATTTGATGTTAATGTAAGGCTTTGTCTCCCATTTATTTAAGAGTTAGCTAGTTTAGTGTATACATTGAGTGTTATCGGGTACCGAGTTAACTAGAAATAACTCGTGACGAGGTGAAATGAGAAACGACGAAGTTGTAAAAATTGTAAAATCATGTTCCTTGCAAGAATCGGGTGTTAGAATGATTATCGGATTGAAATTTCGTAAACCGACGGAGTTATAAGCGTCAAACAAAAAATATAGCGATTGGTTTAAAAACACCGGGTAAAGTAATAATATAATCTCTATATCATTATAATTAGTTTGAAAATGTATTAGGATCATTTTCGGGAGTATTGGGTATAATGTTAGTAGAAATGACTGAGTGGTAACGTTAATTAAACAATTAAGCATACGTTAATGAAAATCACACAAACCCATGCATGAACTGATATGATAATGATGTTACTGGTGATATGCAGACTACTCTAGTCTGTATGATGTGCTTTTATTGATGAAGCATGAATACGCAGCTAACCTAACTGGTTACGCGCATTTGAATACCCGTAAACCAAGTTTACGACATGATGAATGATGCCCATGAATAGTGATTTCCCTCCGGGAATAAATAGTGTCACGTGAATAGTAAAATTTTTGACGACTTCTCAAAGTCTCAAACTGACTTCAAAAATGATGAATAGTGAAATGATGAATAGTGATCAGTGAATAGTGATTAATGAATAGTAACTTATGAATAGTAAATTGTCGGGGTTTGGAAAATGACCTGAAATTACGAGTTGTGACACTTCTTTTCTTTGCATTCTCTTGCAAAGTGACCCAGTTGTAAGCAGTTGTAACATTTAGCCTTCTTTTTATCAAATCTTGCTCCATCCTTCCTATTAAATTGGATCTTCCTGCCAGCCTTCTTTTCAAATCTGTTCACCTTCACTGAAAGCATAGCCATCTGCCACTTGATATCTGAGAGGAATTCGACACACGGTTAAGGTGGTTAAACCTTGTATACTTTGTGTGTAATGATATATTGAGTTTATATGATTAAGTACGCGGAATTTACTTAATCACACTTAGAAGGTTATGTATGTTATGGAAATAGAAGAATTATGTTTGTTACTTAACAATGAACAAAGAAAGTTTATCACCAAACGATTCAATATTATTCAAAATAATACGAGTGATCTTGTGTTTATCACTAGGGTTACAAAGACCTTGAATCTTATATTTCTAGATTTGTGATATATGTTTTTTTTTTTTGTTCTATGTCTTAACAGATATGAGTTCGTATATTTTCACATGTATATGTATTCTACATAATCACTAATCTAAGATCTCTTTTATAGTCCAAGAGATCTATTACAATATTACTTTAAGTCTAATCAACACTTGTCTTACAAAAGATCAAGTCGAGCTAGCGTATGGAAGTTTATATCTCACAAGTTGTTCAAATAAATTAATGCAAGCACATGCATCAACTTGTTGACTGAGAATATATCTAGATATTATTTTTGCATAAGAGTGACTCATACAAATAATATCTTCTTCGATCTTATCCTTGTAGCAGCTCTATGACTCATTGATCAGCAGTACCATTCTCTACTAGCAGTACCTTCTACTTGAACTAGCAGTACCTTCTTGTTCTAGCAGTACCTTCAACTGAACTAGCAGTACCTTGATCATGAACCAGCAGTACCTTCTTCTTAAAGTATTTTACTATACTCTAACTTCAGAATATTTAATTCCCAACAATCCTCCCCTAAACATGTGAATCATTTCAAACATGTTTTCTGAATTAAATGAGGACTTGAGAAGATCTTTCAAACACTTCATGAATCTGAACTATTCTTCTTATTCTGAACTGATCTGCTTTGTTCTTCTTTGACTTTAGTAATATCAAAACATTGTACCAAAAGATGGTGCAATTTTCTTGGATGGAGGAATTGTAAGAGGCAATGATGCTATGTATCTTGGATGCTTGTTTCAACAAGTGAAATCATCTAACCAGCATGTCTTTGAAGTGAAATTGAAACTTTTCTTCGTTTGATCTAGATAGAACTTTCTCCTTTAGGAATGCTTCATCCCTTCTAGATATTTGATCTATTCTAATCATTTTCAACCTCTACATCATCTTGTATGCTCTTGTCTTCTCCTTCCATATATTGGATTATTCTTCCTTTTCTGGGCCATTATTTCCTCCCATGAGATTGTTACCTCCCCTGAAGCAAATAACTTTTGTTTCCTCCCCTTGTTTGGAAGATCTCAGTATGTACCTTTGACTGATCTATCAATGTGAACTTGTTGTCAGACAATTTTGTACATGAAGCCATCAATTCTTTAAAAGTTTAAGTTGCTGTCCTCATCACTTCTAGGTGTGTTAACTCCTATGAGAGGTGAATCAGTGGACATTTGATTCATGGTCCATCAATGGATGGTTTTTGTGAATCTCTTGAAAATCCTTTTAAGAAATTATTTGACTTAGCAGTATGTTCATGATTTTAGAATTGAAAAATCATACTACTTTCAACCATTTTGAAGGAATCAAGTGTATAACAGACACTTAATTAGCATTTTGGTTTAAAGCAACCTCTGGTTGTGTGAGAACCAATGTATTTCAGTTATAAATAACTGCCTGTGAAAAGATAAATCTATTCAAAAGATTTTCTTGACAGGGTTTCCAGCTCATAGCAATTGTTGCCTCTAACACAAGTGTTAGATTCACTTTTACTAGCTGTTCTTTCTATCAGATGTCCTTAGACTAGCTCATTATACTTAAAAGTATAAAATGATAGAAAGTGAGTTGCATCAGTTACTATCTGATCAACTAAGTCATCAATTCAATGTGAAATATCATAACTAGGTTTCAAGAAAGAAGTTTTAAGGAGGTTAAATTCCTAAACTCAGTCCATCATAAACCTACTATGTTAGCAATTTGATAATCATTCTGCTGTTCCCATTTCACTTGAAATCTCCTTTGTGTTCACATATTAATACCTGAAATAGTTAGTCTAAAACCAAAAGAACAATGTACAAAGTACTTGTCTTGTATTAGAATAATCATAGAACCAACTATATGAATAACACAATTTACATTTTTGATATATTAGCAGTACCTTATAAATCAGCAGCAACAACAAAAATTTATTTACAAAAACACATCATATTGAAAATTTAAAGATTAAGCATTCCAATACTTGCTACCAAGTACTGAAACCTTGAAACATCAAAAGCTTTTGTTAGCAGATCTGCAAAATTATGCTCTGAAGCAATTTTAAGAACTTGAATTAATCTTTTCTCATTGCAGTCTCTTATAAAGTGATTTCTAATTTCAATGTGTTTTGTTTTAGAGTGTTGTACTGGATTTTTAATAATACAAATTGTACTACTATTATCAATATAAATAACAGTGTTTAAGAAATTGTACCCGTAATCAAGGAGTTGGTTTTGAAGCCATAGAACTTGACTAGAGCAAATTGCAGCAGCTATATATTCAGCTTCAGTTGTTGAATTTGCCACACTTGTTTGCTTCTTACACTGCCATGAGACAAGTCTACACCCAAGGAATTGACATCCTCCAGTTGTTGACTTTCTGTCCAAGCTAGCACCAGCATAATCACTATCCGAATATGCTACCAAGTCAAAAGGAGATTCTCTAGAATACCATATACCCAACCTTGGTTGACCTTTAAGGTATCTAAAAATTCTCTTGACTGCAGTTAAATGAGAAACCTTTGGAGTAACTTGAAATCTTGCACAAACACAAACAGGAAACATGATATCAGGTCTAGATGATGTAAGATACATCAAAGAGCCTATCATAGATCTGTAATTGTGTACATCTACATTTTCTCCATCTTCATCTTTCAGAAGGTGCTTCTCAGAGTCCATTAGTGTGCTTGCTATTTTTGAATCAGCAAATTGAAATTTTCTAAGTATCTCTGCAACATATTTGTCTTGACTAATAAATATGCCTTCAGATGATTGCTTAACTTGCAAACCCAAAAAGAATGTAAGTTCTCCTATAGAACTCATCTGAAACTTATCTTTCATAAGCTTCTCAAATTCTAAACACATTTCCTTCCTTGTAGATCCAAAGATAATGTCATCCACATACACCTACACTAACAGAAGATCCTTCTTGTGCTGTTTGATGAATAGTGTCTGATCAATCTTTCCTCTTTGAAATCCATTTTCTGATAAGTAGGAAGCTAGTGTTGCATACCAAGCTCTTGGTGCCTGATGAAGACCATAGAGAGCTTTCACTACTCTGTACACTTTGTTTGGATGTAATGGATCAATGAAACCAGGAGGTTGTGAAACATACACCTCTTGTCCAATTTCACCATATAAAAATGCACTTTTGACATCCATTTGGTAGACTGTGAAGCCTAAAAATGAAGCATAAGCTAGAAACAGCCTAATTACCTCAATCCTTGCTACTGGAGCATAAACTTCATCATAATCTATCCCTTCTTCTTGTGTGTACCCTTGTGCTACTAGTCTAGCCTTATTCTTGATCACAATTCCTCTTTCATCCCTTTTGTTCTTAAAAACCCATCTAGTGCCAATTACCTTCTCATTCCTAGGTAAATCGACTAGCACCCAAACCTTTTGAATCTTGAACTGAAGAAGCTCTTCTTGCATAGCCTCTAACCAGCTTGAATCATCTAGGGCTGTAAGAATATTCTTTGGTTCCTTTTGAGAGAGAAAACATACAAATAAGCAAGAGTTTGAAAGCTCATGCTGTTTTGAAGCATAAAGGGCATCAAGAATCCCTTTTTGGTCTGAAGAGACCAGTTGTCTTCTTGTCTTCACACCAGATTGTATATCTCCAATCACATTATCCAGGGAGTGAACTTTGTGAATCCTTGTGTGTGGGGTAGTAGGAACATGATAAGATGGTGGAAGATTACTCAAATCCATTTCATCTTCTTGGAACTCTACATCTTTTGAGTGTGAAGGACTAGCAGTATCTTCAAATGAACTAACAATTCCTTCAAATGAACTACCAGTACCTTTAAAAGTACTAGCAGTACCTTGCTCTGTCTCGGCAGTACCATCAATATTTGAAATATTGTGTTGTTCCTCTATTCCAACATCTTTTCTTTGAGCCTCAACATCTTCTTTTGCTTTATCAGAAGAAGATTCATCATTGTTTGAAGCTAATTCCACACTTGTACTTGACCACAATGGCATAATTACATCAGATTGATCTTTATCTAACTCCACCTCATTTGTTGGTTGTGAACCTGAAAAGTGATTAGTTTCTGCAACAACAGGTATATAATTCATAGAATTTGTTAGATAATCAAGATCAAATATCCATTTTGGTCCTTGACCTACTACATTGGATTTGTTTTCAAGAAACTCCACATGTAGTTCTTCTTGTACTTTCTCAGTTCTTAAGTTGTAAACTCTAAAAGCTTTGCTAACAAGAGAATATCCAACTAAGAAACCTTCATCTGCTTTACCATCGAATTTTCCTAAATGGTCTAAGGTATTGAGAATTGTCACATGACTTCCAAAAGGTCTAAGAAATCCTATTGCAGGAGTTCTACCATTAAAGAGTTCATATGATGTCTTATTGTGAGGCTGCACAACTAAAACTCTATTTTGAACATAGCAAGCAGTGTTGATTGCCTCTGCCCAAAAGATTATAGGTAGCTTAGAATCAGCTAACATTGTTCTAGCAGCTTCAATTAGTGTTCTATTTTTTCTTTCAACCACTCCATTTTGTTGGGGTGTTCTAGCAACACTATATTCTCTCCTAATACCTTTTTCTTTGCAGAAATCATCCATAACTCTATTTTTGAATTCTGTCCCATTATCACACCTAATGACTTTTACTTTCTTGTTTACTTGGTTTTCTATCAATGTAATTAAGTCCTTAAGGATGCTTGATGTCTCATCCTTAGTGGCTAAAAAGAAAACCCATGTAAATTTGCTATAGTCATCAGTTATAACAAGACAATATTTTTTATGTTGCATACTTCTTACTGAAACAGGTCCAAATAAGTCCATATGAAGCATAAACAATGACTGATTGATAGAGTTAAAAATCTTGGGCTTACAAGTGGCTTTGTGTTGTTTGCCTTTTAGACAAGCAATGCATGTTTGATCATTTTCAAATCTTTTGTGAGGTAAACCTCTTACCAAACCATTCTTAACAATTTTATTTATGGTTTTGAAGTTAATATGACCAAGCCTTCTATGCCATAACATTGATTCATCCAATGTGGCCTTTGATACAAGACAAGTTAAATCCTTTTTAGGAATAATGTTCTTCATATCAACACTATACATATTGGCCTTTCTAGGAATTCTAAGAAGCACTTGATTTTCATCAGGCATCTTGAAATCCTTAGATAGAACAAGACATTCAGTTTCAGTAAAGAGAACATTGTTCTTTTTGTCACACATTTGTGAAACACTAAAAAGATTATACTTTAGCTCTTGTACATAGTACACATTTTCAAAATCTAAATTTCCAGTTTTAATAGTACCTTTACCAGAAATTTTGCCACGAAAACCACCTCCAAAGGTAACATATCCTCCATTGAATTCTTGAAAATCTGAAAGATAAGACATGTTGCCTGTCATGTGATTGGAACATCCACTGTCTGAGTATCCTTGATCTTGATGATCTATTGAATGTTCCTGCACACAAATAAGAGTGTTAGTTTTCTTTGGGGATCCAAGCCATTACTGACTTGGATCTGCCTCTTGCATCAATGTAATTTAATCTTTTAAGGACTGTTGATGCAACATTGGATTTAAGAATCCAACATGCTGAGGCCTTAACAGCATTTGCCCTATTACCCTTAGCAACAGAGTGAGTAACATGCTTAGCAGAAGTGACTGCTAGCTTTGAAGTCACACCCTTTGGTCTCCAAATTTGTTTGTGGACCACTGCTTTTGTTTGAATGGGCCTTAAAACAGTTGTAGATGCATGTTTGAAAGTTGTTTTTGCATCCTTAGCTGTTGATTTTGGGTTAACAGTCATTAAAGGTCTAACAGTACCATTTGTTCTACCCGTACCTTTTATTTGTACTGGCAGTACCTTTTTGTATGTATTAGCAGGACCTTTTTGTTTATCAGGACCTTTTGGTCCAGACTTGTTTGAGACTGTTCTGGGTTTTGTTCTATGAGTGTTAGAGTGAAAAGGAGTTTGAGGAGTTTGCCTTTTGTAGTTCACCCTATTGTTTTCATACCCAGTTACCCTTTGGTTGCAGAAAGCTGCAAGATGGTCAAAACTACCACATGTATAACAAGCTTTGTTGTAAAAAGCAAAGTCATCACCTAATTGGTTAGACTTGAGGTTGTTCCAATTCCTTTGGTTACCTCTGGGCTTGTTTGTAGTTCTATATTGTTCACAATATCTAACTGGTTTCCTAACAGTCTTAACATTTGACTTAGGCCTGTTAGTGTTGTGATTGACTATCTTAGGAACACTTGTTCCTCCTTTCTTAACCAATACAGGTTTAGACATAACCTGTTCTTCTTCATCATCATCACTATCAGTTGTACAATCTTTAACAACTATAGCATCTCCTTTCTTAACAAAGGACACCTTGTCCTGATAAGATAAAGTTTTATCTAAACTTTTACTTACCTTTTCTATCTTGGGACTCTTAGTGGCCTTAGAACCATATTGCATGATTGGTTCTTGAAACTCAGCTAACCCTGTATGTGCTAAATCAATACCTGGAGGTGAATGAACACCTCTGTATGATGGGGGGACAGACTTAAATCCAACACAAGAATTAACCTTATCAATAACTTGAGCTTTCCAAAGTTTATTGAATCCATCTGAGGCATGAGCCAAAACATCCACAGATATCTTAACATTTTCTCTTTCATTTTTGTGTTTAGCTAATGAATCATTCAACTCAACAATACACTCATCTCTGATCTTAATGTCATTTTTTAGTATATTGATGTCATTAGTAAAATGAGATTCATTACTTTTAAAATGTAAGACTTGTTTTTCTACAACACCTAGACCTCTTTTGTGATTAGCTAAATTAAAAAGAGCATCAATTAGCTCTTCTCTATGAGCTTCAAATCTCTTACTAAGGTCTTCATAAGCTTTAAGATTAGGACATGATTCAGTACAATTTTGAATAGAATTTACCTCTGAATCAGAATGAGCCATTAGAGCAAATTCATTGGCCATAAGAGCAGCATTTGGTGGTGCTTCCTCTTCAATAGCCATAGAGCTCCAATCATAACCAATACCATCAATAGCCAACATAGCCTTTGGCTCTTCAACAGTAACTTCCTTTCTCCTATCTTGCTTATACCATGTGTTTCTATTCTCCTGCTTTCTTGGACTTCTACACTCCTTAGCAAAGTGTCCTAACCTATGACAGTTGAAACACTCCACTTTCTCCTTATCAAACCCAGCAGTGTCATTACCATTTATGGTAATCTGCTTCCCAGTTCTTTGCCAATACTTCTTAGCTCTCATGCTAAGCAAAGCAACCTACCATTTAATATCCATAGCTTCCAAATCATCACCATCTACCTGCTCAAGGTCTTCATGGTTGAGAGGAGAGCCACTAGATTGACTGGTAATAAAAGCATAGAATGTTGAATCTCCAAGACCAGCAACATCCTTTTGAGAACTTGTAGAAGGAGCACCATAACTTGCATTAGAAACACTTTCACCTTCATCTACCTCTTCACTCTTACTAATACTAGGAACTGACAAGAGTGCAACATTCCCAGAACTAGTACCATAATGACCAGATTTCTTCAGACTTTGTTCAACAATTTTGAAGTTGTTGTACAAATCATTGAGCTTCATGGTTTCAATGTCTGGTTTGTTCATCCAGACAATAACATGAGTATGGAACTCATCAGGTAGACTTCTCAAAAACTTCATGTTGAGATCTTCCTTCTCTGTCTCAACACCCAACACAGCTAACTGACTGACAAGCTTGTGTAATCTTGAGAATAGCTTATCAAGAGACTCATTACTAAAAGCAGTAAAGTTTTCAAATTGTTGCTTTAGTAGTGTCTTCTGTGTCTTTTTGGTAGTTTCATTACCACCAAAATATGCACAAATCTCTTCAAAAAGAGTTTTTGCATCAAGATACTTGTTGAATGATAGCATCTGCTCACTAGGAATGGTCATAAGCAGTAAATTTCTTGCTTTCTGATCATTTCTCTTCAGTATCTTTTCTTCATTTGACACTGGTCCAGTATTTCTTTTTCTACTTGTTTTACCTTCTAGGACAACCTCTGAATAGCTTGGTGAAAAAGAATCACCATATATAATGATATCCCAAAGAGTGTAATCTTGGACCATGAAATATTGCTCAATTCTCATCCTCCATAACTCAAACTCATTTGGTTTGATCATGGGCAACTTTGCAGCAACATTTGTTTGAGCATCATGTGCATCCATTTCTGTTTCTTCTAATTCAATTATATCAACCTGGCTCTGATACCAACTGAGAGGAATTCGACACACGGTTAAGGTGGTTAAACCTTGTATACTTTGTGTGTAATGATATATTGAGTTTATATGATTAAGTACGCGGAATTTACTTAATCACACTTAGAAGGTTATGTATGTTATGGAAATGGAAGAATTATGTTTGTTACTTAACAATGAACAAAGAAAGTTTATCACCAAACGATTCAATATTATTCAAAATAATACGAGTGATCTTGTGTTTATCACTAGGGTTACAAAGACCTTGAATCTTATATTTCTAGATTTGTGATATATGTTTTTGTTTGTTCTATGTCTTAACAGATATGAGTTCGTATA
Organism: Artemisia tridentata subsp. tridentata; assembly: GCA_021014915.2. NCBI lineage: Eukaryota > Viridiplantae > Streptophyta > Magnoliopsida > Asterales > Asteraceae > Artemisia > Artemisia tridentata. The sequence continues at coordinate 395,399,443 of CP139508.1, forward strand.
TTTTCACATGTATATGTTCTACATAATCACTAATCTAAGATCTCTTTTATAGTCCAAGAGATCTATTACAATATTACTTTAAGTCTAATCAACACTTTTCTTACAAAAGATCAAGTCGAGCTAGCGTATGGAAGTTTATATCTCACAAGTTGTTCAAATAAATTAATGCAAGCACATGCATCAACTTGTTGACTGAGAATATATCTAGATATTATTTTTGCATAAGTGTGACTCATACAAATAATATCTTCTTCGATCTTATCCTTGTAGCAGCTCTATGACTCATTGATCAGCAGTACCATTCTCTACTAGCAGTACCTTCTACTTGAACTAGCAGTACCTTCTTGTTCTAGCAGTACCTTCAACTGAACTAGCAGTATGTGGAAAACTAGAAGGGGGGTTGAATAGTTTTTACCGTTTCTTTTGTTTAATTTGTTAGTTCAAAGGAAACAATCACAAATTAAGTTATCACACAATATAAACTAAAGATAAAGAGATGAAAGATCAAACCACATAACACAAGTGTTTATAGTGGTTCGGTTTGCAAGAGATCCTTATCCTTGCCCTACTCCACTTCCTCGAGTTGCTTACTCGAGAGATATCTTTCACTAAGAAACAAACTCCCTTCAAGGTGGAGAAAACCTTTACACGTCGCTTACTTCCTTTTCCGGTACTAAGCTAAACACCGGGTTCTTTCACAAGGTAGAACCAACCTGACGTCGCCTAATTACTTTACCGACACTAAGCTAGATGTCGAGTTCTTTACACGGGTACAACCACTCCCTACTCTCTTTGTGCTTTGAGGACTAAAGCACTAACCACACTTACTGATCTAACTGATACAAATGATAAGAAACACTTAAAGTGTTTACACAGAACCTATACTACAACTTCACAACAGTCTGCTTGTTTGAAGCTTGTTAACTTGATCTTCTTTGCTACAAAAGAAACATCAATGATATATATAACTACTGTGGTTAGTAACTAAAGTGAATGTATGTGTTTTTCTTTTCTAAGTGGATGATTAGATCAAATGCCAAGCCTGCTATTTATAGGCAAACAAGGCAAGGCTCCTACGGATCCGGCGGATCCCTCAGAAGGGATCCGTCTTTGTATGGACTTGGATCCGCGGTATGACAGCTAATGTTGCACATGAGATCTCTTCAAATCTTTCCATATCCTTGTGTTGTCAAATCAATATCTTCCAATGTCAACTATATAACTTGAGTATCAAATCAAGATATCACACAATCTTACCAAGATTGTATTTGTGATGTATACCATGATGTCACTTTGTAACTTTTAAATTAAAGTTTCCATTAAAGGAAATACACATGTATATGTAATATAATGTTAGTGATCATGTTAAATAAAAGATGTGTTTTGAAAAAGACTTTAACTAGTATTTATAATTTGCTTAAGGAATATACTTTGTGTTTGTCATGAACAAAACATAAGCAAATATCGTAAAATATAAATAACGTTTTTAGTACGATATTTGTATTAACAATCTCCCCCTTTTTGTTGATGACAAAACATAAATTATATTTTTAAGCAAACAAGTAAATATAGTTTAAGTCCTTTTAAAAATATGGATTAAGTTTTGAGTTATTCAAATTTTGATTACTATTATGAAATAACTTAGTATGAACTAATTATGCAAACTTAATCCTTTTTCCTTTCTCCCCCTTTTTGTCGAAACAAAAAGAAGAGGTGCGTAGCGGAATGCGATTTTGAGAACTTTAATAGTTCCCCCTTGTTTTATACTCCCCCTAAATGGAGTAACAAGTAAATGATGCATAAACCTACAAGACAAATGGTTAGAATATGAAAGATTTATGAAATACTCCCCCTCGATGTATACTCCTCACTTCTCGAGTACCAACGTATACTTTGAAGGGTATGATATGCTGCAAATGAAGTGTTAGTAATGAATGACGTCAATGAAGAAGTAGAATGCTTGTGAAGTATTCTCCCAAACAAGCCTTTCAATATGTTTTGACTTTTAAAAGTCAAAGTAAGTGTCTGATCATTATTTGTACCTAAGGCAATCATAATCAAGGTATAATATATGCTATATAAGAATGTTAGTTCACAATGATAATGATAATATGCAATATGTTGATTACTCATAAGCATAAAACATCACTGTAATACCTGAAATTTGAAAACATGCAAAATGACCAAAATGCCCTTACAATTTTAAAAATTCATTTAAAAGCTTATAAATCACCAAATAAATCCCAAACCTTCGGGAATGAACTAGATATGAATCCAAATAATTTTTGTGACTACATTTCAACATTTTAAAAAGTAAAAAAATATGAAAATAATTATTATGGCCGGTTTTTAATTATTTCGTGTATTATTATTATTATTAATACAAAATAAATTAAATAAAATGCAAGATAATTACTAATAAATTAGGAAAGGATCACAATCAGTATTTGACCTTAATTAGGCTTGCTTGGGCCGAAATTCTTGAATCCTTATCACTTATACACGTTTTTCCTAATTATATATATATAATATATACCGAAAACCCTTAAAACCTTTGCTAAAAATCGTATAACCTCAAATCGACCAAGGAAAATTTGTGGCTTATTTTTCTAGAGTTCAACATAACCTAAAGAAGCTAGGAAAATTGTTTGGAGGTCGTGAGATCCATTGGTTTGATCGCTAGTCTTTTGCTTTGTCGAATACGTATAACCGAGAGGTATAATTTCTAAATAACCCTTTGGCATGTTCGATCTTGCATATAGTATTTTTCTTATGTTAGTATGATTATATAAGACCTAAATAAAATGTATAACTCAAATCATGCAAGCTATATAAGTCGTACGAATTTGTGAGAGCTAAAACGTAAGTAAAATACAATACGCTTAATACGATTGATTCAGGGCATGTAATTATTTATTTTGGATGTTATACGAATAATATGACCTGGGAAAAATAATGGATCGAGTTATATAGGCCTGGTCTAGTCGTGGTTAATTTTTCTCCATGTCGGGTTCTTGAAATCAAATGAAAATAAAAAGAAACCCTAGAACGATTTAGGGTTAGGGTTTGTATGTATAGATCTGGTCATTTAAGGCATATTAATGATTGGTAATGATGGGGTGATGATTATATGAACTAGGGTTTGAAATTGCTATTATAAAAGTATATACGATTTGTAAAATAAATAACAAGGACTTGTTTTGCCAACTTTGAAACTTAAAGGTTATTTTTATAATGTTAATTAGATCAGTATAAATGTATAAAAATTATAAGATGAGGTCCTTATGTGTAAAATATGCAAGATAATAATTTATTGGTTTATTTATGGTTCGAATTGGAAATTAATAAATTAGAGGGACTAAAAGGGTAAATTTAGGAAACTTATGATTGTTTTGTGTAAATAATGATATTAGGGAGGTAATATGTAATTTTGGATAATTATGGGCTTAATATGTAATTATTGGTAAATTGTGGATTTAATTATAAGCTTATAAACAAAAAGGACTAAATATGTAAATAAGTGAAACATGGAGGTGTAATTCGTACTATATGTAATTGTGAGGATATATTCTGTAACTTAGTAAATATGAGGGCTTATGATGTAATTATGAATATAGTGAGGGTTAAATTGTAAATTATGTAACTATAAGGTCTACTTTGTAAACTTTAATAACTATAGGGGTGTAAAGTGTAAATAATGAAACTTTAAGGATTAAAGATGTAAGTTTTGATTAAAAGATGAGTTTTAAAATTAATAACTTGTGATATTTCATTTGAAACCCTTAATTTTTATATATTTACTTTTAAAACCCTAAGTTATGGAAACTTGTCAAAATGAACCTTGAACTATCTTAACTTGCTAAAATGCACCCTATTTCCATAATAGTATTAATTAATGACTTAACAAGAATTGATACTTAAATCTTTCTAATTGTGGGAACTTACTAAATAAGGACGCTTTCTAAAAATGGAAACTTACTTGAAAAGGAAAGATAACTAAGAGTACTTTGTAATTCTATTCTACTCCCCTAGGTGTGAAGAAGGAGTAACTCGATCTCTTTCAGCCTTTTGTCTTTGTTCTTGCTGCTAATAAGGTACAGATATTATGCCCTTCTTGTAAGGTGCCTTCGTTCTCTTGATCTTTTGTTTTGATTCGTTTAGGATTCCTCAAACCATTGCTATGTACCCTTGTTTTGTGAACCTTTGTTTTGAACCCTGCCTTGATCTTTTGCCTTGATCTTTGCCTTGAACCACTATGAACCTTGATATGAACCTTGCCATAAAACCTTGACTTGAACCCTAACATGCTTGATATTGTAATTGGATGAGAGAACATTTTCATAAAAAAATAAAAATGTTTTAAGAAGACCATTTTAATACTAGCTTATTGAAAACTATTTTAAAGACTATTTTTATGAAAACCATTTTAAAAGATTATTTTATGGAAACTATTTTAAAGGATTGTTTTCAAATGAACTTTTAAATTAAACCTTTACTATGAACATTTGCTACAATCTCTTGTCTTGACCATGTGAATTGAACCCATTGATATGTTACTTGAAACTTGAACTTGACTTGTACACTTGACCCTTGATACTTGACCTTGACCTTGAACCACAGTTTGAGACTACGAGTCATACTAGGCATGAGGGTTTCATGTCCTTGTCATTGATGCACCAATGACTTGACTTTTGGGTAGGAAAGTGATACCTATCCCGTCCTTGCCATGACTTGATTAATGAGTTGTACACGTAGATGAAGACATTGTGGCAGCCTACAGGGGCGCATGGATGCATCCTAGATTTGGATTTGGATTTGGATTTGTACTTGACTTGACTTGATTACTTGTATTGTCAGTGACATGATGGGTGTGTGTGATACACGTCATTCACTCTTGGGAGCACGCAACTCCAACCCTTGGAGGTATCCCCCCATATTATACTTGGCATACAGAGGTCACCTCTCCGTATACATGTATACTTGTTTACTTGACTTGATATGATATGTTCTGGGCTCGTAGAGGATTGTTGTATCTGTTTATATTTCTTTTTACCTTACCTTTTTCACTTGTACATTATTCCTTATTTGTTCCTATGCCTTTACTCTTGATAACCTTTACTACATTTACGTTTCGTAAACCTTTATTACTGCTTGTTATCGTTATATCTGTTCACTGAGCTCTCGTTGCTCAGCCGCATTTTCTTTTCCTGCGGCAGGTATTTAAGCTAGGAAGCTGGGTTTTGCTTTGGGATGAGAGAAACTTTGAGTGAAGCATGGACCTTAGTACCTTAGTTCTACCATTTGAAATTTGACTTGTTATGCCTTCGTTTGGCACTTGATTGTTTAGTACTTCATTTATTTCTTTTCATTGTCTTGTTGAACTTGATATAAGTCTTGTTGGCTTATTATCTTTTGGTTTAATGTTAAGACTTCCGCTGTTTTATTATTACTTGTTCTGATGTGAAACCATAGCATTGTGACATCTTTGCCCTTCTCGGGTCGGGGTGTTACAATCACATTCATAGATATTGAAAATTTTGTGACAAAAGTCACAATGATGAAATGATGTTACAAGTATAATAAAAAGGCATCCTAGAGAGAGAAAAAAAATCCTAAAGCAACAATTTAAGAGGTCCTATATGACGTTTAGATGCTCAAGAAAGTGTTGAGAATGATGGTTCTGTTAGTACTGACAATGACTTGCTTGATATAAATCAAGAATGAAGATGATGAGATCCTATGATGGCGTTCTAGATACTGAAGATGTTCTAGATAATGAAGTGTGAGATGAAAATTCTAGACTCGTTGGTTGCGAGAAGGTTGTTTGGTTTCTGAATGGTTAAAAAACTGACCAGGTACCCACGGATTGGGCGGAACCAAAATTTTGGTTCCGTCCTTATTATCTTTGGGTTCCGTGTGACCGAAATTGATTTGGTCAATTTTGATCTAATGAAGGTTCAAGCTAAGGTTTATTTACTTACAATTATTGATTTGGTTTTACTAATCCTAATCAAAGTTTAAGGAGACTTAAAACATCTCTTTTAAGAGATTTGTTAAACACATGATTGTGTTTTCATGAGGTTTTGGTGCAGAACTATAATGTTGAGCTAATAAGGTGTTATGATGATAGTATTGACTAATCTAAAAGGGTGTTCATCTTGTATGCCTAAATCAATTTTTATGTCAAAAAAAGATATCATTAATTTAAAATAGAATCATAAGATTACACATGAAGGTTCCTAGAGATGATAAAATCTTAAGAGTAATTATTGCAATGATACTACCAACTTCTATTTTGCTTGTTTTGATGATGACATGATAGAGGCAAGCCATTTGGTTTCTAAATTACTAGTGTCGTAGAGGTTAGAGACAATATTGTTGTCATCTTGAGTGTTTGTTTTATTGATCCACATTGATTCATCCAAGTGTTGAAGAGTGGTAATTATGTCATGTGATGGGTCTATTATTAAGCTTGAAGATGGTGATGAGATTCTTTCTTTAGGTGGTGATGATTGTGGTGAGGAGTCAATTGTTGTGGAAACAATTGGTGAAGTGACAATTGGTGTGGCAATTGTTGTGTTGATAATTGATGTGATATGGTATTGAGGTTCATGAATCTTCGGATGGAGAGGATGGACTATCATGGGTTCTAAGTTTTCAAGACTTATTTGTGGAGAATTGGTTGATGTAAGTGGAAGATCTTCTAATTCTTCAAGATGTGGTTGTGGAGATGTTGGTGGTGTCCTAAAGAGTTCCATAGGTTTGAGTTTTGGTGAGGATGGTGATAATGCAAACTTCTTATTTTGTGGTGCAGCGGGAGCGAGTGGTGGTGTGGTTGCTACAGGAGTAATGGTAGGAGGTGATGTTGTTGTATTGAATGAGTTTGTAGCGGGTGAATTTGAAGAAGAGTATATGTTGACTATGGGAGTCGTAATAGGAGTTGTTGTGGTGTTTGTGGATCTAACGGGAAAGGTTACATTACGAAGTGGGTTTGCATACCAATAAGGTCTGACACTAATTCTAGCCGTTCGTCTGTATGGTCTAGACATGTGAATTTTCTGGAGATGATATGTGAATTTTTGTGGAGGTTTAGTGTGCTATGATCATCTCTAAGGTTCTAATTTATACTTCCTAATTGTATGAAAATTGGTGTTTGGATTAAATGAGTGTGAATATCTATGACTTGAAACAAGATAAAGTTGTTTGTCCTATTGACAAAGTCAAACCATAGAAATGGAGTTGACATAAGAGTGTGTAGAGAAATGACTCAAAAGGGTTAAATTTGATTGATTAATAGGAATAAGTTCAGTCTGTGTGTGATGGGATAGAACAAATAAATCAAATTTTGCAAGAAAATATTCTTTGAATTTCATAATGGTGTCTAATGGTTTGGAACAGAGATTTGTGCAAGTCATATCAAGGAAGTCAATCCATTAAGCTTGGGTTGAGTGATGTGTTGTGGATTTGCAGTAAATAAAAATGAGATATTGGAAAATCTTATGATTTGATATTACCACGGATTTGACGGATCCCTAAAAAGGGTTCCTTATTTGTATTGGTTTGGTAACTCACACCTAAAGTTTAAAAACTTCAATTTTGGTGGGAAATTTTGTCCCTAAGTTTCTAAGAATTCCTATATGATTCTTAAGATGAATTATGATCAGTGAATGAATCCTAAATGATACTAAACACTAAGATTTAAGAATCGAGATGAGTCGAAAAAGTTTTAGACTTACTTGGAAAGCTGCGGATCCAAGTAGTATCAAGTGCAGAACCAAAGTGAGGGGTCCGCCAAATCCGCAGGTTGGAGGATGGCGGAACCAACGATAAGCCTTGGCGGATCCAACTTTAAGGATCCGTCGGATCCGTACCCTAATTTTCTAAAACTAAACAGAAGACTTGTCATATTATGCGTTATTCGACGAAAACCTGAAAATTCATCTAGACCTTACTTAACATCTAATATGTATAGCAAAACAACTAAGTGTGATAATATTAACGCACGATTGATCATAGGTTAATCCGTTCTTAGAAACTTACCATAGTAGGAGTTAAGCCAAACATAGGTTTAGACTTGGTAAATTGATAACCCCGAGAGTTATCAATCTGAAATAATCAGTTAGTTCTCATACACAAAATAAAACACAATCAAGTATGAAAATAGACCTTAACATTAAGCTTCATCATGAACGATGTTTAAGCCAAACAGTGGCATAAGTTTGGAAAATTGATAACCATGTGCATTATCATCAGTTAAAGTTGAGCTAGAACACATAAGCATAAAGTACTAAAGACATGTCTTAACAAACATAGAAATATGATCATATAGGATCTAAAGGACAACAGTTCCAAACGTTCATTTATTCTCGCTTTTCTTTTAATATTTTGAGTATTTTCTTTTGATCTTTTCGGAGTTTCATCATCCATCGTCCTGCACACTTTAGAACTCCCTTTGTTTGTCGGCTTTTCGCAGATTCATTATTGAGAGATGGAAGTTGACTCAAGTAATCTAATAGCGGAAGTTTTGAGTTAGGTAATCCATCTTCATCACTAGCTGATGAAGATGATGAAGATGAAGATGAGAGACAAGCTTGTTTCCCTTTTCCTACTTTCACTCTATGGTCACTAAGAGGGACAAAGGTGTGTTTGATTTCGGGGTAATCAGGGACGAAACCAACAGAATTTGGAAGGATAGGAGTGGAAGCTTTGAACAAATGAGTGAGTAGCATTCCATATGGAAATGTGGTTTTTCCTAGGACACGTATATCAACCATCCTCTTGGCGATATAGTAAGCAAGATTGAATCTTTGATGAGTTGAAATACAATAGAGCATATAGCACAGTCCAGCATTCACATGATCTTTGTTACCAATAGTACTAATGACATTAGATCTTAGAATTTCTTCGAGTCTCTTGAACTCAGGTTTGAGTTCATTGAGTTCCATGGCAAATGGATCTCGATTGACATCTTTGCCCCGAAGTTTCTTAATTGGGTTGGTTCTAGTGTTAAAAAGATGATCTCGGATAATTTCTTTAGGATTTAGAGGAGTGTCATATGGATGTTCCTGTCCTAGATTTGAATTAAGAATGGTTAAGGACCATTTGTCAGAGTAGAAGCATGTTCCTTCACTTGGGATGTGTAACACTTTCCCAAAATGGTCTAAAGGAAAATTGTAGGAGTTTTGGTTAACATTGAAGTTGATGCTAAATGATCCATTGTCATCAGAAATAAGTTTTACTGAGGCATAAAATTCGAGAATGAATCGAGGAATGATAGGTTCATCTATGTCGAGAAGTGAATCAAATTGAATGGTGGCCATTTGTTCATTAATGTTTGTTTCTTCTAAAAAATGAAGAGTCTATGGTACTACCCTCATGAACATACCGACTTTCTAAAGCTTTGAAAAGTTGGACTTGCGCATCTGTGAGTCCTTTTGTTTGATGATGTTTGGTGATGCGTGGTTTTGCAACCTTACAACAGGTTTTACCTCTCGAGGGATCTCAAGAGGCTTACAACCCCACCAGGCAGTGTACCTGACCGATGTAGTATAGTGTAGTGGTAAGTAAGGGGGATTGATCGTTCTCCACAAGGAATAGTGTCGTTAGGATTGAAAAACTACTCTAATAGGTCTAAGGGTGAGGGAAGATTCTTTTTGTATTTTTTTTATAATTTTTTATGAAAGCAAGTAAATCTCGGGTTTGAAGGACTGGGCGGAATTAGTTGCTAGTCAACTAACCCAAATTACTACGAATGCAAATAAAATAAAATAACTGAAAATGAAAAGAGTTGTGAAACTTATGTGGAGAGAAATGTGTTTACTTAGATTTCCTTACTCCCTAACTATCTTTTACCGGTTGATTAGTGTGTATTAATTGCGTGGATGACGGGTGTATTCCTTAATACCAATCGTGGGGTGGCGTACGTACTTCCCCAACTCTACAAGCTCCTACTTCACTCCTATGTCGAGCCGGCTAGGAAGCTCCTAACATGGGATCACTAGAATTCGCTCATGCATTAAATACAACCATAAAAACCTTAGTACGCATTGGTTCATGTTTCTTAAGACGTTCAAGCAAGTTACCGAATAGGAAGTTAGCCAGTTTTCTTAAGCCTAACATCGATGAACAATCATCCAATACAACTAATAACACACTAATAACCAATAATCAATAGCTAGGTTTCATTAGATCTAAGCAAACACAAGATAAATCTAGCCTAGCATGTTAATCAAAAGACAAGAACAAGATATAATCAAACAACACATAGACATATTGATTGATTAAATGATAACTTATCTTCAATTAAACATGGGAGATCCAAGGGTATGAAAACCCTTAAAAATGGCAGAAATTCGTCTTTAGGGTTTCTCCTCACAAAGTTGCACACTAATGACAAAAAATTGCAAAACTATATATAGAGTTTAAGGGCTGACGGCGTCACGTTATAGATCTTGACGCCGTCACCTCGCCGTGTCTAGGGTTCCCGGATGGCCTTCCTGACGCCGTCCCTCTTTAGTCCTCCAAAATCCGCTCTGGCTTATCAAAGCTTGACGCCGTCCCTCTTTAAGTTAAACCGTGATGGCCTTGATCACTTCAAAGGGTGACGCCGTCAGACTTTCCCTTGTGAAATTCTCTGGCTTATCATGAGTAATTTTCATATCCACCTTTTTTGCCAAGCCATGACGCCGTCAAGGGCAATCCCTGACGCCGTCAAAGGTACTTTCCAGCATAATTTTGAGACTTTGTCGTTTTCTTCACTTTTATGCTCCAAAAACGTCCAAAATGCTTCCTTTTCCAGATTTCTTCTCCAAAGTACCTAAAATGACAAAAGGAACGATTTAGGGCAATATTTGATCAAATAAATACGATTTAGGGCTTAAATGACCCCCTAAAAGCGGTACACTTTTCGCTTCATCAAATACCCTTACACTTGAGATTTGCTTGTCCTCAAGCAAATGCGCTTTTATTCTAATCAAAATACAAGTTAGGGGTCATTTAATGCTAATATAAAAGTAATTACAACAAACAGTCATTCCACTTTAATCATAATAAGCATGGAGATTACATACTAGCACCTCACAAGTAGTGTTTAGATACTCACATCTCTCAGGTGTCATCAAAATAAATCTCATAAATGAAAACGGATAATATCTCTCACTACCTGTCATAGCAAATAGATTACCATAGGCTTGGGAAAGGATCGAAAACCTCCTCCACTAGGCGTAAGCACCTAAGATAAACTATCAAAGAGGGCTTTTAAATGAGTTATAACGTGAGGTGTAGGGATATGATAAACACGGTTTTGTTGGATAAGGGATATTTTACTGGTGGCGAGTTAAAGATCTTGATTAATTACATGTACAATATGGCGTTGCTAAGCCAAGACTAGACTCGACTTAAGCTAAAAACAAAATAACAAAAACATAAGACAAACATAAAATGAAACGGGATGGTAGTCCGTATGTTTTTTTTATTTTTCTTTTTCTCATTTTTTTTTTTTTTTGTATTTTTCTTGATTTTTTTTTTCATACACTCTTGCCCTACCATCCAAAATAATACATCATAGGGGCGTTGCATTCCCCTTACACTTGAACTTTTACATGACTTTACAAATAACTATTCTAATGACTCGAATTAAGATAATCGAAACACTTGGAGTACTTTTAAAATATTTAGCACATATGGGGGTAATAAATGATGTTCTTCCCCATTACTCCATTACACTAGTACTTTACCCATGAGTCCCAATCGTCCCAAAACAATATGTACAAGGATATGACTCGACTTAGCAACCATGTAATCAATTAGATAATTAACTTGGGTTTAAACAAATGTTGTCACAATAATGCACTAAAGATGAGTGCATACAAGGTAGGCTAAGGCGATTTGGGTGTACATTTTAGTGGGGTGTAACAAATTCTTCCTTTAAGTAAAATGCTTAAAGGTCGAAACGAAAAGATAGGCTCTGAGGGGTGTACTAGGGGTATCGTGTACTAAAAATGAGTACAACGCAAAGGGTGTGGGAGAATTACTTGACCAATGTAGCCAAAGTAATTATAACAAAAACACAGGTGTAAAACAATGGGTTAATCCTAATGCCTCTTATCATGTAGTAAATCTAACTACACGAATGTAGTCTCACTTGTGGCCTCGGAATGGTCCTAACGCAAGTTCTAGAATCTAAGTGCTACCGGTACACACATCATAGCATAAATGCTTTTCCTACCAATTCTAGGGGCGAACCTCACATATTTGGGGGTGGAAAATTTTTTAGTGGTACGGTTTTTGTGCTAGTCATATAACTCCTATCCGTGAGACGCTCATTAAAATCAAAGTTTCACTCCTAAATGTTGTAAAAAATTTTAAATTTGGCACTAAAATTGCCCTAACAGGTATTTCTCTCAGTTTTATTACACATCTACTATTAAACAAACAAAAATCAAGCGTAATAGCATTCTCTAAAGTATCGTATTTTACCCCCCCCCCCCCCTTACACTTAAGATGAACATTGTCCCCAATGTTCAAATAACAAGATGTAAAAGTAAAAAGGTAAAAGAATGAAATCAAATACTCCCCTGATTCGCTCGGTGGATAATGTGGTAACATGGTTAGATCTTCTTCCAAGAGAATGTAGAAGCTCCAAAACTAAAGCATCGCCAAAAGCTTGATTCCACATACATCTCCTTGTCCAAAATAACCTGTTAAACCTGAGAAAACAAACAGGAAAACCTGCATAACATCGGTGGGATAAATTCTATATATAAGGATATAATGCTTGTGGAATGATTATTTTGCAGATTCCTGGAGATTATAAGTTAGAGATTTAATAAAAACTTTTTATGAAAACAAAACTTTCAAAAATTTCAGAAAATTAAAACCTGACGCCGTCAGGTTGTAACTCCTGACGCCGTCAGAAATGATCTGACAGAATTCTCATGTTAAGTTTCCGGAAAATTTCTGGAAAAACCTCTACCTTACTTCCTGGAAATCCTGCAAAACATCATTATGACTCGATACAAGCATTTGACTCAAACAAATACTAATATGTATGTTAATTTATTATTATTTCGATTCATGTTCATTTGTGTTCTAATAAACCGATTTGGATTTCCCTTACACTTATCTTTTTTGCAAAATACCTTTATATGTAGTTAAGACGAAGTTAAAAACAAGATAAAGCATTTTCACAATTTAGTTTTGAACATGAATCAATAATAATAAAAATTAAACGCACATACGGAAACAAATAAAATCAAACAAACAAATAAATAAACACACAAAGCAAATAAAGCTTGGGTTGCCTCCCAAGAAGCGCTTTTCTTTATTAACGAGTCTTGTTGCTAGACTCAAAGTCCTACTACCCTATGTAAGTGAGCTCGTCATCGAGGACGTCTTTAGGGTTAAGCTTGGATTGAAGTTTCCTATTGGTCCGCTTAGTACAATATATCCTTTCAAACTTCTCTCCATCCGGGTCATACAATGTCACCTTAATATGCCATGACCCATCTCCATCTTTGGGTGGTTTGTCCCAATCCCACTTATGATCATCGTCCTCACGAATCCACTTATTCATCCCTAGGTTAATTGGCAAAACTCCTAGGAAATCAATCATCTTCCTAAAAACTAGAGGGTCTTCAAATGGATCCAATTCGGTGTCCCTAGCCAAGAGTTGTTCTACCGCGTGTGTTCGGTTCACAAAGTCCTCTTCTAGGTAAAATGGGCGTTGGGGTCCTATGAAGTCTCTATCGATCCAAGGTCCATATCTAGATGGTCTCCTATTTAATTCTAACCAATGGGGTGTTGGTTCCCCACTAGTATCATAGGCATGTTTCTTAACATCATAGACTGACCAAGTATCACCTTCTCCTACCGCTATCTTAGATTCCTTACAATCAATCATAGCACTAGCGGTCGCCAAAAATCCTCTACCTATCAACAAGGGGCATGTAGGGTCGCCAACCATATCAAGGATGTGGAAATCGGCTAAAATGGTTAGTTTTCCTATGTGTACTAACACGTCCTTGACTACTCCAACCGGGTAAGCAACACTTCCATCAGCTAAACCTATTATCACCTCGGTCTCTTCAAGTTTTCCTAGTTTTGGAGAGGTGTAGAGAGGTAACGGAAGTAGGTTAAGGCTTGATCCAAGATCGGCTAATGTGTCATAAGCCTCCGAATTACCGATCTTGCAAGGTAGAACAAATAAGCCCGGATCATCTAACTTCTTAGGTAGCTTGTTTTGAACAAAGGCGGTCCCTTTTTCGCCTAACTTGAGCTTCTTCTCATCCAACACTTCAATAACCGGACTTTCAAGGTGGAGCTCCTTGAATTCTTCGTCAAGGTTTTGAGTGGGAGGTGTTTCAACTACGACTTGGGTTTGTTTGAAACACGAGCTCATGGAATTGACCGAATAATATTGTTGACAAGAACTAGGAGACGAAACCGACGAGATGGCGTTGACGTTTAGTTTCGGGTTCTTGACTGTGTTGCTAGGGAGTGCTCCCATTTCTCGGTCATTGAGGGCTTTCAACAAAGTGTCAATCTTATTGGTCATCTCACTTTGTTTTTGTTTGAAATCGGCTTCAAACTTGGCCAAACGAGCTTCTTGAGATGCCATAAATTGAGACATCAATCCTTCAAAGTTATTGGTACTACCATTGTTGGAAGGATTGTTGTTGAAAGTACGGTTCGAGTTGGAACCGCTTGATTGGAAACGGTTAGGTGGGTTGGAAGAATTAGTTTGTTGTGTGTTTTGGTTTTGTTTCCACCTAAGGTTTGGGTGATTTTTCCATGAGGGGTTGTATGAATCACCGTAGGGGTTTAGCTCGGGTTTGAAAGTGTACCACTTGTCTCCCGCTCCGTCGGTACGCGAGGATGCGTAGTCCGCAAAAGCTTGTTCGGGGAGTTCCATGCAATCACGAGTGTCGTGGGGACCACTACATAATTCACATGAAGAAGTGATTTTGGTCACTTGGCTTGAAGGTTTAGGAGCCTCATAGGATTTCATAAGAAACTTGACTTGGTCTTCAAGTTCTATGATCCTACGGTCGGAAGTGCTTGAATTGTTTGAAGGCAAAGATATTGCCTTGACCGTTTTATTCAAATCACGGGGATCACTCCAACTTTCGTTGTCATAAAGAGCATGATCTTCTAGGAGAGCCCATGATTCTTCCGCACTTAGATCACGTAGCTTACCACCGGCCGATTGGTCAATGGTTTGCCTCGTGGAGAGATTGATATGGTCATAGAAGATTTGGACTTGGAGCCAAAGTTCTATGCCATGGTGAGGGACTTTTTGGAGTAAGTCCTTGAATCGAGTCCATGCCTCGTAGAGGGTTTCGCCTTGACGTTGTTGGAACATCAAGATATCATTCCTTAGCTTGGTAGTTCTTCCCGGTGGGAAAAACTGAGCAAGGAAACGTGTGGTGAGATCATCCCAAGAGGTGATGGATCCTGCGGGTAGACGTTCTAGCCATTGACTAGCTTGGTCCCGCAGAGAGAATTGAAAGAGACGCAGCCGGGTCGTCTCTCGAGTGGCAACATCAAGGTCTATGGAATCAACGATTTTGAGAAAGTCCTTGAGATGTTGATTAGGATCTTCAGAACAAAGTCCATGGAATGCGCATTCGCTTTGCACCAACCGGATGGTGTCGGATCGCAAGGGTGTGACATTGGCTCCTTGAGTGAGCTCAATGGTGTTTCGATAGCCATGGTGGCTAGGACGAGAGTAGTCTCCTAAGGTACGGGCTCTAGGAGGTGGGTGTTGTTGTGGTGGTGGGTTGTTGGGATCAAGGATATTACCACCTTCCATGATGTCGGATGGTAATGGTTACGAACAAAGAAACGAAGAAAAAAGATAGACTAAAGAAAACCTAGAAAAAGAAAATAAAAATCTCACTAGAAAGGAATCTAGTGAGTAGACCTAATAAAATAAAAATTCAACCTAAACAATAACTATTCCCCGGCAGCGGCGCCAAAAACTTGATGCGTGGTTTTGCAACCTTACAACAGGTTTTACCTCTCGAGGGATCTCAAAAGGCTTACAACCCCACCAGGCAGTGTACCTGACCGATGTAGTATAGTGTAGTGGTAAGTACGGGGGATTGATCGTTCTCCACAAGGAATAGTGTCGTTAGGATTGAAAAACTACTCTAATAGGTCTAAGGGTGAGGGAAGATTCTTTTTGTATTTTTTTTATAATTTTTTATGAAAGCAAGTAAAATCTCGGGTTTGAAGGAGTGGGCGGAATTAGTTGCTAGTCAACTAACCCAAATTACTACGAATGCAAATAAAATAAAATAACTGAAAATGAAAAGAGTTGTGAAACTTATGTGGAGAGAAATGTGTTTACTTAGATTTCCTTACTCCCTAACTATCTTTTACCGGTTGATTAGTGTGTATTAATTGCGTGGATGACGGGTGTATTCCTTAATACCAATCGTGGGGTGGCGTACGTACTTCCCCAACTCTACAAGCTCCTACTTCACTCCTATGTCGAGCCGGATAGGAAGCTCCTAACATGGGATCACTAGAATTCGCTCATGCATTAAATACAACCATAAAAACCTTAGTACGCATTGGTTCATGTTTCTTAAGACGTTCAAGCATGTTACCGAATAGGAAGTTAGCCAGTTTTCTTAAGCCTAACATCGATGAACAATCATCCAATACAACTAATAACACACTAATAACCAATAATCAATAGCTAGGTTTCATTAGATCTAAGCAAACACAGGATAAATCTAGCCTAGCATGTTAATCAAAAGACAAGAACAAGATATAATCAAACAACACATAGACATATTGATTGATTAAATAATAACTTATCTTCAATTAAACATGGGAGATCCAAGGGTATGAAAACCCTTAAAAATGGCAGAAATTCGTCTTTAGGGTTTCTCCTCACAAAGTTGCACTCTAATGACAAAAAATTGCAAAACTATATATAGAGTTTAAGGGATGACGGCGTCACGTTATAGGACTTGACGCCGTCACCTCGCCGTGTCTAGGGTTCCCGGATGGCCTTCTTGACGCCGTCCCTCTTTAGACCTCCAAAATCCGCTCTGGCTTATCAAAGCTTGACGCCGTCAGAATATGGCTTGACGCCGTCCCTCTTTAAGTTAAACCGTGATGGCCTTGATCACTTCAAAGGGTGACGCCGTCAGACTTTCCCTTGTGAAATTCTCTAGCTTATCATGAGTAATTTTCATATCCACCTTTTTTGCCAAGACATGACGCCGTCAAGGGCAATCCCTGACGCCGTCAAAGGTGCTTTCCAGCATAATTTTGAGACTTTGTCGTTTTCTTCACTTTTATGCTCCAAAAACGTCCAAAATGCTTCCTTTTCTAGATTTCTTCTCCAAAGTACCTAAAATGACAAAAGGAACGATTTAGGGCAATATTTGATCAAATAAATACGATTTAGGGCTTAAATGACCCCCTAAAAGCGGTACACTTTTCGCTTCATCATTTGGGAAGGTACTTCTTTGTTTTCTTGTGATCATAATTAGTGGCAGGAGACATGATTTTCCTAGTCATAAACAATTTTATAGTTTTAGTTACACTAATCTAAAATACATGAAATATGGAAAAATATAGAGATGTGGTTATCTTTGACCTATTTGAAAATAAACGTTTTGTGACAAAACACTTTATACCCCAAACATTCCTGTTTGACGTTTTCTTTGATTTTGTATTAGCAATGTTTTAAATTCATTTAATTATGAAAAGATTTCTTATGGGGTTTTTGAAAGAAAATTTATTCTAAATTAGAATAGAGGTTACTTTGGTTTTATTGAATTTTGTTAAAGTGTTTAACAAAATGGAATTCCTATTAATTTTTTTTTTTTTTTGACAAAAGAATTATCTATAGTGTCTAATTAAGAATATTATTCTGAAATGTATTATTGAAATTGTATGAACCCTAATTTTGAATTGAAATGAATTAGTGAACTTACAGTGAGTGATCAAGCACGAATTGATATGAGATGAAGGATCTAATTTTTGAGTTAGGGATGATGAGAGTCGATTATGAGTTGATATTAAGGGTTTAATTAAGTGTGTAGTGCAGTAAGGAGTGTTTGGTAATTCATAGTCGAATTTGACAACTCACGGATTCGGCGGATCCTTCAAAAGGGTTCCGCCCTTGTTGTCAATTGGATCTGCAGGATCAGAACAAGGTTGTGGTATTTTTGTTTTTGGTTAAATTAAGATTTGGACGAATGTTTTGATTACTTCTAAATATTAGTATGTTTTATAAGGGACGGAGATTTCTTTCTTGAGATGTTTGTAAGAGGATTTACCACTGTAATCCTTTATGAGAGACTTACTCAGCATATTGTATTCACTGTTTAAATTGGGAATAAAGATAAAACAGTCGAGCTAAGTAATTGTTGAGATGAATGATTGCAAGATTGATGAAACAGGAGAGGATTGGCAATAGAGACTAAAGACATAAACTACAGGTATTTTCTCCACACTTCTCCTTAACCACTTAAGTATCAAGGAACGTTAGTTTCTTAGTGACTTGTGGTACAATGTCTCACATTGGTACACAACATGTTTAGAGATCTACCTAATTGTTATGATTTCATTATTTATGATCTAAGAATGATAGTTATACACAAGGTTTGGTGTTTTACTAATGTATTACTACTTTTAAGGTTATCCAATGAATTAACTAATTTGATTCTTAATGCGAATGATTTTTATCCTAAATTTTCATGATTGAGTGAAAACATTTTTTTATTCCTAGTTGTTTGGCACTTGAGGTCTTACTTATCATGCATGATTTTTGGTCATAGCATATCTTGATAAGGAGATGAGGTTCTACTAAGTTTGTTTGTGTTTCCATAACTTTAAGACATTTAGCTAAAGCTAGTGTGTACGAAAGTAGGAGAATATGTTTTTCCTATATGTTCAAATTTTAATTAGATAGCTTTGATTTATGCTCTTATTTCTAGAGTTATCAATCTTACTTAGATTCTAGAGAAAAACTAAATTATTTAAATCTCAATGTTTTCTAATGGATGGGATTATTACAAACAATATTGTTTAGACCTATGTATTATCATTATGAGTTATGGATAGATGAACCTTTATAATATGGTGAGATTATCCTAAAATTAATTTTCTTTCAAGTACTTTTTAAGGTTATGAATAATTAAGTTAGAACTTACTTAGGAACATTCATGGATGTGATAATCACAAATGTGTTGATTAAATCTTATCTTGGTTAGAGTTCTTGCAAGTTCTAAGAACTTATCCATGTATGGGTATTACCTAAGTGTTGAGATATAACATAAGAATATGATACAACATTTGTCTTGAGATGTTATATCCGGTTTTAGCAAAGGTTTTAAAACCTTTTCCTAGTAATCATCCTATCTTATACACATAGAATCTCTATTATTACATATGTAGTAATAATTAATCATACCTCAAAGAAATAGTTATGAAATCATGAATTATCTATGAGAATAATCATTATGAGTAGGGTTATGAGAGTTCATACCTTTTTGATGATTAATACCAAAAGTGCTATTGATCGGGATGAGCACTTAAGTGATTAGAGAAGATACCTTTGTATTAATCAATGTATCTTGGGATTAAGTAAGATCATAAAGACCAAATCCTTTTAAGCATACCTAAAGAAAACTTGAGTGTTTGGTCCCCAATATCTCATGGGTCCTTATTGAGTTAAACAACATATTACCATGGTTCACTAATATCTCCAAGATAGTCAAATGGCATTTGTCTACTAAGCTCATTTCCTATGTATGAATATGATTTTACTGTTGTTTTAACTACATCCCTGTCTTTGATCGTTTTTGAATTAGTCTTACTTGAATATTGATTTTTCAATTTTTCTACTGTACTCACGGATCCTTTGTTTATACTACGCGGATCCAAAGTTTTGGATCCGTGGGATCCGCGGGTTACCAACTCAGTTGGTGTGATTTGATTTTCATTTATCGTTTGACTTTTAAAATCACTTAAATGACCATTTTCCATAAAATCAGGCTTGAAGCTACCATGAGATGATTTAAGAATTCTCATAGTGTCATCTGCACAGTTTATGTGTTTATTGAATCTTTGAAACTTGAGATTTTGTTTTATATATTTGCTTAATGTGAGTTTATGTGATTCTAATTCAAGTTTTATTTCTTGACATGATGCATAACATTTAGTTTCCATATTTTCTTCCAAGCTTTTAACTTTTTCTTTCAACTTATGTATTTTATTCATCAAGTATTCCTCTTTGGTTTTCAAGATCTTATTTTCACTTATGACGTTTATAATGAACTTACTTAATCTATTGTGTTCTATATCTAATGTGTCGTAGTTAAATATATATGAAGAGTCAGAGGATACCTTTTCTGTTTTGTTAGCCGTACTATCCACTTTGTTGTCTTTTAGCATATCTTCACTGTTGAAACTAGATCTGGCTAAAGTGCTAGAAGCTATCAACTCCTTTATGCCTTTAGGTATCTCCGAATCTTTTTCCATTATTGCTAGATGAGTTTTGAGGTATCCTATGAGCTCGTCCAATGTCATCCTTGAATGATCCTTAGAATCTTCAATATTTGTTGCTTTAACTTTCCATTTTGGGTCAAGATCTTTCTTGTCAAAATACTTACTAGAAATGGATTCATCAAGAGTTTTAGGTGAAATATTGTGTCTAGCTAGATCTGAGTCTTTTGACATTTTAAAAATGGTTTTTCCGAACTATAAAAACTGTTTTTGAGGGCTGGTGATCTTTGCAAGGATTTCCCTTCTTTAAAGTTTTCAAAATCGATTTGATCGTTTCAAGTTTTTAAAATACAGTTTATTTTAAAAATCTTGAGTAACGTAGCTCTGATGCCAATTGTGGAAAACTAGAAGGGGGGTTGAATAGTTTTTACCGTTTCTTTTGTTTAATTTGTTAGTTCAAAGGAAACAATCACAAATTAAGTTATCACACAATATAAACTAAAGATAAAGAGATGAAAGATCAAACCACATAACACAAGTGTTTATAGTGGTTCGGTTTGCAAGAGATCCTTATCCTTGCCCTACTCCACTTCCTCGAGTTGCTTACTCGAGAGATATCTTTCACTAAGAAACAAACTCCCTTCAAGGTGGAGAAAACCTTTACACGTCGCTTACTTCCTTTTCCGGTACTAAGCTAAACACCGGGTTCTTTCACAAGGTAGAACCAACCTGACGTCGCCTAATTACTTTACCGACACTAAGCTAGATGTCGAGTTCTTTACACGGGTACAACCACTCCCTACTCTCTTTGTGCTTTGAGGACTAAAGCACTAACCACACTTACTGATCTAACTGATACAAATGATAAGAAACACTTAAAGTGTTTACACAGAACCTATACTACAACTTCACAACAGTCTGCTTGTTTGAAGCTTGTTAACTTGATCTTCTTTGCTACAAAAGAAACATCAATGATATATATAACTACTGTGGTTAGTAACTAAAGTGAATGTATGTGTTTTTCTTTTCTAAGTGGATGATTAGATCAAATGCCAAGCCTGCTATTTATAGGCAAACAAGGCAAGGCTCCTACGGATCCGGCGGATCCCTCAGAAGGGATCCGTATTTGTATGGACTTGGATCCGCGGTATGACAGCTAATGTTGCACATGAGATCTCTTCAAATCTTTCCATATCCTTGTGTTGTCAAATCAATATCTTCCAATGTCAACTATATAACTTGAGTATCTAATCAAGATATCACACAATCTTACCAAGATTGTATTTGTGATGTATACCATGATGTCACTTTGTAACTTTTAAATTAAAGTTTCTATTAAAGGAAATACACATGTATATGTAATATAATGTTAGTGATCATGTTAAATAAAAGATGTGTTTTGAAAAAGACTTTAACTAGTATTTATAATTTGCTTAAGGAATATACTTTGTGTTTGTCATGAACAAAACATAAGCAAAGATCGTAAAATATAAATAACGTTTTTAGTACGATATTTGTATTAACACAGTACCTTGATCATGAACCAGCAGTACCTTCTTCTTAAAGTATTTTACTATACTCTAACTTCAGAATATTTAATTCCCAACAATATCCAATTCTTCCAAGTCCAACTTATCAATCTGGTCAAAGTCTTCATATGCAAGGTGCTGTTGTGGTTCACTCTCAGCAACAAAAGAATGAAGCACATCTTCAATCACATTCCCAGAATTTGAATGTGTTCTTGGTGTAGAGCTTGATGAAGATGATGTTGGGTTATCAGCATATGTAAGCTTCTTGTTTGTGCTGGTAGTACTAACAAATGCTGAGTGAGTTGGAGCAGAGGAATTGTAGCGTGAACCTCCCTTGATATCAATCTCAAGTGACCTGAGCTTATTGTATAGGTCATCAAAGCTTAAATAATCAAGACCACCCTTTGTTTTGAGAGTGATTATTACTTGTGACCAGGAGGAAGGCAATGCTCTCAAGAACTTGGTATTGCAATCTTCATTATCTGGCTTCGCCTGCAGCTGATTGAGTTGGCTCAAAATCTTCTGAAACCTATCATAGCCTTTATGCAGTCCTTCTTCTTCAGAGATCTTGAATTCTTGGAACTCCTGCTTCAGCATGGACTTCCTCATCTTCTTAGATTCATCATTACCTCCAAATCTAGCTTTAATAGCCAACCAGATTTCCCTAGCATCATCAAGATGATGAAAATCACCCATATGGTCTTCTGTGAGAGACTGAAGCAATATAGTTCTTGCCTTGGTCTCCCTCTGAACTGCAATTTGTTCATCAGCAGAAACAGGAGGAAGAATTATGATGTTGCCTTTAGAATCTCTTCCAGTTTTCTTCCTGCTGTTACCATTCTGAATGACATGCCAGAGGTTGTAATCACTATTTGTGATCCAGTATTCCATCTTCATCGCCCATATCTCATACTCATCCTTCTTGAGGTAGGGAAATTTTGCATTGCTGTTTGAGACATTGGTTGTGAGAATTTGTTGTTGGACATTCTGTGTTTCACGTTTTTCATTGTTAACAACAGAATCATCTGTTTCAGATGAAGTCATTGTTTGAGGGTTTTAGAGATTTGTGTGAAAAGGTTTCTTCTTTGACAGAGACTCTAACCTGTCTCTGATACCACTTGTAGGATCAGCCCTAGATAGATCTTTGAGCCTTAGGGAATCGGTAGAATGCTTATGTAATCACAAACAAACTACAAGAGAATCTCTAACTATAAACTTATGTTTACGCGGAATATACAAGAGTTAAAGAAGAAATAACTACTAAACAATTGATCCTCTATGGATCTATATTAACTATTAAAAGATGTTTTCAAGGCGTACATTGTTCATAGCCGTGAGTTTCTTTTATACACAAGAAACCCTAATTCGGCCCATTACAGAAAACGTGTAAAAGAGATATGCAATATCTATTCCTAATATATCTCATGCATATCCTAACTTCTTAACAAACTTCTAAATATACGGGTTGACTATTTCTACTACCCGCAGAAACAAAACTACCAGCAGGAACTATATCCTACTAACAGCAGGAACCATACCAGCAGGAACTACATACCTGCCAGCAGGAACCGCACTAACTACCAGCAGCTATGAAACTAAATAATTCCTAACAATGAATAGTGTTTTGTGAATAGTAAAATTTTTGAAAACTTCTCAAAGTCTCAAACCGACTTCAAAAATGATGAATAGTGAAATGATGAATAGTGATCAGTGAATAGTAAATTCCCGAGATGAATAGTGAAATTTTGAATCTTGAAAAAGGACCTGAAATTACGATTTGTGACAAAAATCATGGCTATGGCATAAACGTTTGTCTCATTTGAATTTCAAGACAACGACAGATCTTGCTCGTCATAAATTAGTCGACGGTCTTCCAAGATTCCGGTATGCTAAAGATCACGTTTGTCCAGCATGTGAACAAGGAAGAGTAGTCGTGCTCATTTTCCTCCTAAAACCGAGCACAGTATGGATCATGTTCTCCAACTTCTACATATGGATTTGTGTGGCTCGATGCGAGTTCAAACAATCAACGGGAAGCGTTATATATTGGTAATCGTCGATGATTTTTCAAGATGGAATTGGGTCTACTTTCTTCGAACTAAAGATCAAGCTCCTTCGATGATCATCACCTTTCTCACCAAAATTCAGGTTCAGCTCCGCAACATTGTTAGAAAAGTCAGAACATATAATGGAACCGAATTTAAGAATCACACTCTTCGTGAGTATTTTGAGAAAGTAGGGATTGAACACCAAACATCTATTGCACGCAGCCCAGAACAGAATAGAGTAGTCAAAAGACGAAACCGGACGTTAGTGAAAGCCGCAAGGACGATGTTGATTAATGCTCAATTACCTGATTACCTCTGGGCTGAAGCTGTCTCAACCGCTTGCTACACCCAAAACCGTTGTATGATCAACAAAAGCACAACAAAACCCCATATGAACTTGTTCACAGACGAAAACCGAACAAAAATTACTTTCATGTATTTGGGGCCCTCTGTTACCCAAATAATGATCGTGATGACCTTGGAAAGTTGAAAGCCAAAGCTGATATTGGAATCTTTGTTGGATACTGTGAGAATTCTAAAGGATTTCGTATCTGGAACCGTCGAACCCGAGAAATTCAAGAGACAATACACGCTCATTTTGATGGACTCACTGATATGGCTTCTGAGCAAAACAGCTTAGGACCCGCTTCTAACCGTCTGAACTTCCCTTATCAATCAGCTGCACCACTCTCTCTCAACCGCAAGGATTTAGAAGACTTGTTTGCTCTGCTGTTCGATGATTCTCTTGTTAGTCGTGCTTCGGATGTATCCACCAGTTCCGCTGCACAACCTGTCCACAATCCAGTACCTGATACACCAGTAACTACAACAACAGCAGTTGCTGAAGATGCACCTCCAACAGAAACATCATCATCAGTAGAACAAACAGCTTCTAATACTGCGACTGCAGCTGAAGATCCCCTCCTATCTCAAGAAGTACCCACACCCGCACATTATGACGGAAATGCTTTCTTTAATCCATTTGCTCCAGCTTCAACCATTCCAGATATTGCAGAGTCTTCAACGAGCAACTTGGACCCGTCAAATTTGCACAACAATTTTCAACACTACCCTTCTACCCACAAATGGACTAGAGATTACCCTTTGGTGAACATGATTGGTAATCCAGACAATCCAGTCATGACACGGAAACGACTCCAAACAGATGGTGAAACTTGCATTTATGCACTCACCGTTTGTCAAGCAGAACCCAAAAATATTAAAGAAACCTTAACTTACGACAATTGGATTGAGTCAATGCAAGAAGAACTTGAACAATTCTAGCGTCTTGAGGTTTGGGAACTGGTAGAAAGACCGGATGGAGTATACATTGTCGGACTGAAATGGATCTGGAAGAACAAATTGGATGCTGATGGCACGGTTATTCGTAACAAATCTCGGTTGGTTGCTAAAGGTTTCAGTCAAGAAGAAGGTATCGACTTTGAGGAATCCTTTGCACCAGTGGCAAGACTTGAAGCCGTTCGCATGTTTCTGGCGTATGCTGCCCACAAGAACATCACCGTTTACCAAATGGACGTGAAGACTGCATTCCTGAATGGACAACTCCGTGAAGAAAGCCCTCTATGGCCTTAAACAAGCCCCGAGGGCATGGTACGATAAGCTGTCTGCATTCCTAATTGCTAATCATTTCACCAAAGGATCTGTTGATCCTACACTGTTTATACAAAAACACGGGGAGGACATCTTAATAGTTCAAATTTATGTGGATGACATCATTTTTGGTTCAACCCATAAAAAGTACTCAAATGCTTTTGCTAAATTAATGAAACAAAACTTTGAGATGTCCATGATGGGTGAACTTACGTTCTTCTTAGGACTGCAAGTTCATCAATCACCCCGTGGTATTTTCTTAAACCAGTCCAAATACGCTCTTGAAATTTTGAAAAAACATGGCATGACAAGTTGTGATACATATAATACTCCAATGTCTGCATCATCTCCAAAGCTGGATGCTGATTTACATGGGACACCAATTGACCCTACCAAATACCAAAGTATAATTGGGTCACTCATGTATCTAACTGCCATCAAACCAGATATTGTATTTGCAACATATGTTTGCTCCCGCTATCAGTCTATACCCACTGAAAGACACCTCTCTGAGGTTAAGAGAATCCTTCGATACATAAAGGGAACCATTCATTTGGAGATCTGGTATCTGAAGGATTATGGGTTTGAACTATTTGCGTTTTCAGATGTTGATCATGCAGGTTGCTTAGATACCCGTTAAAGTACGTCTAGAGGAGTGCAGTTCCTTGGAGACAAACTTGTCTCTTGGCAGTCAAAGAAGCAAGATTGTACATCACTGTCATCAGCTAAATCAGATACCTAGCCATGTTAGCATGTTGTGCTCAAGTCATCTGGATGAGATCACAACTGATGGACTATGGTTATGTATTCAACAAGATTCCAATGTACTGTGACTCCAAGAGTGTCATTGCTATCTTGTGCAACACCGTTCAGCATTCTAAGTTTAAACACATAGCACTTCGATATCATTTTATCAAGGAGCACGTGGAACATGGTACAATTGAACTTTACTTTGTAGGTACAGAATACCAACTGGAAAACTTATTCACCAAAGCCTTGCCCCATGCAAGATTTGTGGAATTAGTTCACCAGATTGATATGAGGTGTTTTACTCCAGAGGATTTAAACAAATTTCTTACAAACAATTAAGAAAGTCAAACACCAACACTATCTTTGTACATATTTTATGAAAAACACAAAAAGATTTTCTTCAATTCTCTAAAAAAAAAATGCAAGTACCAAATTTTCATCAACACTTTGTTCATTTCAAAACATTAACAATTATTTCTGAACAAGTGTTGAAGGGGAGAAAGAAATTCAAATTTAAAAATTTTTCATTAAAATTTGTACTTGCATATTTTCTTTAAAAATGTTGCTTCATAAAATGGTGGTAATATCATCTATGTGATACCCTCCTTGATCTTAAAAATATTTTCAAATACTCATAAATCAATGGGGAGTATTAAAATTATTCTTGCCAAAAACATGTCAAGTCTAAGTTTAAAAGTTGTGAGTAAGGACTTAAATTGAAAAACAATGTGGTTAGAGGACTAAATGTGACTAAGTTGGAAAGGTGAAAACTTTAACAAAAACAAAGAGAAAAGGCATTTACTGCATTTCTGCTGCAGTCATAAATATTCACCAACCATATTAAATTTTTTCAACCACCTCAATCCACGGCTAGAAATCAAACAAGAAATCCGGTCAAGAATCTGCTAATCTGTGAGTGTTTAAACGTTGTTCATATGATTTTAAGACATGGTTTTAAAGGATTTTAACATCCAACGGTTAAATCTTTCATAATCGAGTCTTTTAGATCTAGGGTTTATATTGATTCGGGTTGTTATGATTTTGTGTGTTTGTGATGAAATTGAATGGTGGGTTTTGGTCGGAATTGATCCCTAAACATGTTATGAATCTTAAATCGAACCCAGAAACTCATTTGAAGTAACGATGATTAGGGTTTTAGATGAACTCGTATAAGTTCTATCTATCGATTTTGCAGTTAAAAAAGTGATAAGATTTAGACCAAAGAACTCAGGAACATCATATGAAACTATTGGAATCAAACAAAAAACTTCTAACAAGTTTTTGTGAATTCCGATAATTTGTTGAATAGGGTTTTGTCGGAATTGAGTGCTGTTGTGTTTTAATTTGATAAACAAGGTTTAATGAGCAGTATATAACTTGTGAACTGATTTTAATTGGACAGGAAAACCAAATTCGACAAAGAACCAAGAAAAATGTACGTCTACAATATTTGTCGCAATTTCTTGTATAAGAAATTGTCGAAATTGCAAAATTCGTCGAAATTGGATAAGTTTTGTCGGAATTGCAAAATCTATCGAAATTGGATAAAATTGTCGCAATTGCCCAAAACTTGTCAAAATTCAACATTTTTATCGCAATTTGGCAAATTTATCGCAATTTTAGATTTCCATCGCAATTGGACAAGACTTATCGCAATTTAGATCTTTTCCATCGGAATTTGCCAAATGTCATCGAAATTCAAAATCATCGGAATTGGACAATAAATCTGTCGGAATTTGTAAAATTGTCGAAATTGGCCAAACTGTCACAATTAGATATCTGTCGCAATTCTACTGTCGAAATTCACATAAGTTACAAATTGTCGAAATTGCTCAAATGGACAATAAAAGGGAATTCAACTTTAACTAACACTCAACAAGATGTCCAAAGATGTTAATTGCTATACTTAAACATGTAATATCAAATTAAGCAACTTAAAGGCCACATGAATGATAACAAGTTTAACTATTTGCTAACTTTCATGTATCCTGCAAATCTGTTCTTGATTGATGTTTCAGATATCTCAAATGGTTGCACAACAACAACCACCACTCCCAATGCTCACAAAAGCTGATGTTCTTCCACAAGACTACGACATTGAAATTGGCAAGAACAATGCAAGGGTGGAATTTCACAAGGTCAAGTGTGCAGAACCAACTTGTCAGATAGCAATAGAGGTTCTCAAGCAACACAAGTGCAGGAGTATGCTGGACAAGTCAGCTAATATTCCCGAACTCTACATTCATCAAATGTGGAACACTCTACAGCTAGACTTAAGAGAAGAATATTTCACATGCAAGCTAGACCGAAAGGAAGTAACTGTTGATAGACACTACCTTCGCAAGGCCTTGCTACTACCAGAAGCTCCTGAACCTGACCAAGAATTCTATCCAACACCTACAGAAGAAGAGGTTCTCAACTTTCTTGAAGAGAAAGGCTACGATTTACAACCAGACAAACCATTGACAAAAATCTCAAGGTTGAAGCCAAGCTCATCCCACAACCCTGGAGAACGATCAACTAAATCTTGGCCTGATCTGTTTCTGGAAGGGAAAGTGGTCACGAGAACCCCCGTCTGCCTCATCTTCAAATCTTCTGGGGAATAGTTAATCAGAAAGAGATTGACTTTGCTTCACTTATCTGGGATGATGTGGTCTACCAAATTCAAAAACTCTTAACCAAAATCCCATTTGTTCGTTACACCAAGCTTCTCATCTGTCCTCTACTTGACGACAACACAGACATCTCTCCACGTATTGAAGACAGAGAAATGCATCTCTTCAAAATGGACAAGACCATCAGGTCAGTTTACATCCCCAAAAGCAGCACACGAAAGCAAGGGATGAGACTACCTGACTCTCTGCTGACAGAAAAGGTTAAGAAAACAAAAGCTTACAAAGATTTTGATAAAGCTTTCAATGAAGGTCATGTCGGCTATTGCAAATATGATGATGAATCTGCATCAACTAGGACTCGATCGAAGGAAAGCAGCAAGTCATAAAGTACTTCTAGTGTATCAAAGAAAATCAAACCATCTGCTCATAAAATTGTTAAAAGAAGAGTTCCGGTTATGATAGCTAAGCCCGAACCTGAAGAAGGAAAGATTGTTGAGGAAGAGGGATCCGATTAAGAAACGGAGACCGATGAAGAACCGACAATTTATAAGGAGGAATTAGCTACTCAGATTGCACTAGAAGAGAGCCGAGTGTCTTTTAAAGCTGAACAGAAACGGCGAAAACAGATGATGGAGGAACAGCAAAAGAGATTGGATGAAGAATTGGCCAGAGATTTTGGTGAAACCCAGACGGATGACGATCCGGTTAATCGACCCAGTGGGTCTGGGGTTGTAAAAGAAGTAACTCCACTTTACCCTGATCCAGTTAATCAACCCGGTGGGTCTGGGGTTGTTAAAGACATTACTCCACCTCAGTCTAATCCGGTTAATCAACCCGGTAGGTCGGAGCTTGAGAAAGAAGTTATCCCACCTCAGTCAAATCCGGTTAATCAACCCGATAATGATGAGAAAAAGAAAGAAGATGAACAGGTAAAAGACTTCGATATGGATGAAGGGGAAGAAACAAAAAAGGTGTCAACTGATGAGGAAAAGATGGAACACAAACAGATGAAAGACTTTGAAATGGATGAAGGGGAAGAAATAGATAAAGTGTTAACTGATGAGGAGCAGATCACTAAAGCTGCTGAAGAACTGGAATTGGAGATGAAGAGGCAAGAAGAAGAAAGATTGGCTGAAAAGGAAGCAGACAAATACATTCTTACACCACCAATCACTCCTCCACATTCTCCACCAGTTACTCAGGATACACCACCAGTTTCTCAACATGATTCATCTCCCAAAGTTCTAACACATCCTGAATCATCCACACACCCCTCATCACCACCACCACCATCCACTGAAGCAACAACTAAAGAAACAAAAGGAAAAACAATCAAGACAATCAAGAAAACCAAGAAGATAACTAGGCTAAAACGGGATGATATAATCTCCAAGGTGTCTGAAAGGGTGAAAAATGCCAAAAATCTGGCACGTGCAAAGAAAGATAACCAGCTAAATGACCAAGTCAAAAACTTAACAAATATGGTCAACGGCCTTGTCAAACAAGTAAATGAGATGCAAGAGACCAAAGCTCGTATGGATGAGTTCCTTGCCGACGATGTTGAAGACCGGTTGCTCACAGCAGTCAAGGGCAATACTAAAGCATACGTGAAGAAGTACTTGCCCAAGGTTGCATCCCAGAAGGTAGAAGAGTATATCGAGCCAAACATTGAAGACATTGTCAAGAACGTTGTGGCCTCGGTTCCACTTGTCTTTACAACCCAGCCGTCACAGCCTAAAGAACCAACTCTTGATGAACTCCAACTCAAACTCCTGGATAGACTTGTAAGCATCGTCTCACCAACTCCAGAAGAAATGGCCATCACTGAGACTATAAAAGCCAATCTTGAGAAGGAGTCATGTAAAGTTGAGGCCGACAAGGGTAAGCGTCCAAGAGAGGACGAAGACCAAGATCCAAACACCCAAGCCAAGAAACAAAAGGGTGTCAGCGGATCTGGTTCATAACTCAAAGAGCCATTCGGTCCCTCAGCATCAACAGCCTCTCAACCACCCAAGGCTTCAGGATCAAGACCCACAGCAATGGAGTATCAGTTCGAGCACACTGCAACTGAGGAAATGGAATTTCAACAACACTACGATCAACCAGATTCACCTCCCAAGACCAAAGCTACATCGTCTAAATCTGGCAAGAAGACTTCCAAACGACCAACTGTTGTCTCCTGGCTAGATGAAGATACGACACAGGGAAATGAATGGTTTGATCAGCTTGCAAGTGCTCAACCTCAGGACGAAGATTCAATGATCGAAGGTAGTACGTTTGAGTTCACACAAAGACTCAAACGTGACCAACGTATCAAGAAGATGACTAAAGGGGAACTTCATCGCATCAAGAACGATGCATTCAACTTGCTCAAGGATAGGTCGTCCAGTGCAGCTGAGCTCGAATATCATCTAGAGAACATTGCCCGAGCAATGTCCAGTGAGTTCAGCTGGACCAATCCAGATGTGGTAATGGTTGAAAGCACTTCTAAAAACAACCAACCATATATCACGGATTGGACGAAGCCGTTGCCAGTGATAAGAATCTCTGATCAACCTCCTATTCCTTACCAGTTCTTCTTTAACAACAATCTCGAACTGCTCGTGCATGGTATCAAATGTCAACCAAAATACGCAACCTCCATAACTTTGATCCCTGCAGCAAGTTACACACAACCAACCATCGAGGAAACTGCTACTAGACTCTTCATTTCAAAGAAAGTGCAGTATGACCAAGATGCGCAGCTAGGCATTTATCATTGGTTTGAGAAGAGGAAGACATGGTACAAGAGCAAACTCACAAAGAAGTCTTCTACTCCAGTGAAAAGTGACCTTAGGATTCTTGTTGTGGTCAGTTTAGAGAGTGAAAAGAGATATGACTACACCTTCTTGATAGAAATCAAAGTTAGAAGACACGATCAGCAGATCTACACGTTCTCAGAAGCAGATCTCCCAGATTTGAACATCAATGACCTTGAAGACATGTATCTTATCAAGGTTCAAGGGAAGCTGCAGCATTTCTCAACTGATCTACAATACGCGTTCAGCACTTCCATACTACACTTTATCAGAAAAAAGATCATCCAAGAACGTGTAGAAGATCTGCAGCTTGGGGTCGAGAGCTACCAAATGTAGTTGAATCTAACCGCACCAGTTCTATCACTTCCTGGAATCAACAATGAGCCCCAGTACACCATGAAGAAGGAACCAACCTTCGGGTTCATTTACAAGAGCGATCTTACGATCAACTGCTTCATGGCGTACAAGGAAGTTCATAAGTTCTGCGATCACACGCTGAAGAAGGTTCGTGATGGGTTGGTAATCTGAGTACGTGATCGGGAGTTGTACAAGACAAGCAGGTGGACAGCTTCTCAGTTAAGAGAAGTTCGTCAGTTCATTTTGAAGATCGAGAGAAGGCTGTTTCACAGGGATCAAATGAGACAGCTTGAGAGTTATGTTGGAGGGAGGCCATCATTCCTGATCAGGAACTTCCAAAGACCTGATCCAGTCTACACTGCATTCAGAAGTTCGGAATGATGTAAGAGTTGAATATATTCTTTGATTGATATATATATATATATATATTGCTTGTATGATTGTTCATAATGGCTTGTGCATAGATAATAGTGCACAACCCGTTCCTGTAAAGAAAGGACCCTGAGATACGCTTCAGTGCCTCAATCCTAATCAAAGGAGCGAAAGCTTCTTACTTTTGAGCAGAATTAACCAGAATTTTCTAAGTTTTTCAAAATTCTGCTCAAAAGAACAAGTAGGCCCTTGTTAAGGGGGAGTACTTGAAACATAAAATCTTTGTTCTAAATACACAAAAGTTCTTGAAATTCTTCCCGAAAACCTCAAAAAGCATATTTTAATCAAAAGTTTAACAAAAACAACATGGATATGCTATTTTTGAGGGGGAGAATATGTAAGTGATTAAAATATGGTGATAAAAAGTTGAAATCTCGCATGAGCTCGACTCAGAATGTACCCTCGAATTGACGAAAATCATAAGTCATTAATCGAAAAGACTTGTCCAGGACGGGTAATAATTTCAAGCCGGTTTATCCGGTGATGTAAACGTGTCTCGCAAAGGACTTGTCTGAGTAGAGTGTACCGATTTTGAGAGATTCTTCGTTGAATATGACCTGAACGGGTAATAATTTCAAGCTAGTCTAACTAGTGATGTAAACGTGTCTCGCAACGGTCATGTTCAATGAAAATCAATCAATTCAAAGAGTGCTGACTCCACCCGACATGTGCAAATTTAATTTTGGGGTTAAAATCGATACACTGTTAAGGTGGTTAAACCTTTTGTACTTTGTGTATATGATATATTGAGTGAATATGATTAAGTATGCGGACTCTACTTAATCACACTTAGAAGGTTATTATGGTTATGGAAATGGAACAGTTGTGTTTGTTATATGACAATGAACAATGAAAGCTTATCACCTAACGATTCAATATTATTAAGATAATAATACGAGTGATCTTGAGTTATCACTAGGGTTACAACCTTGAATCTTATGTTTTTATATCTTGTGATATTGTTTTTGTTCTATGAGAGTTATTATCTAAACACTTAACAATTCACACACTCTATTAGACACTTAACAATTCACACACTCTATTAGACACACATATCACTAGACTAATATCTTTCTTTTATATCACAAGAAAGATCTTTACAATATTGATAAGTCTTATCGAACGCTTGCTTTGAGAGTGTCAGTCATTAAGATACAACTTGTATCTATGTTTACAACTTGTTCTGTGAATATAACATTATGACTGATCACATGGGGTAAGATATTATCTACCGTATATTGTGACTTTAATACACATAATATCTTTTCATACTTATCCGCTCAGCAGCAGAAAGTTAATTACCAGCAGCAATGTTAACACTAGCAGCAGAAACCACCAGCAGCAATGTTAACGCTAGCAGCAGAATCCTTCAGCAGCAGAATGTTTAACGCTAGTAGCAGAATCAAACACTAGCAGCAGAAACCAAATGCTCTAGCAGCAGAATCATACTTAGAGTAGAACCCGATATTAAACTTCTTGAATATTTAATTCCCAACAATCCTCCCCTAAACATGTGAATCCATTTCAACATGTTTCTGAATTAAATTATGGATTGTGAAGATCTTTCAAACACTTCTGTTCTTCAAGATTGAATATCTTTCTCAGTAACTCATCTGCTTTCTTGTTCTTTGACTTTAACAATATCAATACACATCTTCAGGCTTCAAACATTTGACCTAAAAGATGGTGCAATTTCCTTGGATGGAGGAATTATAAGAGGCAATGATGCTGTGTATCTTGGATGCTTGTTTCAACAAGTGAAATCATCTATCATCATGCCTTTGCAAGTGATGAACAAACGTAGTGAACTGAAATTGAAACTTTTCTTCGTTTGACCTAGATAGAACTTTCTCCTTTGGAATGCTTCATCCCTTCTGAATATATATAATACTCCAGAATAAGCTCTATTCTTGTCATTTTCAACCTCCATGTCATCATCTTGTATGCTCTTGTCTTTTCCTCCCTTTCATTGGTTAATCTTCCTTCTTTGGGATTTATTTCTTCTCCTGAGATATTAACTCCCCTGAGATGCAAATAACATTTTATCCTCCCCTGTTTGGAAGATCTCTCACTATGTACCAAAATAATTCTCTCAATCATCTGAGCTATTCATTAGAACATGTTATCAGACAATGTTGTACATGAAGCCATCAATTCCTTAAGAGTTTAATTTACTGCCCTCATCACTTCTAGGTGTGTTAACTCCTATGAGAGGTAATTCATGGCGCATTTGATTCATGGTCCATCAATGGATGGTTTTTCTGAATCCTTTGAAAATCCTTGTTGAAGAAATTATTTGACTTAGCATTATGTTCATGATTTTAGAATTGAAAAATCATACTGCTTTCAACCATTTTGAAGGGATTAAGTGTATAACAGACACTTAATCAAAATTTCGGTTTAAAGTAACCTCTGGTTGTGTGAGAACCAATGTTTTTCAGTTAGAAATAACTGCCTGTGTAAAGATAAACCTATTCAAAAGGCTTTCTTGACAGGGTTTCCAGCTCATAGTAATTGTTGCCTCTAACACAAGTGTTAGATTCACTTTTACTAGCTGTTTTTTCTATCAGATGTCCTTAGAGCAAGGGGTGCAGATGAAGAGCATGCCTCTTCATTCGGGCCCCAATGTGTCCCACATCAGCACAACAAACCACAACTAACAACCCCCCTCCCCAGTCAACTAACCACAACTTACTCATTTGGGCCCCACCACTATCTTTTTTTTTTTTAATCAAATATCCAAATAAACTAAAACTAATTTTATTCAAATAAAAATACAATACATAAAATAATACAAACAATACAAATAACATTAAAAAAAATAATAATAAATAAATAAATAAAATAAAATAAAAAAAAAAAAAAAAAAAAAAAAAAAAACCTGAAAAAATATTAACAATAACAAGTTGTCTTCTTCCTCTACACATTAAACACAGTAACACAAATAAAAAGAAAGGAAAAAAAAAACACAACAAAACTGAAGAATCAAAAACAAGAAAACAGAAGAAAATAAAACGAAGGAAGCCCCACTTGTCAGAC
Organism: Artemisia tridentata subsp. tridentata; assembly: GCA_021014915.2. Classification (NCBI taxonomy): domain Eukaryota; kingdom Viridiplantae; phylum Streptophyta; class Magnoliopsida; order Asterales; family Asteraceae; genus Artemisia; species Artemisia tridentata. The sequence continues at coordinate 395,435,094 of CP139508.1, forward strand.
AATTTCCTTCGTCGTCCAGACGAGGAAAATTTTTCGGCGATCCACGGCGAGGGGACGGGGTGCAGCAACGAAGGAAGGCGAAGTCCAGGTCAGCTGACGGCGAGCTCCACGAGCAATTGCACCCCTTGCTCTTTCTATCAGATGTCCTTAGACTTGCTCATTATACTTAAAAGTATAAAATGATAGAAAGTGAGTTGCATCAGTTACTATCTGATCAACTAAGTCATCAATTCAATGTGAAACATCATAATCAAGCTTCAAGAAAGAAGTTTTAAGGAGGTTAGAAATTCCTAAACCTTTTCTATCATAAACCTATTATGTCAGCAACTAATATTATCATTTTGCTGCTTCCATTTCACTTGAAACATCCTTTGTGTTCACATGATCATACCTGAAATTGTTAGTCTAAAACCAAAAGAACAATGTACAAAGTACTTGTCTTGTATTAGAATAATCATAGGACTAACTGTATGAATAACACAATTTAAATTTGTACTAGCAGCACAAACTTTTGTAATAGCAGTAGTATCTTTTAAAGTCATCAGCACAAACAAAAATTTATTTACAAAAACACAAAGTTTAAAATCATTGAGGATTAAGCATTCCAATACTTGCTACCAAGTACTGAAACCTTCCAACATCAAAAGCTTTGGTTAGCAGATCTGCAAAGTTGAATTCTGAAGCAATTTTAAGAACTTGAATTAATCTTTTCTCATTGCAGTCTCTTATAAAGTGATGTCTAATTTCAATGTGTTTTGTTTTAGAATGTTGCACTGGATTTTTAATAATACAAATTGTACTACTATTATCAATATGAATAACAGTGTTCATGAAATTGTACCCATAGTCAAGAAGTTGATTTTGAAGCCATAAGACTTGAGCACAGCAACTTGCAGCAGCTACATATTCAGCTTCAGTTGTTGAAGTAGCCACAGTTGTTTGCTTTTTACACTGCCATTAAATAAGTCTACACCCAAGGAATTGACATCCTCCAGTTGTTGACTTTCTGTCCAAGCTAGCACCAGCATAATCACTATCCGAAAATGCTACCAAGTCAAAAGGTGACTCGCTAGAATACCATAGACCCAACCTAGGTTGACCCTTGAGATATCTAAAAATCCTCTTAACTGCTATTAAATGAGAAACCTTTGGAGTTACTTGAAATCTTGCACAAACACAAACAGAGAACATGATGTCAGGTCTTGATGATGTGAGATACATCAAAGATCCTATCATAGATCTGTAAGTGTGTACATCTACATTTTCTCCATCTAAGTCTTTTGGAAGAGGCTTCTCAGGGTTCATTGGTGTACTTGCCATTTTTGAATCAGCAAAGTTGAACTTCCTTAGTATCTCAGCAACATATTTATCTTGACTAATAAATATGCCTTCATATGACTGTTTAACTTGCAAACCTAAAAAGAATGTAAGTTCCCCCATGGAACTCATCTGAAACTTATCATGCATAAGCTTCTCGAACTCCAAACACATCTCCTTCCTTGTAGATCCAAAGATAATGTCATCTACATACACCTGCACTAACAGAAGATCTTTCTTGTGCTGTTTGATGAAAAGTGTCTGATCAATCTTTCCTCTTTGAAATCCATTCGCTTTTAAATAGGAAGTCAGTGTTTCATACCAAGCTCTAGGTGCCTGATGAAGGCCATAAAGAGCCTTAACTACTCTGTTCACTTTTTCTGGATGGTCAGGATCAATGAACCCTGGAGGTTGTGAGACATACACCTCTTCTTCAATTGTGCCATATAAAAATGCACTCTTGACATCCATTTGGTAAACTGTGAAGCCTAAAAATGAAGCATAAGCTAAGAAAAGCCTAATTGCCTCAAGTCTTACTACTGGAGCAAAAACTTCATCATAGTCTATCCCTTCTTGTTGTGTGTACCCTTGGGCTACTAATCTAGCCTTATTCCTAATCACTATTCCTTTTTCATCCCTTTTATTCTTGAAAACCCATCTAGTGCCAATTACCTTTGCATCCTTTGGTAAATCAACTAGCACCCATACCTTCTGAATCTTGAACTGAAGAAGCTCCTCTTGCATAGCTTTTACCCAGCTTGAATCATCTAAGGCTTTCAGAATGTTCTTTGGTTCATTTTGTGAGAGAAAACATACAAACAAGCAAGAGTTTGAAAACTCATGCTGCTTTGAAGCATAAAGGGCATCAAGAAGCCCTTGTTGGTCTGAAGACATCAGTTGTTGTCTTGTCTTCACACCTAATTGTACATCCCCTATCACATTTTCTAGAGAATGGACTTTGTGAATCCTTGTGTGTGGGGTTGAAGGAACTTGATAGGTAGGTGTGATATTGCTCAAATCCACCTCAGTATCTAAGAAATCTGCTTCATTTGAGTCTGAAGGGCCAGCAGTAGAATCATTTGGCCTAGCAGCAGAAAAATTAAGCCTAGCAGCAGAATACTCTGTCTCAGCAGCACTATCATCAGCAGAAACATTTTGTTGTTCCTTTGTTCCATCTTCCTTGAGTTCACTTTCAACATCTTCTTTAGCTTTACCAGAAGAAGATTCATCATTTGTTGAAGTTGAAACCACACTGGTACTTATTGGCATCTATATATGATCTTGATTTGTCTCCTTGTCTAACCCTGCCTCATTTGTTGTTTGTGAACTTGAAAAATTATTAGTTTCTGCAACAACAGGCACATAATTCATTGATTTGGTTAGAGATTCAAGATCAAATAGCCATTTTGGTCCTTGACCTTCTACATTGGATTTATCTTCCAAAAACTCCACATGTAGATTTTCCTCTACAATCCTAGTTCTTGTGTTGTATACTCTAAATGCTTTGCTATTAAGAGAATATCCAACAAAGAAACCTTCATCTACTTTACCATCGAATTTTCCTAAATGGTCTAAGGTATTGAGAATTGTCACATGACATCCAAAAGGTCTAAGAAATCCTATTGCAGGAGTTCTACCTCTAAAAAGTTCATATGATGTCTTATTGTGAGGCTTAACAACTAAAACTCTATTCTGAACATAGCAAGCAGTGTTGACTGCTTCAGCCCAAAAAGTTATAGGTAGCTTAGAATCAGCTAACATAGTTCTAGCAGCTTCTATTAGTGTTCTATTTTTCCTTTCAGCAACTCCATTCTGTTGTGGAGTTCTAGCAACACTAAATTCTCTCCTAATACCCTTTTCTTTGCAGTATTCATCCATAACTCTATTTTTGAACTCTGTCCCATTATCACATCTAATGACTTTTACTCTTTTATCTACTAGGTTTTCTATCTCAGTAATGAAAGTCTTAAGGATGCTAGGTGTCTCATCCTTAGTAGCTAAAAAGAAAACCCATGTAAATCTACTATAGTCATCAGTAATAACAAGACAATATCTCTTATGCATTATACTACTTACTAAAACAGGTCCAAATAAGTCCATATGAAGCATAAACAGTGATTGATTGATAGAGTTAAAAATCTTGGGCTTACAAGTGGCTTTGTGTTGTTTGCCTTTAAGACAAGCAATGCATGTTTGATCATTTTCAAATCGTTTTTGAGGTAAACCGCTTACCAAACCATTCTTAACAATCTGATTTATGGTTTTGAAATTAATATGACCAAGCCTCCTATGCCATTTCATTGATTCATCCAATGTGGCATTTGCAACAAGACAAGTTAAATCCTTTTTAGGAACAATGTTCTTCATGTCAACACTGTACATATTGCCCTTTCTAGGAATTTTAAGAAGTACTTGACTTTCATCAGGCATCTTAAAATCAGGAGAAAGTACAAGACATTCAGTCTCACAGAAAAGAACTTTGTTCTTTTTGTCACACATTTGTGAGACACTAAAAAGATTATAATATAGCTCTTGCACATAGTACATATCTTCAAAATCTAAATTTCCAGTTTTGATTATACCTTTACAGGAAATTTTACCACCAACACCTCCTCCAAAGGTAACATAGCCTCCATCTATTGATTGAAAATCAGAAAGATAGGACTTGTTGCCTGTCATGTGTCTAGAACATCCACTATCTGAGTATCCTTGATCCTCTTGTTGATCAATTGAATGTTCCTGCACATAAATGAGAAGTATTAGTTTCTTTTGGGGACCCAAGCCATTATTGACTTGGATCTGCCTCTTGCATCAATGTAATTTAATTTTTTAAGAACAGTTGATGCAACATTGGATTTGGTTGAATTCCAAACCCAACATGCTGAGGCCTTAACAGCATTTGCCTTGTTTTCCCTAGCAGCAGAATGAATTACATGCTTAGCAGCAGAAACTGCTACCTTTGTAATTGTTCCCTTAATTTTCCAAACTTGTTTTGGGACCACTTCTTTTGTTTGAATGGGCCTTTGAACAGTCTTTGATGCATTTGTATAAAAAGATTTTGCATTTTTAACTGTTGGTCTTGGGTTAACAGTCATGAATGGTCTAGCAGCAGAAACTGCTTTGACAACTGCTCTGGGTTTAGTTCTCTTAGACTTAGAGTGAAAGTGAGTTTGAGGAGTTTGCCTTTTGAAATTCACCCTATTGTTTTCATACCCAGATACCCATTTGTTACAGAAAGCTGCAAGATGATCAAAACTACCACATGTATAACAAGCTTTATTATAAAAGAAAAAGTCATCACCTAATTGGTTAGACTTGAGGCCATTCCAATTTCTTTGGTTACCTCTGGGCTTGCTAGTGGATCTATATTGTTCACAATATTTAACTGGTTGTCTAACATGTTTAATGTTTGAACTAGGCTTAGCAGTATCCTTTTTGATCACTTTAGGAACCCTTGTTCCTGCTTTCTTAACTACTTCAGGTTTAGACATAACCTGTTCATCTTCATCACTATCAGTTGTACAATCCTCAACAACTATAGCATCTCCTTTCTTAACAAAGGACACCTTGTCCTTAGGAAGTGAAGTTTTATTTAAACTCTCACTTACTTTTTCTATCTTAGGACCCTCAGTAGACTTAGAACCATATTCCATTATTGGTTCTTGAAACTCTGCAAAACCTGTGTGTGCTAGGCCAATACCTGGAGGTGAAGGAACACCTCTGTATGGTGGAGGAACAGATTTGTATCCTAAACCTGACTTAGCTTTATTGATTACTTGAGCTTCCCAAATCTTATTAATTCCCTCTGAGGCATAAGCTAGAGCATCTACTGTTATCTTAACATTTTCACTGTTATTTAGGGCTTTAGCTAGTGCTGCTCTTTCTGAGCAAATTATTTCAGCTTGAAAATCTATTTTTCTTTGAAGAGCATTCATGTCATCAGCAAACTTAGACTCATTTTCTTGATAATGTACAAGTTATTTTTCAACAACAGATATACCTCTTTTATGGTTACCTAAGTTGGCTAAAGCATCACATAACTGTTCTAGTTGATCATCAAATCTCTTTTTAAGATCTTCATAAGCTTAAAGAGTAGAGCATGATTCAGTACATTTAATTATGGAATTTACCTCTGAATCAGAAAAGGCCATTAGAGCAGTCTCAGTGGCCACAAGTGCAGCATTTGTTGGTGCTTCCACTTCATCAGCCATGAAGCTCCAATCATAGTTGATACCATCTATGGCTAGCATAGCCCTTGGTTCTTCAACTGTGATTTCCTTCTTCTTCTCTTGCCTATACCATGTGCTTCTATTGTCCTGCTTCCTTGGGTTTCTATATTCTTTAGCAAAGTGTCCTAACCTGTGACAGTTGAAACACTCTACTTTCTTCTTATCAAACCCAGCAGTTTCATTACCATCAATGGTAATCTGCTTACCAGTTCTCTGCCAGAACTTCTTAGCCCTCATGCTAAGTAAAGCAACCTGCCATTTGATGTCCATCTCTTCCAAATCATTATCATCCAACTGATCAAGATCTTCATGAGTTAGAGGAGAACCACTAGTTTGACTAGACATGAATACATAGAATGCCGGATCTCTAAGTCTTGCAACATTCTTTTGTGAACTAGTAGAAGGACCACCATAGATAGCAGTAGAAACACCTTCATCTTCATCTACCTCTTCTGATTTACTAATACTAGGAGATGACAAGAGTGCCACATTCCCAGAACTAGTACTATAGATTCCAGACTTCTTTAGACTTTGTTCAACAATTTTGAAGTTATTGAACAAATCATTGAGTTTCATGACTTCAATGTCTGGTTTGTTCATCCAGACAACCACATGAGTATGGAAGTCATCAGGTAGGCTTCTCAAAAACTTCATGTTGAGATCTTCCTTGGCTATCTCAACACCCAACACAGCTAACTGACTGACAAGCTTATGTAATCTTGAGAACAGCTTATCAAGTGATTCATTGCTATTTGAGCTAAAGTTTTCAAATTGTTGTTTTAGAAATGTCTTCTGTGTTTTCTTGGTAGTTTCATTACCACCAAACCATGCACAAATCTCTTCAAAAAGAGTTTTTTCATCTGGATACTTGCTAAAAGATAGCATTTGTTCACCAGGAATGGTCATAAGCAATAAGTTTCTTGCCTTTTGATCATTCCTCTTCTGTATCTTTTCATCATTGTTAGATGGTCCAGTATTCCTTCTTCTTTCAGTTTTGCCTTCAAGAATAATATATGTATAACCTAGTGTAAATGAATCACCATACAGAATGATATCCCAAAGAGCATAATCTTGAACCATGAAATATTGCTCAATTCTCAACCTCCATAACTCAAACTCATTCTGTTTGATCATGGGCAACTTTGCAGCAACATTTGTAGCAGTATCTTGAACATCCATTTCTTAAGCTTCTTCTTCTAAATCAATAATATCAGCCTTGCTCTGATACCACTTGTTGGGGTTAAAATCGATACACTGTTAAGGTGGTTAAACCTTTTGTACTTTGTGTATATGATATATTGAGTGAATATGATTAAGTATGCGGAATCTACTTAATCACACTTAGAAGGTTATTATGGTTATGGAAATGGAACAGTTGTGTTTGTTATATGACAATGAACAATGAAAGCTTATCACCAAATGATTCAATATTATTAAGATAATAATACGAGTGATCTTGAGTTATCACTAGGGTTACAACCTTGAATCTTATGTTTTTATATCTTGTGATATTGTTTTTGTTCTATGAGAGTTATTATCTAAACACTTAACAATTCACACACTCTATTAGACACTTAACAATTCACACACTCTATTAGACACACATATCACTAGACTAAGATCTTTCTTTTATATCACAAGAAAGATCTTTACAATATTGATAAGTCTTATCGAACGCTTGCTTTGAGAGTGTCAGTCATTAAGATACAACTTGTATCTATGTTTACAACTTGTTCTGTGAATATAACATTATGACTGATCACATGGGGTAAGATATTATCTACCGTATATTGTGACTTTAATACACATAATATCTTTTCATACTTATCCGCTTAGCAGCAGAAAGTTAATTACCAGCAGCAATGTTAACACTAGCAGCAGAAACCACCACCAGCAATGTTAACGCTAGCAGCAGAATCCTTCAGCAGCAGAATGTTTAACGCTAGCAGCAGAATCAAACACTAGCAGCAGAAACCAAATGCTCTAGCAGCAGAATCATACTTAGAGTAGAACCCGATATTAAACTTCTTGAATATTTAATTCCCAACATTTAATTTAAACACTGATGAGCACATGTTAAGGGGGAGTATTTCTAAAAAATGCAAAACTCTCAAAGTGCAAGCAATATAAGTTTTACACTCATAAGTACTTTGAGAGATTTTTCAAAAGATTGGTTTTATGGCAAACATAGGTTAGTCATGGAGATATAAGGTGACTAAGGTTAGGAAACCGTCCTATGATCCACCAGAGCCGGAGGATCTACCCAAGGAAAAAACCAATAGTTTAGTACTAGAAAAGTCCTAGGTATGATGAAAAAAGGAGTAAAGAAATGAAAGGGGAAAGAAGGGGTTGAAGAATGAAAAAGAAATGTAAAGAAAAGGGTGAAAAGAAATAGCCCTCCATTTTTTCAACCTTAGGGCAGAAACCGGGTTCAACTCATATGCTACTGGTTGTTACTAAAGTGACACAGGTATTGAAGATTAAGCCATCATGGACCCAGTGACACACTGCACTAAACCTTCTAAACCACTCAGGTGTCTCTCAAAAGACACTTGTTTCATTTTCACGGAGAACCCTTCATTATCTATCGACCTCTCACTCCGAGATGTGTTGATATTGAAAAGGAGGCACTCTGCTCCATGCCTCCGACGACTAAAACCAATAAGCACTTAATCGAGTCTAGAGCCGCGAGATACATAAAAAATCTCATAGGAACACTCAGTATTTCTACACTGGTTGTTCAACAAAAAGAAACCTGTTGTAAATTATAAGAGTCCTACGCAGATCTTAGTAACCTGCCGAGAACATTCATGAGAGAATTCACAAATTATGATTCTCAGTGATTGAATGGAAATCCTGCCAGGGTCAACATTAAACAGCCCTGACAGCAGGTCACTTCGGTAATCCCTTGTGGGTTACGCTTAGTGTTCATGGTGGTTCCAAAATGGTCTAAAGTCGTAGTGTGATGCTTCGGTATACTCCAGCGGCTCACCTGAATCGTTGATACACTTCGGTGTATCTGTGTCAGCTCTCTCGGGGGCATCCGGTTCAGGAACGGCCTTGGCAAGGATTAGAGAAAGTCTTCACACTATGCCGTTGACGATCTCGAAGTCCGAACCTATAAGTGCCGGATGATTTGTTGCTAACTGTTTACATTGCAGGTAATCATGGAGACCGGGAGTTCCACCACCACCATTTTGATGAGGCGAAAAGTGTACCGCTTTTAAGGGGTCATTTAAGCCCGAAATCGTATTTATTTGATCAAATATTGCCCTAAATCGTTCCTTTTGTCATTTTAGGTACTTTTGAGGAGAAATCTGGAAAAGGAGGCATTTTGGACGTTTTTGGAGCATTAAAGTGAAGAAAACGGCAAAGTCTCAAGAATCGGCTAAAAGTTACTCTTGACGGCGTCACAATTAACATGGGACGGCGTCATGCCTTGGCAAGAAAAGTTGGATGTGAAATTTACTCATGACGGGCCAGTGAGTTTGCATGAGAATTCTGACGGCGTCACGCTTTAACTAAATCAAGGGCGTCACGGCTTAAATCATAAGGGGACGGCGTCACGTTCAGGATCCGACGGCGTCAAGCCTTGATAAGCCAGAATGGATTTTTGAAGAGCTAAAGAGGGACGGCGTCAAGATGGTCATCCGGGAACCCTAAAAGCGGCGAGGTGACGGCGTCACAATGCATAAGGTGACGCCGTCAGATGTCAAAGTCTATATATAGTTTTCTAATTTTTTGTCATTAAGAGAGAGCTTAGTGTGTGGAATTTTGGGATAAAACCCTAAGACGATTTTAGCTACTTTTTCAGGGCTTTTTGCCTTGAGATCTTCCATGTTTCATTGAAAGATAAGTTATCAATTAATCATTCAATATGTCTATGTGTTGTTTGATTCTATCTTATGCTTGTCTTTTGTTTAACATGTTAGGCTAATTTTATCTTGTGTTTGCTTAGATCTAATGAAACCTAGCTATTGATTATTGGTTGTTGGTGTGTTGTTAGTTGTATTGGATGATTGTTTATCTATGTTAGGCTTAAGAAAACTGGCTAACTTCCTATTCGGTAACTTGCTTGAACGTCTTAAGAAACATGAACCAAACGCGTACTAAAGGTTTTTATGGTTGTATTTAATGCACAAGCGAATTCTAGTGATCCCATGTTAGGAGCTTCCTAGCCGGCTCGACATAGGAGTGAAGTAGGAGCTTGTAGAGTTTGGGGAAGTAAGTACGCCACCCCACGAATGGTATTAAGGAATACACCCGTCATCCACGCGACTAATACACACTAATTAACTGGTAAAAGATAGTTAGGGAGTAAGGAAATCTAAGTAAACACATTTCTCTACACATAAGTTTCTCACCACTTTTCATTTTTGTTATTTTATTTTATTTGCATTTGTAGTAATTTGGGTTAGTTGACTAGCAACTAATTCCGCCCACTCCTTCAAAACCCGAGATTTTACTTGCTTTTATAAAATATAAAAACATAAAAAAGAATCTTCCTCAACCCTTAGACCTAATTAGAGTAGCCTTTCACACCTAACGAACACTATTCCCTGTGGAGAACGATCAATCCCCCGTACTTACCACTACACTATACTACATCGGTCAGGTACACTGCCTGGTGGGGTTGTAAGCCTCTTGAGATCCCTCGAGAGGTAAAACCTGTTGTAAGGTTGCAAAACCCACGCATCAAGTTTTTGGCGCCGCTGCCGGGGAATAGTTATTGTTTAGGTTGAATTTTTATTTCTATTAGGTCTACTCACTAGATTCCTTTCTAGTGAGATTTTTATTTTATTTTTCTAGGTTTTCTTTAGTCTATCTATTTTCTTCGTGTCTTTGTTCGTAACCATTACCATCCGACATCATGGAAGATGGTAATATCCTTAACCCCCACAACCCACCACCACAACAACCACCACCACCTCCTAGAGCCCGTACTTTAGGAGAGTATTCCCGTCCTAGCCACCACGGCTATCGAAACACCATTGAGCTCACTCAAGGAGCCAATATCACACCCTTGCGATCCGACACCATCCGGTTGGTGCAAAGTGGATGCGCATTCCATGGACTTCGTTCTGAAGATCCTAATCAACATCTCAAGGACTTTCTTAAAATCGTTGATTCTATAGACCTTGATGTTGCCACTCGAGAGACGACCCGATTGCGTCTCTTCCAATTCTCTCTGCGGGACCAAGCTAGTCAGTGGCTAGAACGTCAACCCGCAGGATCCATCACCTCTTGGGATGATCTCACCACTCGTTTCCTTGCTCAGTTTTTCCCACCGGGAAGAACTACCAAGCTAAGGAATGATATCTTGATGTTCCAACAACGTCAAGGCGAAACTCTCTACGAGGCATGGACTCGATTCAAGGACTTACTCCAAAAAGTCCCTCACCATGGCATAGAACTTTGGCTCCAAGTCCAAATCTTCTATGACCATATCAATCTCTCCACAAGGCAAACCATTGACCAATCGGCCGGTGGCAAGCTACGTGATCTAAGTGCGGAACAATCATGGGCTCTCCTAGAGGATCTTGCTCTTTATGACAACGAAAGTTGGAGTGATCCCCGTGATTTGAATAAAACGGTCAAGGCAATATCTTTGCCTTTGAACAATTCAAGCACTTCCGACCGTAGGATCGTAGAACTTGAAGACCAAGTCAAGTTTCTCATGAAATCCTACGAGACTCCTAAACCTTCAAGCCAAGTGAACAAAATCACTTCTTCATGTGAATTATGTAGTGGTCCCCACGACACTCGTGATTGCATGGAACTCCCCGAACAAGCTTTTGTGGACTACGCATCCTCGCGTACCGACGGAGCGGGAGACAAGTGGTACACTTTCAAGCCCGAGCCAAACCATTATGGTGATTCATACAACCCCTCATGGAAAAATCACCCGAACCTTAGGTGGAAACAAAACCAAAACTCGCAACAAACCAATTCTTCCAACCCACCTAATCGTTTCCAATCAAGCGGTTCCAACTCGAACCGTACTTTCAACAACAATCCTTCCGGCAATGGTAGTACCAATAACTTTGAAGGATTGATGTCTCAATTTATGGTATCTCAAGAAGCTCGTTTAGCCAAGTTTGAAGCCGATTTCAAACAAAAACAAAGCGAGATGACCGACAAGATTGACACCTTGTTGAAAGCCCTCAATGACCGAGAAATGGGAGCACTCCCTAGCAACACGGTCAAGAACCCGAAACTAAACGTCAACGCTATTTCGTCGGTTTCGTCCCCTAGTTCTTGTCCACAATATTATTCGGTCAATTCCATGAGCACGTGTTTCAAACAAACCCAAATCATTCCAAGTGACCAAGAAGTTATGACATCCAAATTGGTCAACAACATAGTTGAAACACCTCCCACTCAAAACCTTGACGATGAATTCAAGGAGCTCCACCTTGAAAGTCCGGTTGTTGATGAGAAGAAGCTCAAGTTAGGCGAAAAAGGGACCGCCTTTGTTCAAAACAAGCTACCTAAGAAGTTAGATGATCCGGGCTTATTTGTTCTACCTTGCAAGATCGGTAATTCGGAGGCTTATGATACATTAGCCGATCTTGGATCAAGCCTTAACCTACTTCCGTTACCTCTCTACACCTCTCTAAAACTTGGAACACTTGAAGAAACCGAGGTGATAATAGGCTTAGCGGATGGAAGTGTTGCTTACCCGGTTGGAGTAGTTAAGGACGTGTTAGTGCACATTGGAAAACTAACCATTTTAGCCGATTTCCACGTCCTTGATATGGTTAGCGACCCTACATGCCCCTTGTTGATAGGTAGAGGATTTTTAGCGACCGCTAGTGCTATGATTGATTGTAAGGAATCCAAGATAGCGGTAGGAGAAGGGGATACTTGGTCAGTCTATGATGTTAAGAAACATGCCTATGATACTAGTGAGGAACCGACACCCCATTGGTTAGAATTAAATAGGAGACCATCTAGATATGGACCTTGGATCGATAGAGACTTCATAGGACCCCAACGCCCATTTTACCTAGAAGAGGACTTTGTTAACCGAACGCATTCGGTAGAGCAACTCTTGGCTAGGGACACCGAATTGGATCCATTTGAAGACCCTCTAGTTTTTAGAAGGATGATTGATTTCCTAGGAGTTTTGCCAATTAACCTAGGAATGAATAAGTGGATTTGTGAGGAAGATGATCATAAGTGGAATTGGGATAAACCACCCAATGATGGAGATGGGTCATGGCATATCAAGATGACATTGTATGACCCGGATGGAGAGAAGTTTGAAAAGACATATCGTACTAAGCGGACCAATAGGAAACTTCAATCCAAGCTTAACCCTAAAGACGTCCTTGATGACGAGCTTACTTACATAGGGTAACGTGACTTTGAGTCTAGCTACAAGACTCGTTAATAAAGAAAAGCGCTTCTTGGGAGGCAACCCAAGCTTTATTTGTTTTATTTGCTTTGTGTGTTTATTTATTTGTTTGTTTGATTTTATTTGTTTCGTATGTGTGTGTAATTTTTATTCTTATTGATTCATGTTCAAAACTAATTTGTGAAAATGCTTTATGTTGTTTTTAACTTCGTCTTAACTACATATAAAGGTATTTTGCAAAAGATAAGTGTAAGGGAAATCTAAATCGGTTTATTAGAACACAAATGAACATGAATCATAATAATAATAAGTTAGCATACATATTCGTATTTGTTTGAGTCAAATGCTTGTATCGAGTCATAATGATGTTTTGCAGAATTTCCAGGAAGTAAGGTAAAGGTTTTTCAAGAAATTTTCCGGAAACTTAAAATGAAAATCTTTGTCAGGTCATTTCTGACGGCGTCAGGGGTTATAACCTGACGGCGTCAGATTTAATTTCCAGAAATTTTTGAAAATTTTGTTTTCATAAAAAGTTTTTATTAAAATCTCCAACTTATAATCTCCAGGAATCTGCAAAGTTATCATTCCACAAGCATTATATCCTTATATATAGATTTTATCCCGCCGATGTTATGCAGGTTTTCGTGTTTGTTTTCTCAGGTTCAACAGGTTATTTTGGACAAGGAAATGTTTTGAATCAAGCTTATGGCGATGCATTAGTCATGGAGCTTCAACATTCTCTTTGGAGGAAGATTTAACCGTGTAATTTCATTATCCAACGAGCGAATCAGGGGAGTATTTGATTTCATTCTTTTACTTTATGCTTTTACATTTGTCATTTGAACATTGGGGACAATGTTCATCTTAAGTGTAAGGGGAGGGTAAAAGTACGATTTTAGAGAATACAATTGCGCTTGATTTTTGTTTGTTTAATAGTAGATGTGTAATAAAACTGAGAGAAATACTTGTTAAGGTAATTTTAGTGCCAAATTTAAAATTTTTTACAACATATAGGAGTGAAACTTTGATCTTAATGAGCGTCTCATGGATAGGAGTTATATGACTAGCACAAAAACCGTACCACTAAAAAATTTTCCACCCCAAATATGTGAGGTTCGCCCCTAGAATTGGTAGGAAAAGCATTTATGCTATGATGTGTGTGCCGGTAGCACTTAGATTCTAGAACTTGCGTTAGGACCATTCCGAGGCCACAAGTGAGACTACATTCGTGTAGTTAGATTTACTACATGATAAGAGGCATTAGGATTAACCCATGTTTTACACCTGTGTTTTTGTTATAATTACATTGGCTACATTGGTCAAGTAATTCTCCCACACCCTTTGCGTTGTACTCATTTTTAGTACACGATACCCCTAGTACACCCCTCAGAGCCTATCTTTTCGTTTCGACCTTTAAGCATTTTACTTAAAGGAAGAATTTGTTACACCCCACTTAAATGTACACCCAAATCGCCTTAGCCTACCTTGTATGCACTCATCTTTAGTGCATTATTGTTACAACATTTGTTTAAACCCAAGTTAATTATCTAGTTGATTACATGGTTGCTAAGTCGAGTCATATCCTTGTACATATTGTTTTGGGACGATTGGGACTCGTGGGTAAAGTACTAGTGTAATGGAGTAATGGGGAAGAACATCATTTATTACCCCCATATGTGCTAAATGTTTTAAAAGTACTCCAAGTTTTTCAATTATCTTAATTCGAGTCATTAGAATAGTTATTTGTAAAGTTATGTAAAAGTTCAAGTGTAAGGGGATGCAACGCCCCTATGATGTATTATTTTGGATGGTAGGGTAAAAGTGTATGCAAAAAAAAAAAAAAAAAAAAAAAAAAAAAAATCAAGAAAAAATACAAAAAAAAAAATGAGAAAAAAAAAAAAAGAAAAATAGAAAAAACATACGGACTACCATCCCGTTTCATTTTATGTTTATTTTATGTTTATGTTTTGTTATTTTCTTTCATTAGCTTAAGATCGAGTCTAGTCTTGGCTTAGCAACGTTGTATAGTACATGTAATTGATCAAGATCTTTAACTCGCCACCAGTAAAATATCCTTTATCCAACAAAACCGTGTTTTCCTTTTCCCTACACCTAACGTTATAACCCATTTAAAAGCCCTCTTTGATAGTTTATCTTAGGTGCTTACGCCTAGTGGAGGAGGTTTTCGATCCTTTCCCAAGCCTATGGTAATCTATTTGCTATGACAGGTAGTGAGAGATATTTTCCGTTTTCATTTATGAGATTTATTTTGATGACACTTGAGAGATGTGAGTATCTAAACACTACTTGTGAGGTGCTAGTATGTAATCTCCGTGCTTATTATGATTGAAGTGGAACGATTATTTGTTGTAATTACTTTTATGTTTGCATTAAATGACCCCTAACTTGTATTTTGATTAGAATAAAAGCGCATTTGCTTGAGGACAAGCAAATCTCAAGTGTAAGGGTATTTGATGAGGCGAAAAGTGTACCGCTTTTAAGGGGTCATTTAAGCCCGAAATCGTATTTATTTGATCAAATATTGCCCTAAATCGTTCCTTTTGTCATTTTAGGTACTTTTGAGGAGAAATCTGGAAAAGGAGGCATTTTGGACGTTTTTGGAGCATTAAAGTGAAGAAAACGGCAAAGTCTCAAGAATCGGCTAAAAGTTACTCTTGACGGCGTCACAATTAACATGGGACGGCGTCATGCCTTGGCAAGAAAAGTTGGATGTGAAATTTACTCATGACGGGCCAGTGAGTTTGCATGAGAATTCTGACGGCGTCACGCTTTAACTAAATCAAGGGCGTCACGGCTTAAATCATAAGGGGACGGCGTCACGTTCAGGATCCGACGGCGTCAAGCCTTGATAAGCCAGAATGGATTTTTGAAGAGCTAAAGAGGGACGGCGTCAAGATGGTCATCCGGGAACCCTAAAAGCGGCGAGGTGACGGCGTCACAATGCATAAGGTGACGCCGTCAGATGTCAAAGTCTATATATAGTTTTCTAATTTTTTGTCATTAAGAGAGAGCTTAGTGTGTGGAATTTTGGGATAAAACCCTAAGACGATTTTAGCTACTTTTTCAGGGCTTTTTGCCTTGAGATCTTCCATGTTTCATTGAAAGATAAGTTATCAATTAATCATTCAATATGTCTATGTGTTGTTTGATTCTATCTTATGCTTGTCTTTTGTTTAACATGTTAGGCTAATTTTATCTTGTGTTTGCTTAGATCTAATGAAACCTAGCTATTGATTATTGGTTGTTGGTGTGTTGTTAGTTGTATTGGATGATTGTTTATCTATGTTAGGCTTAAGAAAACTGGCTAACTTCCTATTCGGTAACTTGCTTGAACGTCTTAAGAAACATGAACCAAACGCGTACTAAAGGTTTTTATGGTTGTATTTAATGCACAAGCGAATTCTAGTGATCCCATGTTAGGAGCTTCCTAGCCGGCTCGACATAGGAGTGAAGTAGGAGCTTGTAGAGTTTGGGGAAGTAAGTACGCCACCCCACGAATGGTATTAAGGAATACACCCGTCATCCACGCGACTAATACACACTAATTAACCGGTAAAAGATAGTTAGGGAGTAAGGAAATCTAAGTAAACACATTTCTCTACACATAAGTTTCTCACCACTTTTCATTTTTGTTATTTTATTTTATTTGCATTTGTAGTAATTTGGGTTAGTTGACTAGCAACTAATTCCGCCCACTCCTTCAAAACCCGAGATTTTACTTGCTTTTATAAAATATAAAAACATAAAAAAGAATCTTCCTCAACCCTTAGACCTAATTAGAGTAGCCTTTCACACCTAACGAACACTATTCCCTGTGGAGAACGATCAATCCCCCGTACTTACCACTACACTATACTACATCGGTCAGGTACACTGCCTGGTGGGGTTGTAAGCCTCTTGAGATCCCTCGAGAGGTAAAACCTGTTGTAAGGTTGCAAAACCCACGCATCACATTTCCATCATGCTCATATCCCGAAGAAAAGTTCTCACGAAGACTAAGATAACAAAAGATTAAAGAAGCCAAAGAAAAGTCAAAGATCAAGCATAACAAACTTTCACAAGCCAAAGATTGAAGCTTATGAAGTGAGAACTACTTGATATATGAAGAACAAAAGTCAAAAGACATATGAGCATGGTGGAAAAGATGTAAAGACATCGTGACTAAAGAACGTCGGTGGAAGGCAGATCAAGACATTATCATATCACACCACAACAAGAACAAAGAACAAAGATCATAAAGACGTCGAAGCCGAAGAAGTAAAGATGACGTCAAGCAACCTAGATGACCAATCCTTAGGGGGAGATTGTTGGGAACACGTTTAATAATATTTCAAGTATTGGTCATGTTTGTATTAATCGGTTGCTCGATATGGGCTTTAAGTTTGTTGTAATCCACACGGCATCATTAGAGGCCCATGGGCCGTGTGGTTTAGTTATATGCTTCTAGAAAGAGTTAGGCAAATGTTGCCCTAACATTTGCCTATAAATACTAAGCTTATGTATCATTTTCATTTGTTGGTTTATAGTTCATTGTACCGAACCTTTGCTAATGAATCGTATGAATTATTGATCAACCACTCTCTTCATCTATCTCGTTCATTCTCTCGTTATTACTTATTATACGTTGAGTTATTGCTTGTGTTACATTAGTTTTAGGACCTAACATATATGTTAGGACTTGATGCACTTCCTTGAATACCTAAGTACATGTTTTCTAGTCCAAGTGACTCACATTAGTAATAAGGTGTAGATATTCAAAGAAAGGAGGAAAGTATCCAATCGCCACTCACTCTCCACTAGTGAAGTAACACTTATAATTTTGTCTAATCCAGTGGGAGCTACATGATTATATTACTGGTGACGAAACACATGTAATGTTGTCTAATCCAATGGGAGCTGTAAGATATATTACCTTGCAAGTTGCCCATCTTATTTTCAGATTGTCTTGAAATAATACCTTACTTTCCACATGTGAAGCATCATAGTTTATATAAGAACCATTACATAACTTTTATAAGATAACTTGTCGCGTTCCTGATGTTGCTTCGCGAAATGTTATCTATAAAATTGTTATGCATGATTCATTATTAAAATGATAAAGTTCTACATATCTATATTTTGATTTCGACTTAAAATCATATGTTATCTTAGACATTTTCATATTGCTCATACAAACAAACGAGCGTAGTGTTTTCTGTATACTCTCATGATGTTGTGTCATGCACAAGTGGGAGAAATCTTAATTGTGTGCAAGGTACAACATATAACAATATGACTAATGGTTTTTCTTGACTGCAAGGTAAGAAACTAAGATTCTACTAGGACTTCTACATATAAAATGTATGTTTCCCTAATTAGAACAAATATCAAGATAACATGAAAAGCTACTTTAACATATTCACTGAATTGTTTAGTAAATATGATTATGTTTTCTTGTAAAGTCATAATCATGAAGTATGAAATTAACTTGAATTTACTATTGAGGCCAAGAGTCAGCGCTTGTAATTACTTTAGTTGAATATGTTTAGGTCTCTTGTAAAGACACAAACATCAATTCCGTTAATTGTTGAAAGACTTATAACGTAAAGTAAGACGTTAATTTGTTATGTCTTCTTGTTAAGACATGTACACTTACGACGTATAGTAAAATATTTAATGTTTATGTTTTCTAGTCAAAACATGCACATGAAGTCATTGACTTGGTCAAAGACTTAAAATATAAAGTATGCAGTAGGCTAAAAATACTATTGATGCCATCTGGTTTGACTTGGTTGGCAGATATGTAAGCCAAAGAGTATAAGTTCATCTAATGAGTTGTGGGATAGTATCACAACATCAATCCTCGTGGAATACCACAACTTTATGGTATGTCCATCATGGAAAATCAAACTCTATAGATATTGTTTGATCTTTGATGAATTAAACTGTTTTACCTCTAAAGCTATCAAGGTTAGAAAATTGGATGTATCATGTGTACACTCAATATGGTTCCAACCCAGAAGGAATTTAAGACACCATTGTATTATGGCATTGGATGAATCTCATTATGTCTTGATTGAAGTTCTGAATTTGTTAAATACCTAAGAGTAAGTAATTAACAAACTAGAGTCAAGAACTAACGATGTATTTTGGATGTCCCAATTGAAAACAATTTATTGTTACTTAAGATGCTGAGTATCTAGAGATTAGTCTCTACTTACAAAAGCCAGTGGGAGCACCTTTAGATCTTGAAGTTATTCAAGAGTTAAATACACAGCCTTCTGAGTACACTTGCTAATGTCATAACTAAGGTTGAACATGCATATGTTAAACCATAGATTGATATCTCTCATTCATAAATCCGCAAGGATACCTCTTGCACCTGAATGATATAGTTTTTATATCAATGCTAAGGGATATAAGTTGGAGGATCATATTGAACCTGCTAACTACAGAGATGCATTATCAGATCTTGAATCTGATGAATAGCGCAAAACTATGAATGTTAAGATGCAGTCCTTGGAAGGCAATCACTCATGGAGCTTGATTGATCTCTTACCAAATCAGTTAGACTGTGAGGTTAAAAATGAGTTTCTTAATGAAGAGACTCAAAAGGACAAACTTGTAACACATTTAATGCACGCGTAGTAAAAGGAGATGTAGGATCGAGTACTTCGAGCTTGATTGAGCTTGGTTAAACAAGAACCTCTGTATGGTATACAAGTGTTTATGCGGAAACTAAACAACAAGTATAATAAAGAAGAAAAGATAATGATCCTCTATGGATCATACTATGAACTAACAATTGTGTTATTGAATATTGTAAATCGTTAAAGGTACATTAAACTCATGGACGGGATGTTTCTTTTATAATGATAAGAAACCCTAACCCTAACCCGTCTTACAAGAAAACGTGTGAAGAGATAAACGAGATCTCTTCTAAAAATAAATCTAACAAAGTTTCTAAACATACGGATAACAAACAATAACTATCCGCAGCAATAAGCACTATCGGCAGAAACAAAATAATACTATCGGCAGGAACCAACCGCAGCAGCAATGCAACACTATCGGCAGGAACCAGCTTCACTATCGGCAGCAATGAGAAATTCTTATTTCTCATAGATCCCAACAATCCTCCCATCAATGAGAAACTCTTATTTCCCAGAGATCCTAACAATCCTCCCCTAATCTTGAGGTTGACTAGGTTAACCTGCAAGATTCCAATGTGATAGAGCTTTAACTTCTCAGGCTTGAGGATTGCGACTTAGCAACAGCAACAATTAGTAACCAGCAGCAACATCTATAACCTGCAAGATTCCAACCTCTATAGCATCCAGCAGCAACTTCAATAGTTCAGCAGGAATAGGAAATCTTCTTCAAAACATGTATACTGGTCACCAGGACATTCACTTGAACTTGGCTGCTACTATGACAAGATGTACATCAAATCACTTAAGTTTCATACTATTCTCATCACATCCAGGTGTGTTAACTCCTGTGAGAGGTCAATCATTGAAAATTAATGGATTTGATGTCTCTTTACCAATAGCCATCACTACTGGAGTAGCCAATGTTTAGGTGTGTGAGACCATGGTACATTGATAACCATCTGATTTATTAGCAAATCAGCAACTATAAACAGATTTGACTTGTCTTTACCTGTAGCCGTTTGCTCAGGACTAGTCAATTCTTAGGTTACAGCAAACCTTGGTGAATTGAATACCAAATATGGATACCAATTGTCTTTACCACAAACCATACTTTTGTGGACTAGCCAATTCTTTGGATCCCATAAAGGGTTACATCCATGGTGAATTGAGAACCATTTTCAACTCTCAGAACTGAATCATGGGTGAGTTGAAGTACCCTATAGCTTTGAGCAAGCTATTATAGCTATCAACGGATTTGATGATCACACCAGAGCCGTACCCTCATGGTGAGCCAACTCTTTCTTGTCTGCAAGACATGGTGAGTTGAGTACCATTTATTGTGCAGGTGTAAACACCAACACTGTACCTGCAAGGTGTTGCTCAAAACAACTTATTAGCACACAAAATATACATAAGATTTTTTTTTTTTTTTTATTATTATTATTATTTTTTTTTTTGAACTAAGAAAAAGAAATCAGAAACACACCAAAAGAAAAGAAAGAAAATAAGAAAAGAAACCAAAAGAAATACAACAACAACAACAAGAATAATCCTCCCCTTAAGCTTCATCCTCCCCTTAAGCTGATGAACCTTTAGCTGCAAGTTGATCCTTGATGAATTTGAGCAACTGTTCAGCTGTAGTTAAATCATTTCCAATTGTATGCTTGGGAACTCTGACCTTCTGTGTGAGCATTCTCTTCAAAACTCCCTCAGATATAGGATAAGTGACATCCACAAACATAGTCAAGAACTTGCCAGAGATGAGCTCCACTACATGAACATTGGAAGAAGGATATAGTCTCCAAGAAAATACTCTCCAGGATGATTGATTACCCCATACCAATTTAGCCTTTTCTCCTTCCAATGAATTCATCAAGACTTGTAAATCTCCCCAAAGCAGTAGGCCAATCCCAGTAGGAGTATGAGTTTGATAGTGATTTTGAGAAATTGAAATGAGAGAAGTGCAATTTTAGGTTGGATTGCCAAATATATCACTTTAAATTGCTGCAATACTGCGCACGTAACATTGACCAATTGATTTAAGGAGGTTTGACAAATCGGCAGCAACACTTGGTCAATCGGCAGCAATAAGAGGTTTGACCAATCGGCAGCAATGAGTTGGTTTGACCAAAGTCAACCTTCCGAACTTAGTCATTAAGAATAACTCACCCGAATTAAATCTAAATACCAACCACCAATAAATTCGCACTAATCTCCATATCATTATATAATCCTCAAATCACATAACTTTATTATCACAAACCAAACCAAAAATCTTCAAAATCATGAGTTCATCTAAACATCCAATTATAGAAATCTCATCAGATTCTTCCTCATCCAGTGACTCAGGGTGGAAAAACTACTTTCCCAAAACAGCATCATCCTCTAAAAACAAAGGTAAGGCCAAGGTTGAGGAGGATTCATATTCATCTGATCCTCTTCCATCTACACCTTCGTCATTTGAGTACTCTAGCTCTGATGATGAAAGAACCTCAGAGCTTAGGTCCTTGACTTATTTTCAGGGTGAATGGGAGACTTACCCTCCCAATTTTCCCATCACGGACAAGCTCAGAGAAGAGATGAAGAAAACAGTGGCTCTGCTTACTGAAGAGATGGAAAAGACAACTGCAGCCTTCTATAAAGCACCGATACCAAAAGGTAATGCAGATCTTCGAGAAGGCTCTAGCCGTGAAAAACCTAACCCTCGAAGTCGACACAATCGACAACGTGAAAGCCAAGATCCAAGACAAAGAAAGAATCCCATCAGACCAACTCCTAAGCCAAGCCAGCCAATTCCACCAACAAGCCACTCTACTCCACAGCCAAGTCAAACAACTGCAAGGTTACGCCCCAGAACACATCAGAGGCAAGCTACCTCAAGCTCTTCAACTCCAGCCCCTGAACCAAGACAGCCACTCTCAGTGGTGTTGGCACTTCCAGTCCCCCATGTGTATGAAGAAATCAGTCGCCAGAGAGGAAGGAGGTTCATGCCTGATAATATGGGTAAGGGTAAAGGGAAGATGGAATAGGTGGTAGGGTTTAGGTAGATTGATGTTTGAAGGTTGGTATGATGTTTAAATGATGTTGATAAGTAGCTTTTGAAACTTGTATCTGAATGTTCTTATCTTTCTCATGATGAATGAAAATTACTGTCTTTAGTTTAAATTCCAAGCATTGAGAGATGGAGAGCTGCAAAACAAAGTTAACTAACAAAAGACACTGAAAAACCTGCAAAACAAAATTAGAGAAACACAAAACATAGACATAAATGGATGAAAAACAAAAATACAAGCATTAGCCTCCCCTTAGGCTAATGCCACCCCTCAAAACTAGCAAACAAGAATACAACAACATGATTAGCCAAACTGAACAATTACCAAGGATACCATGGAGAATAAGCCATTCCCCCTCCAAAGATTTGATTATAATAGGCAGGCCTGAAATCCCTATGAATATATGAAGAGGAACCAGCAGGAATGGTTCCCTGAATATCAGCAGGAACAGAGGTACCAGCAGGAACAGGTCTATCAGCAGGAAAGGGAGCCCTATAAAAGTTCATTCCTGCTGCTTGTGGAACATATGGTGGTATTTGTTTAACATTTTTCCATAATGATCTGGTCTGTTGTTGTCCATCATTCATTCTTTTCTCATGATAATCACAATCTTTAATGAGATGATATTGACTACACACACAAAACATGACTTCTTCCTAACAGCCTTGTTTTTACTATAATTTTTCTTAACATAGACAACATTATCACTAGTGGAACTAGAGACACATTTGTTTTTAACTGAATTAATTGAGCTGTTGTCTGAAAAGGCTGATTTAGAAGCAGATTTATCATTAGTTGAACTTGAGGGCTTATGATATTTGGGTGTGGTTGACTTTTCACTTGAGTCACATGAAACAAAGTCTTTAGACCCTGCTTCTGAGGACTTGTCACTTGTGGAACAAGAGACACAATCATTAGGTTCAGGTAAATCTTTTGACTTTTTACCATAAACCATTTGTGACTCATTTGAGTCAATGTCAGAGTCTGAATGAATAGGGACAGGCTTAAAGACACCTCTGATAGGTGGAGGAACAACATTCATTCCTCCTTCTTTTACATACTTAACAGGTATTTGGTAGTCTACAGGTTCAGGGTTAAAAACACTATACTCATTAGGGTCATAAAATTGATTTGGCCCTATCAGGTTACCATAACCTAAACCTCTTTTAGTTTTTGTAGACATAGAACTATCAACTAACTTGTTTAGGTTTTTAGATGAATCTTTCCATTTATCAAACCTAGCCAAGGTATTGTCTAGCTTAGTCTGCAAATCCTGTTTCTCTAACACCACCTTAGCTTTTTGAGACTCAGAATATTTAAGTTCATTAGTGGTGTTTTTCAAGTCCCTCTCTAAAACCCTTATTTTTTCTTCATAAGCTAACTGATTATTTTGGTACCAAACTTTTTGTTTTTCTAATGTTTTAACTGCATTGTCATAAGCTTGTACCTTAATAAAGTATTCATTATACTTAGATTTCATGTCATCATATTCATTATTAAGAGTTGAATATAATTCTTGACAAGCAGGATTACATCTTTGTACCTGAGATGGGAATCCCAACAGAGCATATTCTTCCAAATTTTCTTTTGCTTCATAAGATTCATCTTTATCAGTTAGCATTTCCATAGACTTATTATGGAACAAACTCCTAATCTTCCTTGCACAAATTTCAAATCTATCACCTGATAGCGACATTGTGAAAAGATTCAAGAGAGACACTTCAACAATGTTTCCTTCTTTATCAGAGATCCTCACCAGGCTCTGATACCACTTGTAGGATCGAGTACTTCGAGCTTGATTGAGCTTGGTTAAACAAGAACCTCTGTATGGTATACAAGTGTTTATGCGGAAACTAAACAACAAGTATAATAAAGAAGAAAAGATAATGATCCTCTATGGATCAGACTATGAACTAACAATTATGTTATTGAATATTGTAAATCGTTAAAGGTACATTAAACTCATGGACGGGATGTTTCTTTTATAATGATAAGAAACCCTAACCCTAATGTAAAACCCTAAAATCTAAAATGAGCAAAAAGACCAAAATGCCCCTGCTAGTTTAAAATTTAATTAAAAGCTTATAATGTATCAAATAAATTCCAAACTTCTGGCAATGCACATGTTATGATCCCAAATAATTTTGACAATCTCATTTAACATTTATACAAGTGGCAAAATGACTAAAATACCCCTATTAGTGCCGAATGGATAATATCTAGTTTTATTGGAATTTAAAATATATTAAAATGTGTAATTAAGGAAGTTAAGCAATCAAATATTTTGCTAACCAAATTAGCCGAAATTTCTGGTCAACCCTCCCCTCCTATGACTCGGCATTCACTATTAATCACCAATCCACATTTTGTTTATCACAAACCCTAGTTGCCGAGTAGAAAGAAAAACCCAAAGAAAATTCCATAGCCTCCATTCGATCCACAAAAATTACCAAGGCATTTTTCTGAGTTCAAACACAATTCAAGGAGTCCTAGAAAAATAGTGTTGAATTCATTTGTTGCTCGATTCATTTGTGGTGGATTTATTTCTATCGCTAACTCGCTATTAAGGTAATTTCGTTTAAAATTCAACCAAGCTTTGTAAAATTCGATTCTCATTTTTCCTGGAGTTCTTATATCATATGTGATCTGCGAAAAATGTGTACAAGGTGATTTGATCCCATTTGGAGTCGTGGTGAATTCTTCCCTTGTCGATTATCCATCCGAGAAGAAATAAATCGTGTGGCCTTATTCACTCGTTCTAAAAATCTTCTGGTATTTTTCCTAGCCTCTAATGATCGTATATATCCTAAGAAAAATAATAAAAATGATCCATGCATTGTATATAATTCGTATGGTAATTCATGTGTTATTAAACCCTAGAATCGAAATAAATCAAGATATCATGCATGCGAATTTTCCAGGCCTAGTGAATAATTTTCGTGGGCTCTATGATCATAGTACAACACCATAAAAATGCTTATTTGATTTATTGAGGCTTAAAACTATTTTTGGTGAATTATGTTATAATCGGCTAGAAAGGAAAAATAAGAACAAAAATACCTAGCGTGGAAACTAGGGTTCAAAATCATTTAGATCTGATTAAAAGTGAGTATAAATGAGGTTGAAATGATTGCATAATGATTGGGGTCGATTAGGGTTTTAATTGGTTAAAAATTATATTTACCAATTTGAAAATAAATATGAAAGGGGTGTTTTGTCAATATTAAAACTCATGGGCTATTTTTGTCATGTTCTATAAATCATGTGTGATCTGTTAAAATTATTAAATGGAGGGTCTATATGTAAAATTCATGAGAAAATGAATTTAGTTGCATTTGTTAATTCGAATTGGAAATTTAATAAATACAAGGACTAAACATGTAATTTCTGAAAAGTTGAGGTCGAATTGTGTTATTAATGATATTCAGGGACTAAGGTGAAAATTTGGATATTTATTGGGCTAATATGCAATTATTATTAATTAATGATTTAAATGTAAATTCTAAGGACCTAATATGTAACTTTATTAAATGGAGGGACCTAATGTGTAAATATGGGATAATTAAAGGTCTGATTGTATAACTCACTAAAATAAGTACTCATGAGGTAAATTTGATAAACCAAGGGTTTAATGTGTAATTATGCATGTTTGAAGGTTTAAAATGTAATTTTGGAAGTTCAGGGGTATAAAATGTAAACTGTGAAAAACCTGAGGACCAAAGGTGTAAATATGATAAAGATACTTTATTTCCAGCAAAGGTTAATCAAATTAAGCTATATACTAAATATTTCTAAAAGTGGAAACCTTCTAATTATGGAAACTTTCTAAAAGTGGAAACTTACTAAAAAGGGAAAGTTACTTAAAATGGAAAGATGATTAATTAAGAATGATTTGTAATCCCCTTCTACTACTCTAGGTGTGAAGAAGGAGAGACTTTGAGCTTTCCCCCATTTCTGTGCTTGTTCTATTTTTGCTTTCGACATAAGGTACGGATACTCTACCCTTTTTAAGAAAGGGTGTCTTATCACCTATGCTTCGATGTTGAGTTATGAACCTTTGCTATGACCCTTTTGCTATGAACCTTTTGATTTGAACCTTTTCATATGACTTTGAGATTCACTTTTGACATGACCTTGAGATATGCTTTGATATGACTTTGAGATGAACCCGTTTGCATGACTATGAGACCTGACTCTTAGTTTGATACCCGAGCCACCTTTTTGTTTCCTAGCCAGGAAGGTAACCTGGCCATGTCTGTGATGCACCACTGGCATGACTCCTGTGTGGGGGAGTGATTTCTCACGCCGTCCCCTTTTATATTATGATATGGCCATTATGATTCTGAGATTATGATTTTGAGATGACTTTGAGTGGGGGCGTATGGATTGCAATCCTAGGCATGTATGTTTAGTGGATTTAACTATGACTTTGAGTATGACTTTGAGGTGACTGGTGCATGTGTGCTATACACGCCTTTCACATTTATGGGAGCTGATCACTCCACCCCTTTTGATACATGAGGACACCCCTCATATTATCTGGTTGCCTGAGAGGTATCCCCTCTGATTGTGAGACCTTGACTTTGAGTATTATGATGTTGAGATATGACTTTGAGTATGGGCTCGTGGTGGATGACTATCCTATATATCTTCTATTTCTTCTTGCATTGATTATACCTTATGACATTCCCCTTTGCTTCATTATATTTCTGTTTCGTTATCTTTGCTTGTTATTATGTATCTGTTCACTGGGCTTTGTAAGCTCAGCCGCACGTTTTCTTTTCCGTGTGCGGCAGGTATCTAGCTGGGAGATGGATTTATGCTTGGGATGAGAGTTAGTGGGAGCTTTTGCCTTAGATGATGTCCTACCCTAGTCTTACCATTTATTTCAGCATTTTGATATTGGATCTATTTCGTTATGTATTTCCTTGGGATTATTTCTTCCTTTCATTTGAGACTTATGTATAGAATTCCAGTCGTGTTGACTTGGTTTATTTAATGATTATGTTTATTGGCTTCCGCTGTGATTATGTATGTATGCTTTGATTTGTCACCATAATGTGATGCTTCTACCCTTGCCGGGTTGGGGTGTTACACCTAACCCGTCTTACAAGAAAACGTGTGAAGAGATAAACGAGATCTCTTCTAAAAATAAATCTAACAAAGTTTCTAAACATACGGATAACAAACAATAACTATCCGCAGCAATAAGCACTATCGGCATAAACAAAACAATACTATCGGCAGGAACCAACCGCAGTAGCAATGCAACACTATCGGCAGGAACCAGCTTCACTATCGGCAGCAATGAGAAATTCTTATTTCTCATAGATCCCAACAATCCTCCCATCAATGAGAAACTCTTATTTCCCAGAGATCCTAACAGGAGATTACTCGTACTCAAGAAATTTACTATGATTAAATATTCTTACCTACAAACATTAAATGTATAAAGATGATTAATTGTCATACCTGTTTTCATGTAAATGAAATATGACAATAGGATATCAAAACACTTTTCTTGTTGATTACCTTTGCGAGGACGATGAGTAATCAAAAGGGTTTATGAATCCATATAATTTTTATTATGTATACAAGATAAAAGAATTCATGTGTGGATTAGATCATGCATCTAGGAGCAGAGATCTTAAGTTAATTATAAAATCATTAATTTGATTTTGATTAATAAGATTACTCCTAAGTACACTGAGAGCAAGTAGGAGTACTGTATTTATTTTCTTAAATCTCATATGTCATTAACATATTAGAAATAATATTCCATGTAAGCTAGACTTTAATCCTTAGCTTGGAATGAAGTTTCTCTTAAGGGATTTAGAAAACAAGACATACAACCTTGTTATATATATGTTTATTAGAATAAACATAAGCGGATATTAAGTCTAAACACAATATGACACGTTATTGAGGGGAGTCTCAATGATCAATCTCACTTGATGAGATTGAACACATGAATGGAAACCTTAAGTTCAACTAAAGGATTCATTATGCAAGTCGTATTATGCATTGGACTATATATATCATTTGCATGAATGCAAGATGAGTTGATAACAACAAATATCAAAGTGAAAGTCATTAGATAATTGTTAAACGAACATTATAATGGACCTACAAAGGACAAAAGATATATTCAAACATTTACGGATATTTGAGGAGCTCTATTTTGTTTGCATACACTGATGCTTATTTAACTGAGATGATGCTCAACCCTAGTCGTGGTAGGATGTCATCATGAATGATGAAATTGCTGACTAGATGTGCTCGATTGAGAGCATTAATATACATTAAAAGAAAAGAATACTTTACAGTTTGAGAAACTGTTCAGATGACTGTCTAAAGTAGGTGTTTTGCTAGCTTCAAACACCCCATGGAATATATTGTTGCAATACTTGTATTGTACTTGAATGCACACATAAAAAGGACAATCATCATTCAAACCTTTCATGAGTTTTGAAACAAGTATTCTCAAAGTTTACTCAGATGACTACTTGTTGTCTTGTACAACATAATTTGATCATGGTGGGAACATCGGATTTCGACCTATGAGTAGTCTTATGCATATCTGTTTTTAGTATTTGGATAATGGAACTGTAAGCAGTCGTATTATATAATGAATTGATATAACTGGTATGATCGTCTTCATTTATACTATTGTGTTCTATATTTGCATGTTTAATCCATGAATAATTTATTTATTCTAAAATTGTCCATTGCTAGTTGACGATACGGGAGTATCATCGAATTAAGGAAAATGTGAGCGTGTTGGTGATATTTATTAAGAATAGATATTAATTGATGATTCCACCAAACTCACATGTTGTTCATTGTGATGAACATTGGACTGACCCAACCTACGAGTATTCACTACATGGATCGGCGTCAAGAGTGAATCTCGCAATTGGTTATGTCTCTTATCCTTAGACTTGAGATGCAAGTAGGTCTTGCATGCATGGAATTTCATTCCTTGAAATGGTTAAACGCTGTCCTAAATAAGGTAGTTATAAAAACCATCTTCAGGAGTGATATGAAACACATGAATGACACGTGCAGTCAAAATAGGATTTGTTCCTCCACATGTCATGGAGTTAGATACTATTGGGCCCCTCGATGAATTGGACAGATGTTTGTATGGCTGTACCCAAATGAGATTAAGATGAATCTTGATCCACTTGGTAATCTTGTTCAATATCAATATCGAGAAACATAATAGTTGAACTATTAGAATGACATTTGATCCATGTCTAATGTTCAACCTGGTATCTGTAACAAAAGGATGGATGACATATAAACCATTTAAATGAGACGTTTAAGAAACTATTCTCACATATCTCTAGGGGCATTGGCGTGTTGCTAGACGCTAACCTTTGCTTGTATAATTACATGATTATTATGACGTCGCAAGTGGGAGCTGTTGGAGTATGCTCGTGTCATAATAAATAATTATATGGCTAGACATATGTGATCCTATGGGGTCACACACCTATACACAGAGACATCATTTAATATATCGTATCTATCGTATTTACGTTATATTTAACCTTCGTAACTCGGGATCAATAACGGGCTACTAATAACTAAGCTAGTACTTAGTTTATTAGATTGGACCAGCAAATGGGCAAACCCATTTAGGGCCCCCATATGGCCGGCCATGGTGGGAAACAAGAGGAAAAAGAGCAAGGGGTTAAGTGTAACATTATTTCTTATAACCTCCCATTGATTTGGTCAATAAATGGTTATCAATTACATTAACAACTTACCAACTTTCTCTCCATCTTCCTCTACCCAAAAGCCACGAAATAGCACACACCCATATTAGGGTTTTGTGTTTTTTTTTTTTTTTTTTGATCTCATCTAACCTTATTCTAGTGTAGTTCAAGGCTAGATCGCGTGTTATTGGGTTTAGACTAGCATCGGGTGGTGATTGTGGACGTGTAGTGTGTTTCTAGCATAGAGGAGATCAACCTTATTGATCTCTTGGATTTCATATATAATTCGTGTTGTGATTGTCTCCCGTGTGTCTCCCGAATCACGCTACAAAGGTATATCGTTATGTTGTTTATTTATCGATTGATCATATGGCTATATGGATCCGTTGATAGGTGATCTTCCGCTGCAATTATTTATTTATAATATGTTATTTATATCTATCATCACCTATAGATACATCTGGTCAGATCCTGGGTGTATAAAGTACTTTGACTTATGAGACTCGAGCATGATTAAGTCTCGCAGTCCTCCAAAACGCGGCACCCAACTTCTTCCCTTAAAACACAATGTTTCATCGGAACGCTTCTCAAACTTCTTCTGTATCATCCCATAAAGGTTCTCACTCTTGAGGTCTTCTTGTTTCATGACTTCTTCTTGAGCATGGAGAATCTGGGCGGGAAGGTTTGATTTGATAGTCAAAACCAAAGCTCGAACTCGCAGCATGGAGAATCTGGGCGGGAAGGTTTGATTTGATAGTCAAAACCAAAGCTCGAACTCGCAGCAGCTTCAACCATTCCTTACGGCTCAAGGCATCAGCCACGACGTTCACTTTTCCCGGGTGGTATCGGATTTCACAGTCATAGTCGCTTAAGGTTTCCAACCGTCGTCGTTGCCTCATATTCAACTCCTTCTGAGCCAAAATATGTTGAAGACTCTTGTGATCGGTAAAGATAACACACTTCGTCCCATATAAGCAGTGCCTCCACATTTTGAGTACAAAAACCACTGCTCCTAACTCCAAATCATGTGTGGTATACTTCTCCTCATGGGTCTTAAGTTGTCGGGACACATATGCCATGACTTTCCCTTGTTGCATCAAAACTGCTCCTAACCCTTGATATGATGCATCACAATAAACCACGAAATCTTCCACTCCATCTGGTAATGCCAAAATCGGTGCACTGCAAAGTTTTTGCTTCAGGGTTTGAAATGCTTCTTCTTCGTCCCTTCCCCACACATACTTCTTATCCTTCTGTGTTAACGTAGTTAACGGTTTAGATATTTTAGAGAATCCCTCGATGAATCTCCTGTAATATCCAGCCAATCCCAGAAATTGATGGATTTCTGTGGCGTTAGAAGGCGTTGGCCAGTTCTCAATAGCTTCGATCTTCGAGAGATCCATATGTAACCCTTCGCTGTCAATCATATGACCAAGAAATTGTACCTTGCGAATCCAAAATTCGCACTTAGAGAACTTTGCGTATAATTGCTCTTCCTTGAGCAACTTAAGAATCATCGTCAGGTGTTGCTTGTGTTCTTCCTCACTCTTGGAGTAGATCAAAATGTCGTCGATGAAAACTATGACAAACTTGTCCAAATATGGTTTACAGACTCGGTTCATGAGGTCCATGAATACTGCAGGTGCGTTTGTCAAACCAAAGGGAATCACTTGAAACTCATAGTGGCCATAGCGAGTCCTAAACAATGTCTTGGGAATATCCTCTTCCCGGACTCTGAGTTGATGATAACCCGACCGTAAATCTATCTTGGAGTAGTAACCTGATCCTTGTAGCTGGTCGAACAAATCGTCGATCCTAGGTAATGGGTAGCGATTCCTCACTGTTAGCTTGTTCAGTTCACGGTAGTCAAAACACATTCTAAATGATCCATCCTTCTTCTTCACGAATAACACTGGTGCTCCCCAGGGTGAGGAACTAGGTCGAATAAACCCTTTATCCAACAACTCTTGCAACTGCTTAGACAACTCTTGCATCTCCGTCGGAGCTAGTCGATACGGTGCACGTGCTACGGGTGCAGCTCCTGGAACTAGGTCAATCAGAAATTTCACTTGTCGAACCGGTGGAAGTCCAGGCAGATCTTCAGGAAATACTTCAGGAAAGTCACGCACAATTGGAACATCCTCGAGTCGCTTCTCTCTCGACTCCTTCTTGGACACATGTGCTAGGAATGCATGACATTCTTTCTCGATGTATTTCAAGGTCTTAATACAAGATATGATATTCAAATGGGTTCTGCTACGGTCTCCGCGGACAACCAAGGTTTCACCATTGAGAAGGATATGAACAACTCATTTACCACAAACGATACTCGCATGATGTTTGGATAGCCAATCCATACCACCAACTACGTCGAAGCTTTCGAGTTCAATGGGCATGAGATCGATACTAAATGGGTGATCTAGAAGGTTTAGGGTACAGTCTCGGATTACGGTGCAAGTGTTAACTAAGTTGCCATTAGCTAGTTCAATACTATAGCTGGTGTCTAGGGAGGTAGGGGTGAGGTTAAATAGTGGTGAAATCATAGAAGATACAAAACTCATATCGGCACCAGAATTGAATAAACTTTAACACGAAGATTATTGAGTAGAAACGTACCGGTGACTACATTCGGATCCTACTGCTGCTCCCCATTGCCCATCATATATTCTCTACCACAAGCGCCTTCAGTTCTCCGACCAGTGTTCTTTGGGCAATGACTCTTGTAGTGACCACGCTCTCCACATCCAAAACAAGTTACCACTGGCTGTGTGTTACTCCCAGTAGCCACAGCTCTGCCCTTACAATGCTTAGCAACATGTCCAACCTTGTGACATTTCTGACACTTAGTTATGCATGGTCCAGCGTGATGCTGATTACACTTATCACAAAATGGATGCGGCCCAGCATACCCTCCAACTTGTGCTGGTGCAGCCACATAAGCCCTGACAGTCTCTTGTCTTCTGTTCTGCTGGTGGTGATGATTGTTGTTACAGTACTGGTTGTTGTTGTTGTTATGGTGATGGTTATGGTAAGGGTGGTTGTTGTTGTTGCGGTTGTTGAAGTTGTTGTAGTTGTCGCTTCTCTTGTTGTCCTCCCATTTTCATTTGCTGTCATAGTTGTTACCCTTCTGAACAGTGTCATGCTTAACCACTTGATCCATAAGTCGTTCAGATATGCAAATAGTATCATCCAAAGTCTGAGAGTTGTAAGATGTCACGTGCCCTTCAATACTGGAAGGTAAACCACCAATGAACTTCTCCAGTAATTTCTCATTATCTGGCACCATGTGAGCACAGAAAACCTTCAATTCTTGAAATCGTCGAACATAAATAGTAATATCAACACCCTTCACATCCAAATTGTAGAACTCAGTATCCAACTTCCTCATATCACTACGAGAACAATACTTCTTGAGCATCTCCTTCTTAGATTCTTCCCATGAAGTATTATAAGCATTCCCTAACCCCATATCTTGAGCATAAGCGTTCTACCAAGACAATGCATGCTCTACCAAGGTACCTGTCGCATACTTCACCTTGCAATCCTCAGAACAGTTACTCCTTAGAAATACCGACTCCATCTTCTCAAACCACTGAGTTAAACCAACAGCTCCTTCAGTTCCTTTAAAAGTAGTAGGCTTACAATTCATGAATTCCTTATAAGTACACAAACAGTTATCATTGACAGCTTGCACTCCTGCTTGTCCAACATTCGGGTTGCCAACACCTGCTTGCCCGACAAGCGCCGCGGCTATGCCATCATCAATCAACTTCTGGATCGCAGCTGGGGTCATCTTCCTAGGTGGCATAATTCTATCAATCATTACAAATGTACAACACTGTAAGTATTTGATTAACGTAACAGAATCACATCACAAGATAGACAACACCATGATATCATCATAATATAGCACACATTCAACATCAATAATAGTACATCACCAAAATACATTATAGATTTAATACTTGCCATAAGTCTTACAAGATATGTAAAACGATTACAAGTTTCTGATAAAATCTACTAACTGAAACTATTTAGTTTAGTACGTACAAAGGTAAACCACTATCATGATACTAAACTACCATAAATAAGATGATCTCTAGACTCTCACTGACGATCTCCCTCATACCTAGCCAAAACATCAATACTGTCATCAAAACGGAAATGCGCCATCCTATCATAGTACGCCTGCCACTGCATGGCATGGATCTCATCCCTCAACTCCTGAATACTACGCTGGTAGTGACGACTATCAATATCAGTGAACACCGCTCCAAGGTCCAACTTCTCTACAGTCTTCTCAACCTCTATCATCCTCTGCTCTAATGACGCCAAACGCTCCCGAATCTCTGTATCTGCCTTCTTTGTAGAACTCAACCTCGCAGCCTGCTCATACAACTCTACGTATAAATCACCTGTAGCTCTCCTATCTCCCTTAATCTCCTTCCTCAACTCTAAAACATCAGACTGTCGCGCACATAATTGCCTAGACATCGACATATAACGGCCCTGGCACCAAGAGATATCCTGCCTCAAATGAATCAGCTTGGCTCTGAGCTCGGTAGGGGCAACTCGCTATGCAATCGAAGACTCATCGATCTCAAACGTAGATGTCACCTTTGTAGCTAGAGCGTGACCCAATGCATCTAAAGTATCGGACTCATAAGTAATATCCGACACTGCTGGTGAAGGTGGCATGGGCAGAGCCTCCTGATCCTCCTCAAATGGCTCTTCGTCATCATCGTCATCATCATCCATCTCCTCATCATCGTCCATCTCATCATCCTCCGGGTGAGGTACATCAATAGGGTGTGGGTCCCCCTCTGGACTCGGTGGTGCAAGTGGGTGATTAACGGGTGTAACTAATAACTGACCGGTAGGGACTGGTGTAGGCATAATACTCTACAAGGAGTATCGGGAAAAGTATGAAAATTCTAGCCAATTTTTATAAAATAGTTTTATATGAAGTGAGATAGCAGCGGAAAATCCAAGCATATAATAGTGCAAAAGCATGCACACATAAAAGTTTAAGTAATTAAAGAGCGAAGTGGCACGGAGGGCTGATGGCTATCGATCTCGAAAACGTTTTGACACAAACAAAAATGTTTATAGTCGAGTATGACCTCGTTCTCTATAAACCGTGTCTCTGATACCATTCTGTAACACCCCCAACTCGGAAAATGGCAGCGGAACGGAGCTTGGGGTGCTATGTGAGGGGTAAGACAGTCACATCCATAGAAAACGATCTCATAACGAGACGTTTTAGCAACACATATCATTCGAATACAAAATTTAACATTTAGAGTCTAAAAGACTCTCAACATAAGTTGCAGCGGAAAATAAAGACATGGTTTGCAGCGGAAATAAAACGTAGTTGCAGCGGAATTAAAAGACACAGTTTAAAAGGTTTTTCGAATGATAAGATAGTAGAGATAGATAGTAAAACCCAAGATAACCATCAAAAGTCTTCAGCCACTCCTAGTGCTCACAAATATGCATCAATTACCTGAGATAAAATATGCTAAAAAATCAACACAAAGGTTGAGTGTAATCCATAGGTTTAATAAATAAACAGTTGAGCACAAGATTTTAAGTCTGGAAGATATATGTAACAAATACAAATATCGGGTAAGCGTCAAATAATTCTGCTAAGCTCATGACACACAAAGCATTAACCGGCACCAATAACCTTGGCGTAAGTCGACAGTAACCGCGGAATTTCATAATGTAATAGTTGCCCCCAAAGCTATGTACTTTGTCAGATACCTAGTAAAACTCGAACATAGTACATCACATGTGGACCGACCTTAGTCCACATGGCGGGAAGGTCAATTCCTATAGGCCTATAAACTATAATCGCACTCACTCGCAAGTTATTATTGGTTCATGATCGAGGGAATTGCTTTTGGCAAGGACGGTACTTAGCATTATCATTTCAGTCAGGAATAGCATACCAATAAACAATTGTGCTCATAAAAAAAAGTAAATAACATGTATCTCCCCCATGGGTTTATAAACAATTTAAAAGTAAAAGTGGGGCTACGAATCACACCTTAATAGTAGAGAAACGAGATATAGCAAACAATCAGATAGAACAGCACGGCAAATAAACCTCAATACATCCTAATATGTGAATAATATGTATCAGCAATAAACCTCAAAGCGATTTATAAAGTAATACTCGTATTTGAATTGAAAAGGTTTTATTTCAATGGCGTTTGAGAGAAATAATGTTTAAGACTCGTGTGGATACGAGAAGTTAAAGTAATAAAAGTCGGCAAACACAAACGGATACGAAGAAAAGAATAACGAAAAGAGATAAGGACTAAGATTAAGAAGAAGAATAAAATAATAAAGACAAGAAAGAAAACATCAATAGGTTGTTTCGGTGTTTTACCCATTTCCCAAATAGTTGATAAAACGTTATGATTTAGGAAGAAAACGTATAAGTTTCGAAAAGGTTTTTAGGATATTGAGTAATCATAAATGATTAAGTTATAAAAGATTTTATCGAAATTTGGGCATGATGCGTCCGTTTATAAAGTATTTCCAAGTCGTTACGACTCTTGAATATAAGTTTTATTGTCACATTTTTACAAGTTAAATATATATAATTGGACATTATCATTCGCGAATATATTAGTTGTCAAGTTTATCGACCATTTTGTGTATGCTCAGGTCCAAATATGTTAAGCTCTTATGTGTCTAACATACTCTTCCGTCTCAATTACGAAAATCCTCCATAAGGTCCATCGGCTAATACCGTAAATCCAATAACGTCCAATTCTCATCCAAGCATAGGTTATTAAAATATCAAAGTCCAATGTCCAAATCAATCCCAAGTTATCCAAATATTTATCCGAAATACCATATTGTCAAACAAATAACTAAATAGTAACGGGCAAATGAAAACGAAAATAGAATACTAGGCCATATGCATTGGGCTTCGGCCCAATGCTTACTCACACTCTAATGGACTCACTTTGGGCTTTCGGGCCCAAATTTAATAATACTAGACCCATTAAGGACTTATCCAAGTCCAAAACTGACTCGATACTAACTCGAGGTTTTCTAACCTCGAGTCTTACACGGCCGAGACTCCCTTGAGTATCGACTTGACTTATTCGACACCAAGACCTTAAGGGGTCTCGGCTAAACTCAAAACCAACAAGTCGTGGCCCTCTTGGGTCACGGCTCATGCTACTCGACAACCAAAACTAACCAAACCTTAGTCGTGACTCCCTTGAGTCACGGTTCACGCTATTCGACCACAACAACAAATCCGAACCCTCGGCTACAAATCAAAAGTCAAACAAACCATAGCCGTGACTCCCACGAGTCACGGCTTGACCCTTATCGAGCTTATGAGCTCTCGGCATAACCACCAAACCCAGTCCAAATCCTACTCGACTCAAACCACACAAAAAAAACTGTCACGGCTCAACTCCACTCGAGCTTAAGGCTCTCGGAAAATCATAAACCCGAGTCAAGTCCATTCCAACTCCAACACAAACAAAACCAACACTACCCTAAGCTATTCCGTGACTCAAACGAGTAACGGCTCGACACTAAATGAGCCAAGAGGCTCTCGGCCGAGTCCAAAACAACACCAACTCCATCCGAAATTTAAAACCAAGCTACAAAAACACATAACAAGTTAAAATAAAGCAAAGTAAAGCAAAATAGCCAAGAAATCACCCCGGGTCAACTCGAATCACGAGTTGACTCGGCTGAGTCGCGTGACTCGGACCAAGTTCGGCCGAGTTACGAGTTTAAATGAATAGATCCACACGATTTTAACCAAAACAAAAGGTTTTAGCAAGTTTTTATTTATAAAAATATTTTTTTTATAAAAGTTAGGGTTAGGGTTTTCGGATTAAAAAGAAACGAAAGGGGTAGGGGGCGCATAAGTTACCAAAAAGAATAGAGAAGGTGGTAGGGGTGCGGCGGTGGGTGGTGGCGTGACGGTGGTGCTCGAACACGGATCAAACAAGCTCCATTGGTCTTCAAACTCTCCAGAAATGATCAGGGTGGCCTGATCTACGTTTTGGTGAAGTTTGGTGGTTGGCCGGAAAAATTTCTGGAGATGGTGGTGGCCGTAGACGGCGGTGGTGGTCGGATGGATGGGAGGTGAGAGAGAGAGAATATAAGTGGTGTGTGTGTGTTTTATGAGAATTAAATAAATAAAAATGTTTTTATCTGAGGCCAGGGACTAAAGATGGGCAAAATAAAGTATAAAGGGTGCAGTGTAACTTGTGGCCGCGCGGGGGGGGGGGTATATGTGATAACTTGGTGAAACTTTTACAATAATCACTGTGGGACCCATTTAACGTACCAAACGGACTCGAAAAATTATGAAACTTGCGTCATTGTTCTCGAAATAATTTTTCTGATAAAAACGAGTATAAATATGCATAACTTTCTCGAAGTTAATTTATTTGGCAAATTCGATTCGTTTCGTGCTTTCTAGGTTGTGCTGACATAATAAAGGGATAACGTTCATGTTTCTCAAGTTTAAATAAGTCCAAGATAAAGTTCAAATACTAAGGTGATGGAAAAATAAATATTTGGCTAGTGAAAAGGTTTGGAAAATTACCGGATGTTACAGCGCCAAAGATGCATAGCTACCTTACATCCACATACTCAGTGCTTGGACATCAATCAATGAACAAAACCAAACGGAGCTGAAACAATGGGCAACACAAGACAAAGCATACTCCTTTGACAAAGAATTCACACCTTTATCTAATCCATTGATCATCATGGATACAATTGCTTCACACAAGGTAAGCGGGATCTACCTGGATGGAGGAAGCTCAGTAAATATGCATGAAAATTATTTTGAACAACTGCCTGAAAGTGTCAAAAGCAAGTTGTGTCCTCCATAACACCTCTCGTCGGATTCTTATCTAACAGCTATAGGCCTGAGGGCATAATTCTGCTGGAAAGAACTGTGGGAATGATGCAAGATTTCTGACCAGGTTTTATATTTATAAAATTCTCGTCTACCTATGGTCTACCTAATGCACTAACGGGCAGTGTACCCGATCGTGTGTAGTGTAGTATTCAGTAAAGTCGAGGTCATCCCAAGAGCTATGCGTGTGGATCTAATTTAGAGTCTAGTGTCACTGGTTTTAAAGGGGGTTTTTGTAGATTGATTAATTAAACTAAATAAATGAAAGTAAATAAAAGCAATTAAAACGTGGAAAGATATCAATCGGGAGAAATGTGCTAGCCTAGTTACTAATCTTGTTAAGCTATGATTATGTTTTCTAATTAATGTTTCCTATCGCTCCACATGGTGGTTTAAGTCAACTAGACTCAGTTGGTCAATTCGTCTAGTCCTATCTTCCATAACGTCCTATTCCGTAACCTAATGATTACAAGAGTTCGTGGGTTTACGAAATGGAAGAGTCATTAAGTGTCGCTACGATCTAGACTTATTCAACGGAACCCGGCCTTTCGGATCTTAGGTTTCCCCTAACTTATTAAGCTTTTCCGTTTGGAAGGTGCTCCTTTAGTATAATTCGCACGCAAGGTAGTAGTCGTCCTATGGTCAATTCTTACCACTACTCGCAACCTCATTCACTAGGGTCCTATGGTCAATTCTCCTAGCTTCCTAGATACTACCCAAACTTCCAAGCTACCAAAACAAGGGTGTCCCGAATTAAGCAAAGAAAGTATACATATAAAGCGATAAAGAATGAGAAAACTACATCATAACATTAACAATTTCATAACTAGGCTAACACCAAAGGTGTTTAGCCTCTCATATTAAAGCATGCAGAAAATTCAATGTTTAACATCATGAATGAAGACATGGAATTAAATACAATAATGTAATATGAAATACTAAAAGCGTGAATTATCCCTTGGAAATAACTTGTATGCTGCTGGAATTCGTCCTCCTTGAAGCCCTTAAACGTATCTGGTTTTTGTGTGTTGAAAGGATATGATAAAAATGCAGAATTAGGGCTTGTATTTATAGCCTCGACCAAGTTACGGCGTAACCACTAGGGTTAGTTACGCCGTAACCTTTGGATCTAGGACGATCTTATCCACAGTGATAATGTTATGGCGTAACCTAAAGATAGGTTACGAACGTAGAACCCTCGTTAACGGTTTTACGCCGTAACCTTGTAATTGGTTACGTCGTAACTTCTTTAGACCACGAAAATCTTCTAAGTCTTGGAAACATATCTACGGCGTAACTTCTGAAGGAGTTACGCCGTAACCTTGGTCAGCGTTGACTTTGGTCTTCTAGTATTGATGCGCGTGATGTGTCGTTGCGGTTTAGCAGTTTTAATGCCTATTCAAGTTTTAAATTTATATTTAGCCGACTTATCAATAACACACACACTTAACGAGCAGTGTACCCGGTCAGTATGAAGATAATGGTAAGTAGAGTGTCGATCACTAAGAGTGGAACGTATTATCTCGTTATTCTAATCAGTATTTTAATATCCTAACGCAAGGGGGTTTCAGCCTGAGAGACTGGCACGGTTTGTTTGCAATTAAATAATAAAATAAACCAATAGGCACGAATCAGCAAGTAGCACGCACGTACACAGATAGATACTTGAGACAATAAGAGGGCTGTCCTTATAATTAAGTAGTTTGTCACTTGTTTTATTGATAGCTTTATATGAAGTGTATGTAGTTAATCCTTTCTCGTTGGTCCTATTCTTATCGGCGAGTAAACCCTTAATGATTACTTATGTCTAAAAGTTATTCCTAAGTGATCAATTTAGAAACAACCGTGGGAGCCACATTATGTCCCGCAGTCAAATGCCCGCAAGCCACTAATAAACACAGAGGTTATCAATGCACTAATAAGTAGTAACCAAAGACATCAACATATAAACTTTAATTAATGAGAAAGCAGTTTTAAGGGAGTGCAATCTTTCCGTTGCCACATTACACAAGCCACCAATCTTGATGAATTAAAGTTTACTAACACAATAAAACAAAACTACTTAATGAATTAAACATATGCAGCACCTTCTTACAGCTCTTGTATCTTTGATTTGGGTGTGTCTTGTGCTGCCTCCTTGACTGAATTCGTCCTTTTGTTCTTCTGTTCGGATTTAGGTTATAAGGTTCGGAACTTATAATTCGTCTGGTCTACGGGGTATTTATAGTTTCTGTCTGAGGGAAGATGCGGCGCATCTACTAAGTAGATGCGGCGCATGTACTTAACTTCGCGTGGGGTCCAAGATTATAATATTCAGGAATATTCGTACACCGCCAGAAGATGCGGCGTAACTCCATGATCAGATGCGGCGCATGTCCTCTTGTATCTTGGATCGTATCTGGTGATATCTTGATAGAGATGCGGCGCATGTCGAGAGTGAGATGCGGCG
Source organism: Artemisia tridentata subsp. tridentata (assembly GCA_021014915.2). NCBI lineage: Eukaryota > Viridiplantae > Streptophyta > Magnoliopsida > Asterales > Asteraceae > Artemisia > Artemisia tridentata. Next base: position 395,476,793 of record CP139508.1, read on the forward strand.
CATCTGGAGCAGAATTGACTTGATCTTGTCCATGTCAGTAGACTTTCACTTTATGCACGTTTTGCTCCATTATTAGTCCAAAATCGCTAAGTTTCACCAAATGCTTGTTTTTACCTGAGAATTACAAAAGTAAACGATTAAGTATCAATCCTCATACATAATATAGTAAAACAAGTCAAATTAATAGGATAAATGATAGTAATAAAATGTACTTATTTGAGTTCATCAAGTATAAATCCATGTTACAGCGTAAGTAGAGTATGGAATTACGCCATAACCTTTGTCTGGTCAGCATACTCTTGTGTATTTGCATTAAAAACCTTCCAAATCCGTGTCTCTTCACTCCAATGCTCATTAGTAACCTGAAAATGAAATATAAATGAATAAGAGTATATATTCAAGTAAATTGATACGGTTTCCACACAAATGATGAGCATATTAGGGGGAAATTGACACTAAAATAGCAGGACTATTTGACGTTATCAGGGAACATACCCATTGGCAAATACAGTAGTCATGGAGTTTCACATCGTTCACTCACATCCTCAATACAATGCCTTACTTGGAAAGAAAATAATTCAACAATTACAGGCAGAAGTGTCAACAATACGTTCTCAAATCCAATTTTCTAAAAAAAGGCATGCATGACAATAATTAGGAATGACTCTCCAGGGAGAAGTATAAAGTTGGTTGCAATAGGAAGCAGCATGGCATACAATCATGCCGGGAAGCCAGCACCAGCGGGGTACGAAGAGAAGGAGCTGATGAATCACGACAAGTATACAGTTGTCAAAAGGAAGCAACTCCTACCCCAGGTAAGACACCAACTCATGAAAATATTTAAAAAAGGTTTAAATGTCATTATTAGTACACCATCAGACACAGACACAACTGGCAATAAGGCTAAGAACAACTTCAGTAAGGATACAATGTCTAGGGGGAATGAGAAGAACAACTTTTCTTTGGAAATGTTTGACTCTCATGCCAACAACTCATCTCAAGCAGACAACTTTCAGTCTGGGAAAACTCAGGAAAAGACTTTCAATTCTATGAAAGACAACAACAACAGATGGAGATCTGATTTAGTTATCATACTTGAAGGTTTATATTCTTTTGTTCCGGATTTAATTTGGAAGTTTTGAGTTGTTGTTTGGGTGTTTGTTTCTGATAGTTTAGGTTGATTTTTTGATTTGATTAAATTATGAATTATGATTGATGACGAGAAGAATGATAGGGCATCTAGTAGTGGTTCTACTGATGGACTTCCGATAATGACTCGAATTACATATTGTCAACTTGATAGCTCCAACTTCTTTGCATGGAGCAAAACCGTTCGTATCTATCTACGCAGTATCAGAAAAGCCTCTCATCTGAAAGATGATGCTCCTACGGATGGAACTAGGGATCAATGGTTGCAGAATGATTCTCAGTTGTTCTTGATGATTAGGAACTCTATCGAACCATTTATCATTCCTTTACTTGATCATTGTGAGTATGTAAAGGAATTGATTCGGGACAGAAGATTATATGGAATTGTATTCGGGACAGAAGAATATCTCTCGGATATATAGTGTGTATAAGGCTTTTCTTCATGGGGAACAACAAGATCAACCACTTACTCCTTATGTTATGGAATTCAAGAAAATGTATGAGGAATTGAATTATCTTCTTCCTATAAGTGCTGATGTGAAAGTGATGCAAAAGTAAATGGAACAAATAGTTGTAATGAGCTTTCTGTGTTAGCCCCAAAACCCGTTTTCAAACGGGTATGGCATTAGATGAATTGACTAAGACTTTTATGAGTCGGGAGACTCAATATGATTGGTTAGCCAACATGTGACAAATCGTAATTCCAGGTCATTTTCCAAACTTTGAAATTTACTATTCACAGATTACTATTTATCATTTCACTATTCATCATTTTTGAAGTCAGTTTGCGACTTTGAAATGTTATCAAAAAATTTACTATTCACAAAACACTATTCATTCCCGGAGGGAAGTCACTATTTATGGTTATCATTCATCATTTCGTAAACTAGGTTTACGGGTATTCAAAATTCGCGTAACCGTGAGGGTTAGTTGCGTATTCATGGAACATCACTGAGGACACATCATATAGACTAGAGTAGTCTATATATCATCAGTAACATCATCTTCATGTTAGGTCATTCACGGGTTTGCATAATTTCAATTCACGTATATTTATTTATTAAATAAACGCTATCACTCAGTCATTTACTACGAACAATATACCCGACACTCCCGACTATGATCCTAATATATTTTCACACTCATTTCAGTGATATAAAAATTATATTATTAGTTTACCCGGTGTTTTGAAATTATTTGCTATATATACCGTTAAAAGCTTATAACTAAGACGGTTTACGAAATTTCAACACGATAACTAATTGGACATCCGATACTCGCAAGGAATGTGATTTTATAATTTTTATGACTTTGTCATACTTTATTTTGTTCCGTTTAAATTTATTTCTAGCTAATTCAATACCCGATAACACAATATCCTAGCTAAAAACTAACCTAAACACATCTAAAACTAGCTAGATTACACACTTGAGACAAGATCAATTAATAGCCCACACACCTCATCCCCCTTTCCCCATTTTTACGCCCCATGCCCCCCCCCCTAAGTCATGATTTACTTGATTACTTTGACCAAAAATTCCTATAACTAGATATTATAACTACAAACACTTCATAATACTTCAAGTAAAATAAAAAGCTTCATCTTCATCCTCTCTTTGTGGAGAATTCAGCCAAGATCAAGAACAAGGAGAAACCATAACATTTTCAAGATTAAGTGATTTTACAACTCAATTAGTGTTTCTTGTTTAGGTTTTGAAATAAAAACCTAGAAATAACTAAGTCATTAACCTCAAAAATTCATCAACCTCAAGTAAGTGTTCTAAGTATTTTTTTCTACTCATTTACACTCCTACCTAATTTATTTTTATGAGCTAGTAGCAAAGCATGCAAATATATCTATGTTATATACCACTTACCACTTATTTTGTCACTAAAATGAATTTAAGGAATTTTATTAGTGATCTTATGAGCTCCATCATTTTTGGTAAAGATTAGGAACCCATGACACCCTAGGAAGGTGTATGGTAGGTTTAGAATAGCTTTGGTGTTGATTGGAAGGGATATGTACAAGTATTGAACTAATAAAAATGGTTTTTGTCAATATATAATAAGGATCTGTCCATTTTTGCAAATTCTGGAAATTTCAGTAGATCATGGGTTATTTTGGCTTACATATTTAGAAAATACACTCAAAAACGAAGCCGTGGCCGCTGGAATGAGTAAAAACGAGCTTACGACGAGAAAGATACGTTAATTCTAAGTTTGACGACTAAAAACTATTTCTGAAAAATAACAAGCTGTCACACGATTTTCCATGGTTAAAACGAGGTGTTGAACACGAACTAGGCAAGCCGACATATCAAAAATCTATTAGTTCGCTGTAATACGAAGCCGAGGACATAAAGAACGTAGAAAACGAGCTTATAACGACCGAGATACAAGCGTTTGAAACCCGACGTTCACAACACATTTTTATCAGCTTTTACTAAATAATTAGTGTCAAAACTGTCTTTGCAAGTAACCAAGTTTGGAGACGTTTTTTCTCATTGATCGAGTCAGTTTGAGACATTAACACTTTGAAGTAAAATCAAGTACTCCCGGCCTATTTTCCAAATTGACCAGCCGTTCGTTAACCGGACTTGTAACGAGTAAGATACGACCTTTCAAATATACCGAAAACTACACAAAAACAGCAAATTTAGCCGACTATCTAACTTGACGATTATTTTTCTTTATGATCGGGACTCGTATGGAAGAAATTTCGGTGTTACGAATTTAAGATATTGTCACAAGCTTTCTAAAACCACGGAGATCGTTTCCTAACACTCAATATTCACCAACTTACGACTAGCTTTGCGAGGCTACTTAGTCATTTTCAGAAATTTACCAAAGTGTTTTAATTGCGACGAAAAACTCTATTTTTCGATAAATCATCAAATGATGATCGTAGAATGTCGTTACAACGTATATACGCGAAAAGTGTTTTATAACTTAACAAGACGTCAAAAATATATTTTTCGACGATAAACATTATTTCAAAATTTCACGAGTGGTATCAATACCATACGTATTTGCATGTGTAACATCATTTCATGACTTACATTAGATCATATCATTCATATTAGGTTGCGGTTAGAGATCGTGCCTCATTTCAGTGTATCCACTTTTGTCATCATAACTATTGCATCAGGTGAGTTTTTATAGCCCCGTTTTTCAAGATTAATATTTCATTTCAAACCTACAGGGGAGAATACATTGCACATTATTTTATTGCGAGTCCAAGTACATTAAATTCATTTACATTGCTTAAGTTACCTCAATGCCAAGTTAAAGTCCCCTTTTTATTTATCATGAACCGTTAATTGACATTAAGCGAGGGTGAGTGGATAGATCTATTGAGGGTGACTCCTCCGTTCGGGTTGGTAGCTCCAATTAAGTCTACGAACGCATATCATTTGAATCATAATAGAGTGTCTGGCAAAACACTCAGTTGGGGCATACATTATTAGTCTAGCTTCGGGGTCATGAGCTTATAGCAATTGTATTATTTTAATTATATGGCGACATTGTCACACTTAACTTTATATGGCGACATTGTCACACTTAACTTTATACTTGTGGATATCGTACAAAACATTTACATAAACCTATGATTCTCACCAACATTATTGTTGACCGTTTTAGCAATGTATTTTCAGGTATTTAAGGCATTCACATCATGGCCTGCATGAGGACTTATCATAGAGTCGCGATGACGATGCGTCTCAATTGTATTTTATGCACTTAAACTATCGTTTGGTTTGTAACAAACTATTTCCGCAGCTTTGACAAATCTTTTGGGACCTATCTTTGTAAACTCTGAATGTTTTATGAAATTAGACGATGTACTTTTAAAACGACACTTTAGGTCGTTCAATATGACTGTAACTGTGATGCTATGGCAGTCGCGCCCCAGGTATTCCATTCCGCTGGAGACTCAAGAACCATGTAGTCTTGCTTGAATTCCATGTCATTCGCTTCCCATCGAGGCCTTGTGAGGTTGAGTTTAGTCTGATAACTCTCAATCCCAAGCTGAAAGTCCCCTACCCGTTGTCTGATAACTAAGCTCCTGGTCCATAGATTGACGGCAGTGGCAAGAGTCTTCTTTTCATGAGGTGATAGGTGGTGCAGCTTGCCTTGAAGGTTCAGCAGGTACAGATTTTCAAAGTCACTAGGGTACAAGTGTTTGAAGTCACTTTCTGCAATGATATGCTCTTTGAGATCAGCTCGGCGAAGGATGATCTTCTTCAGGTAGTCGTAGCCATATATTGAGAAGATCTCAACTCTGACTACACTTAAGATCTGCATGCGAGATCGTACAGCTTTGCGATCTCCTTCAGCAGCGAGTCTTTCAATGTAGAACTGTTGTCTCTTAAACCACCAGTACGATATACCATACGAAGCCGATATGTCATACTTACATTCTTCTTCAATCCACATCTGATCTGGTACCATTTGCTCTAACCCGATGTCTGGATAATATGCAGCTTTCATCTTAGTAATTGACAACGCTTGTTTATGCTCCTTGCTGCCAAACCTGAGATACTCCAGATCTTTGTTGAAGAAGAAGTTTGTTTGGATGGTGACCTATCCAGGTGGACCACCCAGAGGGAGTGGTTTGCTGACATTGTACTTGAGAATTCCCTCGTCAACCTGATCAGTCAGAAGCTTGTGGCATTCTTCCATCTAGAACTGAAGATGAACCACATCAGGATGAAAGGCTTTGACAATTTCATACGCTGGCCCTTCCAAATCCTTAGGTGTCAGTTTGGTGATTCCTTGCTTCTTACTGTACCAGTCTATAAACGTTCCCATGTCTCCAGTCTGTGCAAGCAGTGAGTTTTCTGGAGGAGGCACATAACTGGACAAAATAGCATCAGTCCAGTTGCAACCAGGAGCATGCGGATCAGATGAAGGGATGGACCAAGCTGGTTCAGGTGTTGGGGGTCTGTCATCTTCGGATGTGGGCTTCCACCATGTCTTCATCATCTCATCTGTAGGAGTAATCTCATGAGTTGCTGACCTGTCATCCTCTGAGAAGGACTTCCACCAATCTTTCTTCAGATTAACCTTGGGAATATGAGCATTTGCAGTGTCTTCATCATCATCAGAGTAAGAATCTTGATCGTTGATAGCTGATTCTTCATTCATAATAAGATCTTCAGGAATTGACGAGACAGAAGGCTTGAATCTAGTGTCAATAATCGTCCAAGCAATGTATGCAGTAGACTCGGCTTTCTTCGATGAGCTTGGACCAGTAGATTGTTTTGTCTGATCTTTCTTGGTAGATGATGAAGGAGGATGAGGTGGTAGTTGTGCTTGGTGTGATCCAGATGCTCCAGATGAGCCTGCAGCTCCAGATGCTCCTGATGGAGGAGGAGGAGGAGGTGGATGTGGTGGAGACCCAGATGGTGGTTTGGGTTTGTCCTGGCTCTTCTTCTTCTTTCTACGTGTTTCAGCCAGGTCCTTCATGAGTTGTTCAGAGTTATCACGGCCAATTGATATTTCCAACGCTTTGTATAACCTTCTGTGGTCTTCATGGCCTTAGTCAAGATTTGTCTCATACATTCGTTGTAGGAGGATCTCCTTCATATCAGTTGTGGGAAGATCTTTGAAGCGTGCTCTCAGTGGTGCTTCCATTGCCTGACTCACGGCTTCTGCTACTTGTTCATCGACAACAATCTTTACCTTTTCGTCAATGTTGAGATTTTCCAGCTTGGATAACCGAGAGCCGTGACGTTTGACAATCTGAGGTAGATTATGACCTTCCAGATCAGCAATGTGTTTGAGAGCTTCAGCAAGTTGTGATTCTAAGCTTGGGAAGGTAGATGGAGGTGCAGGAGTTGCAGTTGTCGTGGTGGTGGTTGCTGTAGCAGTTGTAGTAGCTGCAGATGAGTGAGTTGCTGATGTTGGTTTTACTGTTGGAGTTGGAATTGCCATTGATGGAATTGCTGAAGTGTCTTGTTCAATAGTGACGGACACCATTGACACAACCTCCTTCTCATCGTTAGTTTTCTCATTTCAGGATCAGTGGACTTGTCTTTAAGAAATTGGTCTCTGTATGTGAAGTCAGGTTCCAAGTGCTTGAGCGAAGAAAGGGTGCCAGTTGAGCTATCTGGCATAGGTATATGAGTCTGTTCATCAGCTCTCAGCTTAAGGTTCTCAAGTACATTCGGGTATGTTGTGGACACGAACTCATCATTTAGCTTCACAAGAGGTGGATCAGAGGTGAAATCCTTCACATGGGTTGATATCTCCTTCTCTGCTTTGCCAGAATCTGGGCCTGTAATATCTTTAGCTTGTGTCACATTCATCCCAACATTCTTCTCCTCTGTTGCCAGCTCGTCGGATTCGGTATCACTAGAGTCTAGATTGAGTTCCAAACTCGGAGACTTTTCCCTTGCAGCTTCAGAGGATTCAACGGTTTTGGAGGGTTCGGATTCGCGTTTCTTGAGGATGAACTTTGTGGTAGTTATCTTTGATGCTGGAGAAGAGATATCCAGAAGTGTCTGAGCAACTTGTTCGACAGTGGCAATCCCTTTTCCTTTTCCTTCCACTTCAGGCAGTGGTTGAAGTCTTCCGGTATCAGGTTCTCTAAGGATCACACCTTTGGTAGATTGTCCCATTGACTCTGCGTATTCTTTTGCACTAACTTCCATGGTCTTTTGAAGGACATCATCCTCCTCATCTTGCAGAGTTGGTTTAGATAGGGGAACTTCTTCTTCTATAAATTGATTTACCAACTTTCTCGGTCTTTTAGACCTCTGTTTCTTTTCAACATCACTCCTTTTGGCTTTCTTAGCCTGAACAGGAACGTTGTCAGCAATAGATGCCTCCTTACACTTCTTGGGTTTTGGCTTTCTTTGCTTGGTGATCTTCTGTTGTTTTGTAGACTTAGATGGTTTTGGAGCAGGAGATTCAGCATCACTAACTTGTTCACCAGCCAAGAACCTTTGATGCTTGTCTACTTTCATCAAGTAGTCCAGATAATATGGAGCATTCAGTATCTCACTCGTGATAAGGTCTTCAAGAATAGCCTTCCCAAAGACTTCACGTCTAGTTCCCTTTGCAGCGAACTTGAGGTTTCCAAGGACATGTTCATCATCTGGTAAGTGGAGTGGGGAATCCAATCTTGGGTGAAACTTGTACACACTTTGAAGATGGAAGATTATCAACTTAGTAAAACCTGATGTTTGGAATCATAAGAAAGTTGATCTTCTTCTTTCCAGTTTTCTGTAATGCCAGATTATTCTTGTCTTCAATGAATGAATGGATGGAATGACTGAATTCTTCCCAAATCCTCTCAGCATAATCAATGTTGGCACGATTATGGATCCCCCAAAGCATCTGTATCACTGGAGCTCTTGGTCTTTCAAAGCCTGAAGTCTTGCCCGTGAGACATAGATTGATGATAGTTAAGATTGCTCTCCATGGTTGATACATGTCATGTGTAATAACTATAGATAGAGTGTTGATGGTTTTGGGGTAACCCAAATCATTGACAAAGTTGATAAGTTCATCTGGTGCTGGTGGGGAAGTGAAAGGTTTGTTTTCAACAACTGGTGTGATCTGAAGTGCGTCTCTGATGGTGTCTTTGGTGAGATCGAACCATTGTTCATCAAGTTGACAGCTGTAACTTGCAGTATCCTTGTCATATCGCACAGTGTCCCAGAACTGTTGGATGTAAATGGCTGGAATATATAGTAGAGCAAGCTATAAAAGCTCCGAAGAAATTGGTTTGCTTCAGAATGTCTACAGCAAGCTTGTAGATAGGGTTGTGTTGAGTTCTATCCATATCCAGATAACAGTTGCTCTTTCCAATTGCAACCCAGCGGTCATGGGACAATATCTGATCATCTGTGCGAATAGGTGGAGGAATAACAGGAGCTTGGTCAGCAGGTGCATTAGCGTCAGCCATTGTTACTACAAAATCACCACCACAAGAAATATCCTGTTAGGAATTATATTTAGAGTTGATATTAAAAAAAGATGAAAGATGGAGGAAACTTATGAAGACAAAGATAAGGGACTTAATTGTATTATTTAATTGTCTTTGTAACCCTAATCTCTATTATATAAAGAGATACAGGGAACAGGTTTTAGTAGGTCTTCCCAATGTAGTCATTAAAAGTGAGTGTGTGTGTCTAGGCATCAAGTCCTCTAATGGATGCCTAGGGTTTGTAATCGTTCGACAAACCTTGTTTAATAATAATGAGTCGTTTGGTTATTCCGCTGCGTACAATCATTGTTGATCATTATTATTGTGTTTATTGATTATCCTAGATCAAGGTCTAAATAACCTAGAGTCCAAAACGGTCCAAGAACTTAATTGATGAAGGTGTACTTAAGTCCAAAACGAATGAATAAGTTCTTGTTCATTATTATTTTGTTAATCCTAGATATGAGGTCTAACAAGCCTCGAGCAAACGATCTCCACAAGTGGTATCAAAGCCAGGTTGCTCATGATCTAGGGATTTTACAAGGTTTTTATTATCACAGAAGACAGCAGCTTTGAATTGGTTATCAGATTTTAAGGTATCGATTTTTATCGGATTGATTATTATGTTAACCTCGTACTGATTGATCGTACTAGTATATAATTGAAGGTTGTCGTTTATTATTTGATGGTATCTATTGTTCTTTAATCTAATTGGTCTATCAATTAATCTTACAAGAACATGGGTCGGTGGCAACAAACTCTTTCAATCGCTTTAATTGGCTTTGTCGTCTTTGACTTTTATACGAATTGAATATACTTCATATTGTGATCAGACAACTACTTATCACAAGAATTTTATTCTTAATTAATTGTGGGCCAGAGTACTAGGCGATTTGATATATTATTGATGGTTATTAAACGTGGCTGCTGCTATTGGTATGAGGGGCTGTGATAATTTGTCGTCTACTGTCTGCTGCATTACTTTTGTATTCGTGGATCTGATTGGAGAATGCATTGATGGTCAGTAAAAAGTTTCTTAAATGGAGTTTCATCAATTTATCTCGTACTCAGTTCAAGTTATAGGTAATTGGTGATATATTGGTCTGATGGTTATTATACTGACAGTTTCTACTGCTCTTTTTACAAGTTAGTACTGCTCTTGGTTTATACGCAGCAGTTGGAACTGCTGGTATTTTGAGTTTGTACTGCTGGTTCATGAAAATTAGTACTGCTCGACAACAGTTAGTACTGCTGGGTCTTCGGAGTTAGTACTGCTTTCGACACATATTCGTACTGCTTGGTTCTCATTTTGTACTGTTAGCATGATTTTTTTTGTACTGCTACTTGGGAGTTATATGGTACTGCTAGTTTTATATGCTACTGATGCTCGTTGATGTTTATTGGCATTCGATACACAAAGTGAGGGGAAGAGATACGAGATTTGGAACACATTGGTTCCATAACACACACACAGGGAAGAAACACACACACAAGATTATGATTTGATTTCTGTTCGTACAAATTTATGGCTAGTATTTATTGGCGAAGTGGATTAGTTATTGCTCATTTGACGGTGAAGTGGAATTTTTCAAGTTTGTGTTTTATTATATCTTAAAGTGGATGGAACACACTTTAAAGATAACTTATTCATTCGTTCAAGACTATGAATTGGCAAAACACTTGAAGGAGTTATGTTATTGTGCTCAGTGATTTTTGTCAGGAGATTGTGATCTCCTTAAGACACAAGGTTGGTTTATTCTACTTCAGCATCGAATTGGTAATGGTTAGTTTTCTTCTTCAATACATCGAGGTTATGCTACATCAAGGAGAAGGTTTTTCTACTGCTAGTTGCTATTACTACTGCTAGTTTTTGATTTCTACTGTTTCAAGTTCATTTTTAGTGCGGAAAACTTAATGGTGGGTAACTTGAGACATTGGAAAGATGGATTGGCCGTGTGATATTGATTCGTGGTTGTAAAGATCAAAGTTGCATATTTCTTTTTCTTTTCCTATTTGAGTATGACAAAAAGGGGAAGAAGATATTGAAGATTGCAGCTTGAAGATCCTTGATGGTATGCATGGATTAAGGGGAAGATCATCTTTCATTCGTGCTTGGTTTTGTCATATCAACTAGGGGAAGATTGTTAGGAATTATATTTAGAGTTGATATTAAAAAAAAAAGATGAAAGATGGAGGAAACTTATGAAGACAAAGATAAGGGACTTAATTGTATTATTTAATTGTCTTTGTAACCCTAATCTCTATTATATAAAGAGATACAGGGAATAGGTTTTAGTAGGTCTTCCCAATGTAGTCATTAAAAGTGTGTGTGTGTGTCTAGGCATCAAGTCCTCTAATGGATGCCTAGGGTTTGTAATCGTTCGACAAACCTTGTTTAATAATAATGAGTCGTTTGGTTATTCCGCTGCGTACAATCGTTGTTGATCATTATTATTGTGTTTATTGATTATCCTAGATCAAGGTCTAAACAACCTAGAGTCCAAAACAGTCCAAGAACTTAATTGATAAAGGTGTGCTTAAGTTCTATCATATCCATATAGAAATGTGGTGTTAGGTGTGAGTTATAGAGTAAGATTATGACATACATAAGCAAGGGCCAAGACAGAATAGCACAAGGATCATGAGGGTGTAATGATCACAGGATAGTGCCAACTCAATAGTCAATGGAAGTCAACTCATCAATAAGAGGACATAACCTCGTGACCAAGATACCATGATCATAATGTAATCAGGCAAGGCACAAAAATAAGGCAAGACACAATGTACAAGTTTCAATGGTCACAACGCAATCATTCACCAGGCAAGACGCAAAGACTATATTACTAAGTTAACCAACACGCAGTAAATATAAGTCATGGCACATCAAACCGCAAAAAACCAAATCTCACACCACAAAACGCAGTGAGTATTTCTTGAAAATAGTCAAAACGCAGTGTCCAAAACGCAGAGACAGTTTTACTGAAAAATTGTCAAAACACAACAGCCTAAAACGCAACAGCCCAAAACGCAACAAGCAAAACGTAAGAATATTATATTCAAATATAATCAAAACGCAAGACACAACAGCCTAAAACGCAACAAGCAAAACGCAATAATATTATATTCAAAAATAATCAAAACGCAACTAACTACACACAGGCAAATCGCAACAAAGAATCTATCTTCAAAATGCAATCACGAATCCACAACCAAAACGTAATCAAGAATATTCAAGCAAAACGCAACCATGAACATTTAACCAAACCGCAGTCAGGAATACTAATACAAACCGGAATTAAGAAGCTTTGACCAGAACGCAATCCGGAAACATTAACCAAAACGCAACCAAGAACATGTAGGCAAAACGCACAGAATCTATCATACAAATTATGAAATTCCAAAGTATAACACCTACATGATTAACACAGCATAAATAGTCCTAATCGATTAACACAACCACATTCATTCCAACCATAACAATCACACATTACTTGACTTCTAAAAGTCAAACATATTTCAAAGATCAAAGGGTTAATTTACTGTGGATGAGGAATCCAATTAAACACACAACGTAGCAACTACAACAGATTTAAAGCAAATCCCATTAACTAAAACACAAAACTAAACACAAACCTAGGAGCGGATGAAGATTCGAGACACGACCCTAAACGAAACACAAGTTTAATGAGTAAAGGAAACATGATGATCAAGAACACGTTTCATGAGATGAATAAGAGCATGATATCATCATTACCTAGACAATGATATACACGAAGTGGCAAGAATCAGTCAAACCGCAATGAAAGTGTTTTGTGAGTTAGAGAGAAAGAGAAAGAAGAAAATGAATTTTGATTGACGTTTTTTGTGATGTATGACCGGTCAAAACGCAAGGGTATTAATACCTAGAACACAAGTTTCATGTGTTGACAGATTTGGTCCCTCCCTTTCATTTTCTTTTCACTATGAGATACAAGAGACACTAGGGAATAATTCAAGTTTAAATTAAGGCACAAATGGTCCTCTAATACATGAATACCTAGGAATCATTTAGCACATAGCAAATAGGACCCTATGCTAGCACATAATCGACACATATGGCCTTTTTGGAGTTAACCCAAGATTAACACCCCCTCAAATTCAAAACCCCAGATTAAGTCAATGAGTTGTAGCTGCTCGTTAGATGTCATAAATTTTGGAAAGGACTCTCTCCTTCAATTAATGACCTGATTACAAATTAGAGTGCTCTAGTCGTTGATTAAGTATGAAAAATTTATGAAAGTTCTAGACCAAATGATATGATAATAGGATTAAACCATCATGGGAAAACACAAATACTTTCTTGAAGAATCATAGACGAGAAAGAATTCGTGATTGCAAAGAAGACTTCTCTTCTAAAGCGAGAAATAATGCACTGAAACGTACATCATTTCGAGGAAGCATGGATGTAACGTAATCCATGCCCGAGTGAACTTCACCCAGTGGGATGAACAACCGTCTTTTTGACGACGTGCTTTTCCCATTTTGAAAAACGGGTTGCTATCTGAAATAATAGCAAGCCATTTAGGCATGTTTTGAAAACTTTTTGAACTTCTGCTCGAACTTCATTTAAAGACCCATGTCATTATTGAATGACATTTCTAGGACCGTAAATGTTATCGATACCAGAAGACATGCCTTGAAAAACTCTTTTTTTTTTTTTTTTTTTTTTTTTTTTTTTTTTTTTTTTTTTTTTTTTTTATGGTTTTATATATTTCTATTTACATTTTGGACATATATATTTCTATTTACATTTTGGTTTAAGATATGTACAAAGGATACATGAAGAATAACCACCGATATTCTTCCCAAGATAGATTGTTGTTGCACGAGTCCTGAGCTGATTTGTTCAAAAGTCATTACACATATACATCATTGTTGAGTTTCCTGAATCCCTAAATTAGGAGATTTCAGTTCTTTTGGCCGCCAAACTCTGAGTCTTTCCTTGATAGGAATGACCGATGTACCTGCACTTTGGTAAGGATGACCTGCACTAACATGACGAGTTTGTTTGCATTTACGTGGGTTAGTGATATCAGCATCCAGACCATTTGGGGTTTCACTGTCAACCTTGGTTTTGCAATCTGTGAACAACTTACTAGTAGGTATCCATCTAAGACCAACCATCTTAAAAATTCTACCCGTTGGTATCCACCTAAGGCAAGATCTAGGAGTGTTTGATTTCTCATGCACAGTGGAAGACTTGTTGAGAGAAGACCTACGTCCTACATCAATCTGCCTATCAGTTTTCTGAGTATAACTCTTGGTTATGGGCTTGTTGATGTATCTAGTCTTAGGGGATTGAACCTTAGCACTAGCATTCACTTCCTTTTCATTAGCCTTAGAAGATCGAGCCTTAGTACGAGCATTTGCTACCTTTTGATTAGGTCTAGACTGTGAAGTGACTGGTTTTGACAAAATGTTGGGTCCATAAATACCCAATTATCTAAAACAGGATTTGAACACAAATTAAGCCAAGTGTTTACCAACCGAGAACAATTCAAGTCACTGAGTTGACAGTAACTCAGTGAGTCATCTTCGGGATGCTTAAGGCGAATTCAGGGCGAAGGATTCACTCCTCAGGAAGGCGGTACTTCCTGAGTGAGACTTAAGCCAAAGAAGAAGATGATGGGTTCAGTGAGTACTGACAAGAGCTCACTGAACCCCTCAGTCTCCTGAACACTAAAAGACTGAAGACTAAAGACTGAAGACTTAGAATCAATCTAAAACCTGATGTAAAGGCGGGATCGAGCGGGAAAGTTTGAAGAGGATAAGTACAAGTCTTATCACGCCGAAAGCGAACTTTCCTCAATACGGCTTAAAGTACAAGAGTGGTTGGGCAGACACTCAAAAGGATCTTTTAGCTTATTCCCGATGTAGATTGGTAATGACAAAATACAGTTGTACTTTTGTCAGACCAATATAAGTCAACTTGTACTTTAGTTTATAGGTTTTCTTTTACACTTGTGTATAAATAGATAGATGAGGAGAAAAGTGAGTTTAAGGTTGTGCACTAAAAGCTTAGACTTTCACAGCCCACTTTTCTCCTCCAAAGAACAACCTACTCACTGAGATAGCTCAGTAGGGTCTTTTAGTTGTCACTCAAGAAAAGCTTGAGTTTAGAAGAGGAGAACACCATACCTTGTCTATTCAATCCCAAAGTGTTTATTCCGCAAAACACTTTGGGTAATAGATTCTTTGATTAATTTCTAATAAGAATTTAAACGTTGAAAAACCTTTGTTGTTCTATATTTACGTTCTAACTTATTTGGTAAAATTAATCATACATTGTATCAGTCTTAGTACACAATTAGGATAACTTTCTAGTTATTTCTATTGTGTAACGGGAACAACAAGTGGTATCAGAGCCTCTGGTTTATAAAATCTTTCCAAAACTAAGAGTGCTCAAGGTTTTTAAAACCAAGATCCTACTATGGCTGATATAAATGTGCCCCAGCTAGTCGACAAAAAGGGAGGTAGCTATTCAGCTGTTGCTCCCAGACTAGAAGCTGGTAAATTTAGCAAGTGGAAAAAGCGCATGCTTTGCTACTTGACTGGTATGGAACCATACTACATCACTTGTATCAATGATGGTCCCTATGTCCCTAAAACTGCTGAAGGTTTAGACAAACCTGAAGCTCAGTGGACTATAGATGAGAGAAGGGTGGTCAATCAAGACCAACGCCTGAGAAGCATAATTATATCTTGTCTTCCTGACGATATAATGGAATCAGTCATTAACTGTACATCAGCCAAACAAACATGGGTTGACTTGGTTCATAGCTTCGAAGGTCCCTCAGATACCAAGGAAAATAGGATCATGGATCTTAAACTTGAGTATAATACCTTCAGGGCCAAAGACTCTGAAAGTCTCTCAGAGACCTACACTAGGTACAAGACCCTGATAAATGAGTTATCCAATGATGGTGTAGTTTTGTCTAAGCATGAGATCAATGTTGGCTTTGTCAACTGTCTCCTTGAGAAGTGGTTAAACTTCTCTCAGGGCCTTAGGAATGCTAACCACATTCAGACCCTTGAGCTTGCTGAGATCTATGGGAAGTTTGTCTATGAAGACAACCTAATATCAAGAAGATACCCAGACTCAAAGAAAGCTCTTGAGACCAAAAAGGCCCTGACTTCCTCACCCATATCAACTGCCTTTTATTCTAATGGTATTGTGCAGGACTTTCAAGAGGATTCTGATGATGAGGTTGATGATAGAACCAGTGAGGAGTACTTAAGTGACTTACACTTGGAATTCCAAGAAAGAGCACTTCTTGCAAACTCAAAACGTTTTATCAAAAGAAATCAGTCAAACTTTTCAAAAGCTAAAACAAATGAGACCACTGAATGTTTTAAATGTGGTAAAAAGGGTCATTTTGCAAAAGACTGTTATTCAAAAACAAACTCAGAACCCTCTTACAAGTTCTCTGGAAACAGTTCTTCTTCAAGAACTAGCAAATTTCAACCTAAAATGTTTCAGTATCCACAAACTTCTCAAAGTAGTCAAAAAGATTATGAAACTAAGTATAGGATGGCAAAAGCCAAGCTTGCTCTTCTTGAGGCCACTCCCTCAGTCTCTCAGGCTCCAACTCCCAAACCTGTTCAGTCCAAGAACAAGGTCCTTATGGCTGAAGCTTATGACTGGGATGATGAAGAGGTCTCTGATGATGAAGAAATTCATGTGAGTGCACTGATGGCACTTTCAGATGGTGATCAGCTGGCTGTTGGAAAGAGCCATGCTAGAGATGGAGAATGGGTCAACATCACAATGAAGAAGGTAAACATTTTACTTTCAATGGATGATGATTCTGATTGGCAGTCTTATTTAAATTATATTTCTGTTGATCTCAAGTTTGTAGAAGAACAAAGGCTTAACCTATTTTCAAAATATAATAATCTTGTGTTAGAATTGAACAAATGTAGAGATGAATTGCTTGTACTGAAACAAGCCAAGTTAGAAGTAGTCACACTACAAATTCAAAACACTGAGATTTTGAAAAAGAACCAAGCCCTTCAAACTGAACTTGACAAAGAAAAAGCTGTCATAAAAAGCTGGACTAAAAAGAACCCAAGAGTCTATGAATCTGTCAGTTTGAATCCTAGTGAGAACTTTAAAGTCATAGGAATCAACCCACTCACTGACACCCTCAGTGAGACTGACAAAGAAAGAGTCTTTATTCCAGCTGGCATCGCTTTTGAGCAAGAAAAAGAACCCAAGTCAAATGACTGGATTGTCAGGGACAACCCAGTCAGTAAGTTACCCAACTTTGAGACTGGGAAAATCTTGCTCCCTGAAAGTCAGGCATTGAAAAGCATGCTAGGACTCACTGAAGAACCCAGTAGCACTGAGTTAATCACTGAGTCAGAATCAGAATCAGCTATACCTCTCCCACCACTGAAAGTCCTTCAGGGAGCTTCTCCAAGCTCAGACCTCACTCCATTAGTCTACTCTGAACATTCTCCAAAGGAGAAATCAGGATCGGGAAATACAATCCTGAAAAGGCTAATCCCTGAAGTCTCAGTAAACACTGATGACTCAACAACTTCAGTCCCTTCTGAAGCAAAAGTCTCAGTAAACACTGATGACTCATCTACTTCAGTCCTTTCTGAGGTAAAAGCCCAAAGTCCTGATCCAAGAATTGATCAGTTGACTGAGATGGTTAGGAAGCTGAGTGAGAAGATTGAATCTTCTGAGAAAAATCCTAAATCTAAGATTAAGGAAACAAAGCCAGCTTCCTCAACTTCCAAACCCAAAACAAAGCCCACCAAACCTCTGCTGATATGTGAGCTGTGTGGCTTTAGAAATCATGTTGCTGATGATTGCTACAGAATCCTTTACTGCATGGTATGCAAAAAGGAAGATCACAGAACCTCTGATCATCAGTCATACACAGCCTCAGCTAAGATGGCAAACTTTAAATCAGTTGCTCTTAAGTATCCATCTGATGCTAAGCAGAGAATGAAAAAGGCAAAGCCTTTTCCCTCTTGCCCTCATTGTGGATTCAATGACCATCTTCCTGAGGATTGCATAATGGACACATGCTGTGACCTATGTGGTGATCCCACTCATGACACCTCAGGACATGATGAGGTCATTCAGGCAAGGAGAGGAAAGAACAAATCTTCCTCTCAGTCTGCTGAGTCTTCCCTTGCAATAAAATGCAAAGCTTGTGGGAGCTCAGTCCACTCAACCACTGACCACAAATCATTATCTACTTTTAAGCAGGCTATTAAAGCCAAGCCCTCTATGAAGAGGGGTCCTAGAAAGAACTGACCCAGTTTACTATTTGTGCAGAGACATGCCAGGGAGCCAATTTGGCATCTAGATAGTGGATGTTCAAGGAGCATGACTGGTGTGAAGCAGTATCTGCACAAATATGTGGAAGAATCAGGACCCAAGGTGGTATTTGCTGATAACTCATCATGTCCCACTGAAGGTTATGGTTCAGTAAACTGCAATGGTATAGTCTTCACTAGGATAGCTTATGTAAATGGCCTCAAGTATAATTTGATCAGTGTCAGTCAACTATGTGATGCAAAATACATAGTTCAGTTTGATGATAAGCAAGGAACCATCTTCAATGCAAACAAGGAAGTTGTCCTTATTGCACCTAGAAGACAAGATGTTTATGTATTAGACATGACTAGTCTAACTCAGAATGGTACTTGTCTCTTTGCTAAGGCCACTGAGACTCTCAATTGGCTTTGGCATAAAAGACTCTCCCATCTGAACTTCAAAAACATAAATCATCTTGTGAAACAAAATAAGGTCCTTGGCTTACCATCTCTTGTGTTTTCAAAGGACAAACCCTGCTCAGCTTGTGAAAAAGGCAAACACAAGAGAGCATCCTTTAAAACCAAAACTAACTTTTCCATCAGGAACTGCCTACACCTTCTTCATATGGATCTCTTTGGACCCATCAGTCCTAGATCTATTAACCATGAGAAGTATACTCTGGTCATAGTGGATGAATACTCAAGATACACTTGGGTTTACTTCCTGACCAAAAAGAGTCAGGCAGCAGAAACTATCATGTCCTTTGTCAGGAACATTGAAAATCAGAATGACATCAAAGTCAAACAGATTAGGACTGACAATGGGACTGAGTTCAAAAACCATGAACTTGAAAGTTTCTGTGATGAGAAAGGTATCCATCAAAACTTTTCCTCACCTTACACACCTGAGCAAAATGGTGTGGCTGAAAGGAAAAACAGAACACTCATTGAAGCTGCTAGAACAATGCTAAATGGATCAGTCCTTTCAAAACATTTCTGGACTGAAGCAGTCAAAACTGCCTGTTACACACAAAACAGATCCATCATTGTCAAGAGGCATAGCAAGACTCCTTATGAGTTATTCAAGGGAAGAATCCCTGACATCAGCTACTTTCATGTCTTTGGGTGTCCTGTGTTTATTCATAATCACAAAGACCACCTAGGGAAATTTGATGCAAAGGCTGATGATGGATACTTCCTGGGATATTCTCTTGTCTCAAAAGCCTTCAGGGTGTTCAACACAAGGAGACAACAAACTGAGGAAACATTTCATGTTACCTTTGATGAGAGCACTGAAGTCATCAGGTTCTCAAATTCCTCAGTGGAAGAGATAGGAATCGATGACTCATCAAGATATCCTCCTGATGAGTTTGATCCTGAAAACAATCCTTCCACTCAGTATCAAGCTGATGCTGATATCTCCTATCACATCCTCCCTCACAACCTTCCTCACCCAAGCATCACTGAGTTTATTGAAGCACAAACAAACACTGACTCTAACAATCAGAATGTTCAGAGTGCTCAGGAACCAAATAATCTCAGTGATCAAACCAATCATTCAGACACCCATCACCCTGAAAGCCCTCAGGTGTCTGAACCAATCCCTTCACCACTACCCAATATGGCCTCCACAAGTTCTAATCAGTTCCCAAGACCTCAGGACAGATGGACTAGATCTCAGGATATAGAACTTGTCAATATTATTGGAGTACCTACTGAAGGCATGCTCACCAGAAGCATGGCTGCTAAATTATCCGCAGCCTCTGCCAATGAATGCCTATTTGTGGATTTCATCTCCACTATTGAACCCAAAAGTGTCAAAGAAGCACTTACTCATCCTAGTTGGGTTCAGGCCATGCATGATGAACTGGACCAATTTGACAGAAATAAGGTGATGACCTTAGTCAAGTGTCCTGATGGAGTTTCAGTCATTGGCATGAAATGGGTATTCAAAAACAAATCAGATGAAAATGGCATAGTCATCAAAAACAAGGCCAGATTGGTTGCAAAAGGCTTCAACCAGCAAGAAGGCATTGACTATGAGGAAACATTTGCACCAGTAGCAAGGATGGAAGCCATCAGGATCTTCCTTGCATTTGCAACCTACATGAACTTCAAAGTGTACCAAATGGATGTCAAAAGTGCATTCCTAAATGGTTCACTGAAAGAAGAAGTCTATGTCCAACAGCCTCCTGGATTTGAGAGCAATGAGTTTCCTGACTATGTCTGTAAGCTTGACAAAGCCCTTTATGGACTGAAGCAAGCTCCCAGGGCATGGTATGAAACTCTCTCATCCTTCCTGATCCAAAACAAATTTGTCAGAGGCAAGATAGACAATACCTTGTTTATCTACAAGACAAATGATGATGTTATACTTGTTCAAGTATATGTTGATGATATCATCTTCGGCTCAACAAGTTATAAACTTTGCAAACAGTTTGAAAAACTGATGGCAAAGAAATTTGAAATGAGCATGATGGGAGAACTGACTTACTTTCTTGGCTTACAAGTTAAGCAGACTGATAATGGAACCTTTATCAGTCAAGAGAAGTATGTCAAAAACATACTCAAGAAGTATGATCTCAGTGACTGTGCCTCAGTCAAGACTCCCATGGTCCCACCAAACAACCTTGGCTATGACCTCACTGGTAAATCAGTCAATCAGACTCTATTCAGAGGAATGATTGGGTCACTGATGTATCTCCTTGCATCAAGGCCTGACATCCAATTCTCAGTATGTCTGTGTGCCAGATATCAATCTGACCCAAGAGAATCTCATCTCATTGCTGTTAAGAGGATTCTCAGGTACCTGAAAGGTACTCCGAGCCTTGGATTGTATTATCCTAAATGCTCAGGGTTTGACCTTAAGGGATACTCAGACTCTGACTATGCTGGATGCAACATGGATAGAAAAAGCACCTCAGGCTCCTGCCAATTTCTTGGTGGAAAATTAGTCTGTTGGAGTGCTAAGAAGCAACAATCAGTTGCCATGTCCTCAGCTGAAGCTGAATATGTTGCAGCAGCTAGCTGTTGTGCAAATGTACTCTGGATGAAAAGTCAACTCAGTGACTATGGTATTCAGTATAAGATGGTACCCATCTTTTGTGATAACACAAGTGCAATTGCAATTTCCAACAACCCTGTTCTTCATCAGAGAACAAAACACATTGATATCAGATATCATTTCATCAGGGATCATGTCATGAATGGTGACATTGAATTACACTTCATCCCTACTGAATATCAGTTAGCTGATATTTTCACCAAACCTTTGGATGAACCAACTTTCACTAGACTGAAAGCTGAGTTAGGAATGTTGGATATTGAGACTCAGTCCACTGATTGAATCTATCCAACTGAAGTGTACATTCTTAGAACCTCAGGTCCCTGAATCAATGTGTCCCTCAGTGATAAGTATTACTGAATCCCCTTCCTGAACCATCAGTAACTAAAACCAAAGTTACTGAATCCCTCAGTGAATGAGAAGTCATTCAGGGTCCTCAAGATGTCATTCAATGCTAACTTAAATGCTCCAAGTATTTTGTTAGTAAATGTCCTAGGTTGGTGACTGATGTCCTATTTAATATAGGAATATATGTCTCTCTGGCATACACATCTTGGGCCCCCACTTTCCCACTTGGCTTTAATTGCCTATCCAATCACATTAGAGAAATGTGATGACTCATCTCTGCAAACTACACTTTTTGCAGACGGCTCAACTGTTCACCATAATGGTTGCCGAATACATGGGGAAGTGGAATCGTGGCATTAAATGCGGACTTCAAATTTTTATAAAACAAATTTCAATTTTTGAAGTAAAATGCTTTTATGCCCGAAATACCCCAAACCCTTCCACTTCCCTATATATACCCATCCAAAAGAAAACACACACACGCTTTTAGAAATTTATAAGCAAAACTCTGCCCTTTTTATTTCTCAAACAAAATTGTGTGTGTATTCTTAGCATTAAAGATTATCCGACCATTTTTTCGACCTAAACCCGATCATCAAATGGCTTCTTCTAATGCTATTACCATCGCCCCAAATGTGAACTTCACAATGGAGGGCGTGGATTTAACCAAAAACAACGTGGTTGGAAATTTCCATTATCCGCAGCAATATGCGGGTTACAAGGATGTAGTTAAGTACCTACAAAACTGCTTCCTTGCCACAGCTTTTACAACCACCCCAGAAGTCATCTACAATGACTATCTCAGGGAGTTTTGGTGTACCGCAACGGCTACTAGCCCTAAGGACACCAAAGAGTCAATCATCACTTTCACTGTGATGAATGGGACTAAGACTCTCTCCCTGAACTACAAGACCTTCATCGATGCCACTGGTCTCAACTTTGTTGAGAACTTTGAGGCTAACCCTACTGATCAGGAAATAAAAGCTGAAATGCTTTTCCTAGGGCCTCATGATGTTAGGCGTCCTGGCGAGTCTCCTGAAGCCTTGTTGGCTAAGGCTCCAATAGTGAAGACATGGTTTCACCCTGTCTGGAGACTTATGATGACATTCGTCATTCAGGTACTCGGAGGAAACAAATCCTCCACTGAGCAGTTGAACTCATCACAACAATTGATGATGTTCAGTCTCTTGGAGGGTAGAAAAATAGATATCGGAGGAATAATCTTCCGTGACCTCGTGTCAAAGCTCTCAGGGAAACATAGGCAAAGACATATGTCGTATCCTAGGTTCATTTCCTGTGTGCTTCAGGATCTCCTCGGTCCTGACTACTTAAGGTCTGATGATGAAGGTACAAAACCTGACATCTTACATAAGACCAACTTTAGTAGTGACATTACTGAGGTAAATCCAGTCGCCCTGACCACCTACATGCTGACGGTGATTCAGGGTGAAAATGTATGCTCACCAGTTCCTTCACCAACCAAGAAGGTGAAGAAGAAGAAAGGGAAAGGGGGACAGTCCAGTAAGGTGGTTAGACCTAAGCCACTCGTCACTGAGACTGTTGCCTCAGGCACCAAAAAGGTTATTGTGACCCTGACCTCTCCGACTCCCATAACAAAGACCACTTTGGCCACAAAACAACCGCCAACGGAGGGTATTGAGCAATCATCCTCAGTATCCTCGGGCACACCCTTTCCACATGTCCCTACTGACAAAAACAAGTCAGGTGGGTCAGGAGCATCCACCCACTCACATCCCAGTGAAGGCACTGATAGATCACAATCAGAGCCTGAGGGAGTACAGGGTTCTATATCCTCAGTGGGGCAGCACTACTCCACTGAGAAGGGGACCCACACCCACTCACATCCCGCTAACGTCTCTAAGAAATCACACTTAGAGTCTCAGGGAGTTCAGGCCTCTAAATCCCCAAAAGGACAGCACAATCCTGATGGGAAGGGAGGCCATCAACATTCACCAATAGTACCTAGTGATTCTACTGGAAAACACCCATCAGTAGATGAAGGTGCTCAGGGGGACAAAGACTCAGGGGAAACAAACCACCCGCTGATACGGAACCCATCACCCCCTCAGGCGGTCTAAGTCACTCAGGAACTGATCCTAATAGTCAGGCTGGGAAAACCCCCCCAGTTATTATGACTAGTCAGGCTGGTACAACCCCACCAGTTATTATGGCTAAAGGATCAGGACCTGGCCACAACGAAAGTGAGCCCTCTGTTGAGGGGGAGCTGGATTCCCTGAAGGCTCCTTCTCTGGCTGACTATGAAATTTTGTTGGCAGAAGAGTCAGAGGAGGAGGAGGATTTCGATTTTGGTGATGATGAACCTCTTACTGAAGCCGAGGAGGAAACGGAGGGTCCATCTGAGCAACAACTCTCTTCTCCTCCTCCTGAGGATCAACAACCCAATTCACCATCATCTTCATCATCATCTTCATTAGGTGCCTCTGCCACCCCTGAATGGTTAACCAAGTATGACAATGCTCATCCGCCCACTGAAAGGAGTATGGCCAAATACCTTCGCCATGCCAACGAAGGTTTGTACAATGCTCTCACTGATGAACTCCTGGATCAGCATACTGAAGCGGCAGCCTCCTATGCCGACTTCAGAGCCTCAGTAGAAGAGTCTCAGGAAAAGATTCTTCAGGCTACAAGGCTTACTGACAAACAACTTGGTGAACTCACTAAAACTTTTGATGAAACGGTCACTGGTCAACATAAGGAGCTTGCCAACATCCTCAAGGCTGTTGAAGGGGTCCAAGAACAACTTTCTGATGATCCTGCACTGATTAAACAAATGAAAGACCATATGGCCACTCAGACAACTGCCGCCTCAAAGCTTACTGAGCTTCTCAGGCTCTTTATGGGGGTAGACATCAAAGGTCTCAGGGACAAACAGGATTCCATTCTTCAGGCTGCAATGGAATCCAAGGGGCACCTCAACAAGCTTTCTTCAGCCATGGATCAGCTCTCACAAACACATAATGAGCTGATCGTCCGCTACAACACCCATGTTACTGAACTCTCCACCACCCAACAGGCAATGGCTACCGAACTCAATACCGTGAAGAATGATGCTTCTCAGACTAAGTCCATGGTCTCAGATATCTTATCCATTCTTCAGGCCTCTCATGCACCACCACCTCCTCAGTCAGCAGGTCCATCCACTGAAGCTCCTAAACCTGCTGAGGGGGAGAAAAATGATGAAATTCCTGATCCTTCCTCTGCCTTGGTAACTGTTCCAAATCCTGAGGATTCTACAAGTCAACCTCCTCTCACTGGCAAAGGGAAGGAAATCATGACTGAAACCTCACCTCCTGAACCACATCTGGTCAAGACTTCAAAAATAAGACAACCAGTCCCTGATGTACCATCCTATGTTGACTTGGAAGATGGGAGAAGAGTCTATGGGACTCAGGAGGAACTGGCTAAGATCTTAGATGAGGAAGATCGTAGGAAAGCCCTTGACCTCACCACATCTACCATCTATGAGGTCGCCAAGGAAGAAATAAAGGAGTCTGAGAAAGTGATTCAGGAAGAAGAATTCATCAAGCTTCAGGCCCAACTTCTTCAGAAACATAACAAGGAAGCCAGACTGAAGCAAGAAAAGAGGCAAAGGGCATATGAGAGGTATGTGTGGCACATGACCAAAACCAAAGGTGAAGGCAAAATCACTGACATCACCATTCACCCCACCAAACCTCTGAGCTTAACTGTCCATAGAGGTCCAAGAAAGTCTGAACACCTTCCTGAAGTCAGATTTTCAGACTATGGGTTAAGAGAATGGGATATGATGATGCCCATCCTGAGGAAGAAAACCTCAAGCAAGAATGCCCCAATCATCATCAAGTCACTGAGTGCCAAGTATGAGGAACTCGCTAAAGTGGCAAAGAGTCTGGGCATTGACCATGATGAGGCACTTGCTTCTCAGGGACTGACTATCCCTGAGTATACTCAGAAGGTTGGGAAGAAAAGGAAAGCGGTTGATATGGAGCCTGAACAATACATAGCCGCACTTCACTGCAACAGGGAGCCTCCTCAGGGAGTAAAGTTCCGTCCTAACCTTGTCATTAAAGAACCTGAGTATGGCATCTTCTTCGTGGATGAATTTGGTCAGGAAGCCTTTCAGAGAGTTTCGGACATTGATAAAGTGGAAACGACAACACTCCTAGCCTACAAACTGATGGCACTCAATATCAGGGGCTCTAACAATGAGGAGTTTGTCAGGCTGATGGATCGTTTGATGAAGGAACGACCTGACAATGAGGTGTTAGTGTCGAAGAAGGCAAAGCTTGAACTATTAGGTCTCCTTCAGGAACCTTAAGTATTTTTGTTTAGCTGATAGGACTTTGTAATGATATGAATAAAATGCTGTTCCATGTTTATGTTATTTCGCAGTCCTTACTGTCTTCTTGTATATCAGTATGAGAAGAAGCCACTAGCTCACTCATACTGATCAATAACACTTAGGCATAATTTATATCCAAATAGGGGGAGATTGTTGGGTCCATAAATACCCAATTATCTAAAACAGGATTTGAACACAAATTAAGCCAAGTGTTTACCAACCGAGAACAATTCAAGTCACTGAGTTGACAGTAACTCAGTGAGTCATCTTCGGGATGCTTAAGGCGAATTCAGGGCGAAGGATTCACTCCTCAGGAAGGCGGTACTTCCTGAGTGAGACTTAAGCCAAAGAAGAAGATGATGGGTTCAGTGAGTACTGACAAGAGCTCACTGAACCCCTCAGTCTCCTGAACACTAAAAGACTGAAGACTAAAGACTGAAGACTTAGAATCAATCTAAAACCTGATGTAAAGGCGGGATCGAGCGGGAAAGTTTGAAGAGGATAAGTACAAGTCTTATCACGCCGAAAGCGAACTTTCCTCAATACGGCTTAAAGTACAAGAGTGGTTGGGCAGACACTCAAAAGGATCTTTTAGCTTATTCCCGATGTAGATTGGTAATGACAAAATACAGTTGTACTTTTGTCAGACCAATATAAGTCAACTTGTACTTTAGTTTATAGGTTTTCTTTTACACTTGTGTATAAATAGATAGATGAGGAGAAAAGTGAGTTTAAGGTTGTGCACTAAAAGCTTAGACTTTCACAGCCCACTTTTCTCCTCCAAAGAACAACCTACTCACTGAGATAGCTCAGTAGGGTCTTTTAGTTGTCACTCAAGAAAAGCTTGAGTTTAGAAGAGGAGAACACCATACCTTGTCTATTCAATCCCAAAGTGTTTATTCCGCAAAACACTTTGGGTAATAGATTCTTTGATTAATTTCTAATAAGAATTTAAACGTTGAAAAACCTTTGTTGTTCTATATTTACGTTCTAACTTATTTGGTAAAATTAATCATACATTGTATCAGTCTTAGTACACAATTAGGATAACTTTCTAGTTATTTCTATTGTGTAACGGGAACAACACAAAACCTGTTTCGCATCAACTTGGGAGGCAAACCGTCATTTTGAAGATTTTTGTCGTTCAGATCTAAACGCAGTCGGTTGTCTAACAACTGATTGGTTTCTAACAGGTTGTGAAGCCGGTTTTCCCAAGATTGATGTTTTTGCAAACTTAGTGTTCACACTATTCCCTATTAATTTTCTTAACTCGTTCTTTAAGGCAGTAATTGTGAAACCTTTTTCATGAAGTTGAGCCTTGAATTCATCATTTTTAGCAATCAAAGAGGTTGTTTGCTCTACAGTCTTAGTTTTCGTTTCTTTGATTGAATCACACAGTTCTTTGCAATGAATTTTCAAATTCTCATTTTCATTAAGTAATTCAGCCACTTTATGTTCCAATTCAGCATTTTTTGTTGCAATAACATCATTATCATGTTTAGCCTTAACTTTATTACACATATCACACATCTCAGCAATACGTTTTTTCAGGTTGTTGATCGTTAAGTTTTTGGCTTCTAGCTGAGCTTTCAAATCATTTATCATAAAGAACTCACAGAAATCAGGGAGTTCCGGATTTTTACATGGTAGGTTAGTTTGAAAACTTTCTTCCTTTCGTTGCATTGCGATTTCAAGTGAAATACAATGTTTTTCAAGTTGTAAAAATCTGTTTGAAAGTTCATTATAAACTTCTTTTTCAACTATATCATTTGATTTGAAAAACTCAGCCGTAAGCAAAGACCTTGACGCATCATCATGTTCAACATCCTGATCAATTTCTCCCCCCTTATGACTCATATTTGTTGAATCAGAGGTGATATTGTTATCAGTCTTTTCCAACAGATATGTGTCATAAGTAGGTTTAATATGATCAGTATGTTGTCGTTCATTAGAAAGAACATTACGTTGCTCAGACAGATGTACCTCAGCAGATGGTACTTGGTGATTTACTGGTCTAAGATCTGCATCCACACCATGTGTGATATCAGTCCCTGAGCTGTTGCTATCATCATGCTTATTTGACTATGTCCCGTTCCCCATGTGTTGTGCTCTTTCATTAATGAACTCCTTAACATTACTCATGAGTTGGAGTAGTGTAACTCTGAACATGTCAACCTCGATTCCAGTGTAATTAGCAAAACACTTTTTCGTCATTTGACTGTCATAATCATAATCCTCAGTGAATTGTGAATCAATGAACACTTGGAGTTGGTTGTTGATCACACACAAGGCAGCCATGGATCTACTTTCAGAAAATTCTCCTTTGTCAAGTTGTTGTTCAAGTTGATCTAAATACAGAATCATTTTGACTATGAAGGTCTGAACATCTTGACCAAAGAGTGATGCAAATGCACGTTCGTATCCTCCCAAGTATCCAGGTGGTACAAAGAGAACCTTGAGATGTGAGTAAAGTAATCGAAAACATTCAATGAAACTTTCCTTTGCATTAGGCAACATTAGTGACTGATGAAACTCTTTCTCTTGAGAATTTGAGCACGACGATTCCATATTAGCATTATCAGAATCACACACGTTTATTTGTTGTGCAGGATTGGAAGTCTTATGTTTATCATTCATGTCGTACAGTTTGAGTACCTCAGATATGAAAGAATCTGAAGTAGTAGACATGGTGTAAACGTGCAAGGGATTTTACAAATCTATGATTTAAACTGAGAAATCATTTCTTTCACGGGTTTTTACAAAATCAAGACGAAACCGTGAGATAATGATAAACTGGACGTGTTATGATAATAGTTGGATCATTACAATGATTAGTGATTGTATGTTAAGATTGATGATTGTTTGTTATTTGGGTTAGATGATATGTTGTTAAACTTTGATTTGGTTTGGTTGAAATGATTTTACGTTTATGAATTAAGCAAGTGGTAAACCGCAGACAGCAGCTCAAACCGCAACCTGAAACAAATACAAAAACAAGGCCCAAAACGCAGGAACTTGGTCAAACCGCAACAGTCTGAAACGCAACTTGCCAAACCGCAATAAGACCAAATCGCAAAACAGCAAAACGCAAGGCTTCAAACCGCGAGACTCAGCAAAACGCAGAACTTGGTCAAACCGCAACAATCCCAAAACGCAAGCTTGGCAAACCGCAGAAACCACAAAACGCAGAAACCTCAAAACGCAACAGGTCAAACCTCAGTCAGAACCAGACAAAACGCAAAGGACAAAGATGTCGCTTTCTCTGCGATTTATCTTTTTCCCTTTTCAGTTAAAACCAAACCGCAACAAGAATATTATCCAAACCGCAACAAGAATATTATCCAAACCACAACTTTTAACAACCTTAAATAACACAAAACGCAATGAAGAAATAATCTCCGAGAGGCAAAACGCAACCAGGAAAAATTCTTCAATCTTCCAAGAAATTCCCCTCCAAGGCCGTAGCAAAGCAAGAAACGATCCTAGTGCTATTTGTGAACAAAAAATACAACGTTTTAACAAGTTAAACCACAAACTAAGCACAACCTATGATTTGTTCTACTTTTCAATTCGAACAACAAAAGAAAAGAAACACACAAACAATCACAAAGAACTCAACCACTAATCAACCATGGCTCTTGATGCCAATTGTAGAATACTTGATATCATAACACAAGGTAGGATTTGTGATTTGGTCGAATCTTAGAGAGAGAAAGAGAGAGAGTGGGAGTTCTAGTGTGAGAAACTGAAGTATATTAGCATAAGAGCAAATGAACATCCAACCCTTTCCCTTGGGTGGGA
Organism: Artemisia tridentata subsp. tridentata; assembly: GCA_021014915.2. Lineage (NCBI taxonomy): Eukaryota > Viridiplantae > Streptophyta > Magnoliopsida > Asterales > Asteraceae > Artemisia > Artemisia tridentata. Next base: position 395,506,772 of record CP139508.1, read on the forward strand.
AAGGGTATTTATAGTTACACATTATACGCCCCACATGGGCTGTGGAGTGAGCTGACAGTGGGTAAAGACCCGACCAAACTCCACAAATATTACTATGACTAAACTAGTATTACGATAACTAAACTAATACTAATAAGCCTACGAGCTAACTTAATGCTAATAGATACTCGGGGTGACCAAGTCTTTCACGTGAATATTTATATTCCTAACACGGACAGTATACTAGAAGGCTTCTATCATATCAGAGCTTAGTATAGATACCGAGCTCAAAGTCAAAGTTGAACCCCCAATGGTCTTTTAATGGTTTATATGTTGGTTAATCTAGTGTCATAGTTTATGTTATGGTCGTCAACGTATTATGAATGTTAAGGTCTAAAGTATATCGAATTGGAATGTATTAGTAACGGTTAAATTGTATGTGTTATGTTTAAAAGGGGTGTTTGGATTAGAGCTCAATTATACCCATTTTGGAGTCAAACGGGAAGAATGGTTAAAAAAATGCTGTAATATAATGTAAATAAGATCTTAGGACGGATTCGAGCTCGGTGATAACACAATACACTCATAGAGTCCTAGATGGAAAGATGCCACCCAAACGACGTCTCAGATCCTTAAGAATGAAGAAAGTGTCTAGGCGATTATGAAAAACACATGAGACACCCTTTAAATGCCATCTCGCATAAGTTTCTTTCACTTGAAGATGTTCTAGACAAAATCACCAGCTCGATTGACAAGCATAGCTTTTATAGTTGCTTTATCTGCCTGAAGTCGTGTAGACGTTGTCAATGATCTAAACTGCATCTCTCAACCCACTTGTTTACAGAGTTAAAGCCTTTTGATAACCATACCGTAAAACAAAATTTGTTAGTACAAAACTTGGGCTCAATGAAAGACCTAGTTTAAGCTAGCTCTTGAAAGGGGCGAATCTTGGACTAAGTATCTGTAAAAGCTGCTAAGAAAAGACAACACTGTTAGTCTCACCGCGGAAGGGGGTTTCCGCGGTTGGCCTCCGGTGTGAGAGTAAGTGTATTGTTTAGAGAGAGAAAGTATATGTACGGACTGTGTGAGTAAATGCTATATGATTGTGTCTGTCCAGAGTCATAAATGAGGTGGGGACATTTATACTACCCACACCGCGTTACCTGTTATTGCCTCGGGACTAAGCGAGTCGAGCTATGCCTAGTCTAGTAGGTAGGTGTCAGTTTACGTGGGGGACATAATCCCAAGAGATCTGGGATGGCGGCGTGGCGGCGGCCGATGATGTGTTCCGGCCTGGCTTGGTAAGACCGGAATCTGTGATGTGTTCTTGTCCGGCCCGGCTTGGCAAGACCGGGGTTCAACTCAGTCCGGGTAATTCCCGGGTCGGGACTATTTATGAGCATGCCCGGCCCAGTATGCTGGGTCCGAGAGTGCTATACACAATCAAGTCCCCCCAGTCTAGTACACTTGTTTGGTTTGAGAACAAGTGTTCTAGACTTTTTTGGAGTTCCGCGGCTATAGATGCCGCGTCTTGCTGACTAGACTTTTTGGAATTCCGCGGCTGACATTGCCGCGTATCCCGTCTTGCTGACTAGATATTCCACTTGCCGCTTGCTTCGGGTGTGACAGCCTGTCATTGGTAGTCGCGAAGCGTTTTTACCCACTTATTTACTGACTGACTTGACGTTTTGACGGCTGACCGTTCATTTTCTGCGACGATCGTGACCGTTCATCTGGGTAGATCTTCGACCGTCCAATAAGTGTCCGGGGACGTGTCAACTTTGTGGCCTTTCGATCTAGCTGATGGCGCGCGTGTGTGTGGCTATAAATACCAAGGACCTTCCCTCTGCTATACTTTTTTCACACACATTAATTACTTTTTACCACTCTCTAAAAAAAGACTCCTTCTGCCTTTATCCCTCATGCTTCCTTTACTTCCGGGACTAGATTTTCAGGTTAGGTTTCTTCTACATTCCGTTTTTTGATCACTTAGAATGGCACCAGACCATATAGATAGCGTGACCTCTAAGCTTACCCAGAAGGCTTTAGATGAGTTTTGTAGGAAATATAACATCCCCGACCATCTTTTACCAGAGGCGCCCCGCGTCCGGGATACTATTAGGGATGCACCGGAGGGAAAGATATGTGTTTATACTAGGTTTTTTGAGTTGGGTAATTTTAGGATCCCTCTTTCGCTGTTCTTACTACGCATTTTGGAGTATTTCCAGATCCACCTTTCCCAGTTGTCGGTTCTAGCGGCGTGTAGGATTAGTCATTTCGAGATCCTCTGTCGCGTCCATGATGGTACTCCCACTGTTGCCCTTTTTAGGAAATTTTACTACGCCGGTATCAACAATGGCTGGATGACCTTAGAAAAAAGGAAAGGTCCTAAATCCTTAGTGGTCCCCGTCTGTTATACTGCCGCTCTTGATTCGGTCAAGAATTGGAAGGACCGCTTCTTCTTTGTCAAACGAACCATTTTCCCACTTTCCATTCCATGGTACGAAAAAGTGTCGATAGACCGTGACCCTCCTCCTTCTGACGCGGATGTAGATCAGGAGTTGTTGCGGCTCCTTGATACCCGGAGGGCCACTTTCAAGAAGTATCCGGACACTTTTTTGAACGTTATAGGGTTGAGTCAGACCTGTGATAATGACACCAGTCATCTGACTTTTTTATGGTCGGATGATTCGGGTGGGTTGCTAGATCTGTCTTATTATTATTTTTAATGTGTGTCCGCATCTGACCATGTACTTTGATTTTTGTAGAGATAGATTTGTTCTCCTTCATCAGTCAGCCGGAACCCTTCAAGGTGGCGACCGGGGAACGTACTCTAAAGGAGGGTAAGCCCACCTTGAGGGCGGAGACGGCCTCCCGTGTTGTTGAGCCGAGGGAGGATGTGATTACAGTGAAGGCGCACACTGTGGTGCATGAGCTGGAGGCTGTCAAAGCCAGCAAGAAGTCGGGCAAAAAAAGGGTAACCATTGATGCCCCTGAGAAGCCTCAGAAAAGAAAGAGGCTTACTCCGCTTGCCCGTAAGGAAGCCGCGGCTGGTTCGGGTATGCCTTGCTTATTTCTTTCTTTCTTTTATATATATGCTTCTTTTTTGCCGCATATGTTGCCTGTACTGATGTACTTTTTGTTGTTATTTTCTAGGTGGTGCTTCCGCGGAAGATCCTCCTGTGCTTGAACTTCAGGACGAGTCAGGGGATGGGTTGGAGCGTTCTGGTCCTCACACCGATGCCAACATTATGAAGAATGCTACTGTTGTCTCTTCTGATTCTGCCACTCCTGCTCATCAAGATTCTGAGGGCAAGGCCTCCGAGACTTCTTATCCGGACCCTACTGAGTCCGTCAACCGAGAGTCACCCAGTCCTTTTGTTGAAGCCCCAAACCCGGATCATGCTGAGGGTGCCTCCGAGCATGTTGAAGCCGAGGTTGATAGGTTTGTTGGTTCGGATGATTTCTACCAGTCTGTTTCTGTCGACACTGCTGAGGCTTCATCTACTTATGATCCGAAGTGGCTGCCTACTAATGGGTTCAAGATGGACGACCCTTGGGTTTTCCGTAGCTTCGTGGATAACCTTGCTATGCCCGGTTATGTGTCCGTGCTCCGCAATATGGCGGCTAAAGACTTGCTGAACCAGTACAACCTGCTTACTTCTCAACAGGTTTGTATGAGCTCGGAGGTTCGTCTACGGTTGGAGTACGAGCTCCAGCAGAACTACAAACTGGGTAGGAGACTGGAGAGAAGGGAGAAACTGGTGGCTGACGTTAAAGCTCAGGTTAGTGAGCTGGAAGGTGAGTCGTCTCAGGCGGCTGAGCTCCGCGGTCGAGTATCCGAATTGGAGGCGGCCGCGGAAGCCAAGGACCAGGAGTTGGCTAAACTCCGGGCTAAATGTGATAGGCTATCTGGGGAGGTGGCCTCAGCTGGAGATTCGGCCGCCAAGAATGCAGATTTGGTTCAGAAGGTGGTGGGTTTGGAAATAGTCTGTGGTACCTTGGAGCAGCAGGTTAAGGGTGAGGAGCTTTTGGGTAAGCAGTTTGTGGAGAGGGAAGAGGCCATCCGCGCCAGCTTTCAGGAGCATATAGCGGATTTGGATAAAAGGCTGGCCGCTTTGAATGAGGAGTTTGATATAGAGCTCTTCCCTCTATGCTTAATGGCTACTGAAGGTAAGCGATGGGTCATCGGCCATGGTTTCTGTTATGCCTTCCTTAAGTTTAAAGAGTCCTTGGAATTGAAGACCAGGCTGGGGGATGTATTTCCGCGGCTCTTGGAGAGGGGCTGCGTCAGGGGTTAGAAGTCGGGGTTGTCCATGGTTCGAGGGGAGTTAAACTTGAGGATGTGGTAGCTTACAATCCTGAGGCTCAAAAGCGTTATCAGGACGCAGTGGTGAGGTTGACGAATGTGCCCTTTCCGCTGCTAGACTCCCTCGAAGCTTGTAAGGATGCTCCGTTAGAGTTTTTGATGTCTCAGCTGGTGCTAGAGGAGGAACGTGCTCCGGGGTCTTCAGAGTTTACATTTAGACCTCCGGTTGCGGAAGAGTGTATCCTTCCGGAGTCTGTGCTCAAGGCTGTTAGCGCTCGTCCCAAGGCTATTGCTGCGTACAAGGAAATGAAGAACAGGAAATATGGGACAGAGTTTGACTATAGCGACAAAAGCCTTGCCATCTCAACTCCCGCTCCTGCTACTTCCGGGCCTTCTTCCATTGTTTCCCTTGCAGCTTCGGAGCCTCGGACCATTGCTACTCCTTCAGGGCCGGTGACTGCTCCTACTGGGGATGATAGTGTTCAGAACGATGATATGTTTAACACCTCGGTCCTTGGCAAGATTGACCTTAAGGATTTTTCTTGAAGCTTGCCTCGACTGTTTGCTTTCTCGGCAGTTCTTCGGGTGATATTTTGACTATATCTCCCTTGCCGCATTTCTGTGAAGCTTTTTAGTTATCTTTGATGATGTAATCCGGATGTATGCATCCGTGGATATTGTAACTGACTTATGAATATAACTTAACCATTTTGCTGTGTTTATACTTTGTTGCTTTTAGTATCTTTTTTCTTTTTGCCGGGGCTTGGATGGCCAGACTTGATTTACTATCTCTGTGTATTCGTACTTAGAATTCCGGGGATAGCTTAGTTTGGTCAATGGGCTTGCAATACCACTTATATGCCTTAGTTAATTCTGAGGTTTATTGTCCTCATGCCGGGCTTGCAACACCTCTTACGCATTTTTGTGATTGTGGAATTGATTTCCGGGTTATGCATGCATATGACAAGAGTAAATAATAAAAGAAAAAATGATAAGTAAATTTTGGAAAATCTGTGGAGTTGATCGGACTCCGCATGTCATTAATAGAAAAAGAGTACATAAACTGACTAAATATGCTAGGATAAGTTCCCGCTGCCGGTTTTAACCGCGGTCAGCTAAAAAATGGGAACACTTACATTTAATTACAGGTAACATTTCTTGAGGTTCCGGATATTCCATGTCCGGGGGAGGTCTTGGCCATTTTGTTTTCTGAGCTTATATGCCCCTTTGCCCAACGCCTCCACAACTTCATATGGGCCTTCCCATTTAGGGCCCAGTTTTCCGGTGTTCTCAACCTGGCTGGCCTCATTGTTGCGGTAAACGAAATCTCCTGGTTTGAAACTTGTGCCGCGGACCTTGGCATTGTAGTACTTCTCCATTTTGGCTTTACTTCTTGCTTATTCAATGGCAGCGACCTCTCTTCTTTCTTCTATAAGGTCCAGGTTTAGGAGTAGGGCTTTATCGTTTTCTACTGGATCGAAAAGAGCGCACCTCAGGGATGGCATTCCTATTTCCACAGGAATCACGGCCTCCGTCCCGTAAGTCAGGGAGAATGGTGTGTCTCCGTTGCTGGATTTAATCATGGTTCGGTGTGTCCACAGCATGTGCGGCAATTCCTCCAGCCAATCTCTGCTTCCTTGCTTTGATTCCTTCTCCTAAACTCCTGTTTGCCCTCTCAACCAGTCCATTTGCCTGCAGATATTTTACTGATGCGAACCGCTGCTTAATGTTGAGTTTTTTGCACCAGTCCTTGAAAGGGTTGTCTCTGAACTGTTTGCCGTTATCAGACACAATTTCCCCCGGAAGGCCGTATCTGCACACAATATTGTCCTACACGATTTTTTTCACTTGATTGCCGGTAATAGTTGCAAGGGGTTTAGCTTCAATCCACTTTGTAAAATAGTCTATTCCCACTATTAAGTATTTAATTTTCCCTGGAGCTTTTGGGAATGGGCCGCAGATGTCTAGGCCCCATTTATAGAATGGCCAGGGGGAGGTGATGGGGGTCAACTTATGTTGCGGATTTCTGGGAATTGGCCGGTGGACTTGGCAATCTTGGCATTTTTGTATCACTTCCCTTGCGTCTCTATGCATGGTAGGCCAATAATATCCGGATCTGATTGCTTTTGCCACGATAGCCCGCGGTCCAGAGTGCATGCTGCATGATCCTTCGTGGATTTCTCTAATCACATAGTTGGCTTGTATTGGACCCACGCATCGCAACCATAGCTCTAGGAATGACTTGCGGAATAAGACTCTGTCAATGATGGTGTATTGCCCTGCCTTTATCTTTAACTTTCTAGCCTTTTTTGTTTCGCGGGTAGCACTCCGTTTCCCAAGTATTCAAAGAGTGGGGTCATCCAGGAGTCCCCTTCTTCTTCTACCATGGCCATGACTTCTTTTTCCTCAATTGATTTTTCTTTTAGAACTTCAACCAAGACTTGCTTCGTCAGATGAGCAAAACTGGTGGAGGCTATCTTACTCAACGCGTCTGCCTGCTTGTTTTGGCTCCGCGGAATTCGCCTTATCGAGAACGTGCGGAAGCGTTGTATCAGCTTTCGAGCCTTTGCTAGATACCGCGTCATGCTTTCTTCTTTTGCCTCATACATGCCATTAATTTTATTTGCAACTAGCCGAGAATCCACATTCGCCGATAGGTCTTTCACCCCCATTTGATCCGCTATCCTTAAACCAGCCAGTAATGCCTCGTATTCTGCCTCGTTGTTAGACGTGTCAAACTCAAACCTCAGAGCATAGGTGAACTCCATACCTTCTGGATTTGTAAGAATTAAACCTGCCCCAGAACCTTCTTGGCAGGAAGATCCATCAGTGTACAGATTCCATGGCTCGGCATATGGCAATTCTTCCGAGGGTGTTTTTGTTGCTGGGGCTTCTTCCTCCGGAACCTCTGCAATGAAATCTGCCAACACCTGTCCTCTTATAGCTGTCTGCGGTCTGAAGCTGATGTCATGCTGTTGGGAATGCTTCTAACACGAAAATGTAACAACATATTCGGGATTACATTAGTTATCTTATTAGGCACAAACACATGGACTGAAACCGTCATTTATGTAAAGTCATGTGTTAGTTAACCTTTATATACCCTCCTAGACTTCACTAGGAGGGTGAGCCTTGTGTGTGTTTATTTCCCTTTCACTTATCAATAAGAAAACCAGGCTTTCTATCTCTCTCACTCTACTTTCTCTCTCTAACATCTAACCATGGAGATGATGTATTTCCATCATCCCCGACCTCCCGATTCACAATATATCATCCAAAACACGATCCATCAATTGGTATCAGAGACAAAGTTTTAGTTTTGGTTGATTTGTGTGATATTATCTTGTCAAAATCGTCACTTTAAATCTGTTGTACTGATCTCCTTCACTATTTTCTATTATTTTTTTGAGTCAACAAGTTTTATACCAGTCCTTAAATGTTTATCATCTTTTGGTCTACTGACTACTATATAAGTTGGAGTATTATCATTTTTTATGACTGTTCTTGTACCAACCGGGGTACATTTGTGGTCTTTATAGCGTGGTCGATATGTGGTCGGATATTACTGGTCAGAATCTGTGGTCAAATTTGTGGTCGATATACTGATAAATAATGGTCGGAAAAGTGGTCAAAAATTGGGTTTGATAAATGGTCAGATTATACTCTGGTCATTTATGGGTCGCAAAAAGGTGGTCATATAAGATGGTCGGAATTTTTGGTAAGAAAATCGCCGGATTTTCTGGTCAAAAAGTCAAAACCCCTTTTTATCGCAATTGCTTGTAAAGCAATTTGCGATAAACCCTTTTTTATCGCAATTGCTTGTAAAGCAAATTGCGATAAACCCTTTTTTATCGCAATTCTAGACTGCTATCGCAAATGGTTATCGCAAATGATTATCGCAAATGGTTATCGCAAATGGTTATCGCAAATCTACCGGTCAAACCTATCGCAAATCAGGTCAATGGGTCAAACCTTTCGCAAATGTAACACTTATCGCAAATTAAATGAAACAGAATATAGATGAAGAAGAATTGACCAGTTGACCAGAAACAAAATACTATCGCTGACTCGTTGACTACAAACATCATCAGTATACCTATAACATAAATCAATGCCAACACAATACCAAACTAATCCTAATCTAGACACTACAATTAACCCTCACCATTCACTCCCCAACTCACAATCCATATCCTCTATCAAGACTCAAACTGAAAATTAAAACACGATCTCAGTGTCTCGCTTTCGTGTTACAATTGATTCATAAACATCAATAGTCATAAACACGAAAAGGATAAAAAACCATCATCGATCGTGTTTGAAGCCTAGCTTCTATTAATATCCGAATATAAAAGACAAGAAAGATAACAAAAACGTTATCCTCTTTTCTTTAATTCGTTCAACAAACTCCAAACAACAACATGAACGAGAACATATGTCGAACCTACCTTGACCCTTCAAAGGATCATGAAGCCATAAACACACTCTCTTGACTCGTATTGAACTACAAATGTTATTAAGGTCATGGTACGGTGGTCTTGTGACTGATGATTCGAGTTCTTGATGTGATGGTGTTCTGATTGAAATGGATGAAAAAGGTTGTTGGGTGTTCGATTATGGTGATGAGATGAGATCATTGTTGTGATGGGGAGTTGATAACATAGTATTGGAGTTGGTGACTGCTTATAGGAAGTTATCAAAAGGGACGGATTTTTTCTTTTCTTTCCCAGATCTATTTTTATGTGGGGGCGGAGAGTCTTTAGAAGAAAGGGGGCGGATTTATTAGTTAATAGGGTTAAGTGGTGTGATAAGTGGGTGTTTTATATCCTTGTAATTAGGGTTATGTTGGACCCGGCTTGTCCACATGGATCGGGTTAGTGACTCTTCTGGGCTCGGATTGGGTTACTTATGAGTTGGGCTAGATGTGGAAGTTAAATCATATGGACCAAACATGAACTATTTGTGGATAGTTAATGACAAACGAGAATTTGGGCTTAAATGAATGATGCGTGGTTTTGCGACCTTACAACAGGTTTTACCTCTCGAGGGATCTCAAGAGGCTTGCAATCTCCACCAGGCAGTGTACCTGACCGATGTAGTATAGTGTAGTGGCAAGTACCGGGGGATTGATCGTTCTCTAGGGGAATAGTGTCGTTAGGATTGAAAAACTACTCTAATAGGTCTAAGGGTGAGGGAAGATTCTTTTTGTATTTTTATATTTTTATGAAAGCAAGTAAAATCTCGGGTTTGAAGGAGTGGGCGGAATTAGTTGCTAGTCAACTAACCCAAATAACAATAATTGCAAATAAAATAAAATAACTGAAAATGAAAAGGTTGTGGAACTTATATGGAGAGAAATGTGTTTACTTAGATTTCCTTACTCCCTAACTATCTTTCACCGGTTGATTAGTGTGTATTAATTGCGTGGATGACGGGTGTATTCCTTAATACCAATCGTGGGGTGGCGTACGTACTTCCCCAACTCTATAAGCTCCTACTTCACTCCTATGTCGAGCCGGCTAAGAAGCTCCTAACATGGGATCACTAGAATTCGCTCATGCATTAAATACAACCATAAAAACCTTAGTACGCATTGGTTCATGTTTCTTAAGACGTTCAAGCAAGTTACCGTATAGGAGGTTAGCCAGTTTTCTTAAGCCTAACATCGATAAACAATCATCCAATACAATTGATAACACACCAACAACCAATAATCAATAGTTAGGTTTCATTAGATCTAAGCAAACACAAGATAAATCTAGCCTAGCATGTTAATTAAAAGACAAGAACAAGATATAATCAAACAACACATAGACATATTGAATGATTAATTGATTACTTATCTTCAATTAAACATGGGAGATCCAAGGGTATAAAACCCTTAAAAATGGCAGAAAATTTGTCTTAGGGTTTCTCCTCACAAAGTTGCACACTAATGACTAAAAATTGCAAAACTATATATAGAATTTAGGGGCTGACGGCGTCACGTTGTAGGAGGTGACGCCGTCACCTCGCCGCGGCTAGGGTTCCCGGATGGTCTTCCTGACGCCGCCCCTCTTTAATCTTCCAAAATCCACTCTGGCGTGTCAAGGGTTGACGCCGTCACAATTGTGCTTGACGCCGTCTCTCTTTAACTTAAACCGTGACGGCCTTGATCACCTTAAAGGGTGACGCCGTCAGATTTCCATTGTAAAACTTTCTGGCGCGTCACGTGTATTTGTCATATCCACCTCTTTTGCCAAGCCGTGACGCCGTCAGGAGCAATCCTTGATGCCGTCATGTGTACTTTTCCAAGCAGCTTTGGAGACTTTGTCGTTTTCTTCACTTTTATGCTCCAAAAACGTCCAAAATGCTTCCTTTTCCAGATTTCTTCTCCAAAGTACCTAAAATGACAAAAGGAACGATTTAGGGCAATATTTGATCAAATAAATACGATTTAGGGCTTAAATGACCCCCTAAAAGCGGTACACTTTTCGCTTCATCAAATACCCTTACACTTGAGATTTGCTTGTCCTCAAGCAAATGCGCTTTTATTCTAATCAAAATACAAGTTAGGGGTCATTTAACGCTAATATAAAAGTAATTACAACAAATAGTCGTTCCACTTTAATCATAATAAGCACGGAGATTACAAACTAGCACCTCACAAGTAGTGTTTGGATACTCACATCTCTCAAGTGTCATAAAAGTATATCTCATAAATGAAAATGGATAATATCTCTCACTACCTGTCATAGCAAATAGATTACCATAGGCTTGGGAAAGGATCAAAAACCTCCTCCACTAGGCGTAAGCACCTAAGATAAACTATCAAAGAGGGCTTTTAAACAGGTTATAACGTTAGGTGTAGGGATATGATAAACACGGTTTTGTTGGATAAGGGATATTTTACTGGTGGCGAGTTAAAGATCTTGATTGATTACAAGTACAATATGGCGTTGCTAAGCCAAGACTCGACTCAATCTAAGCTAAAAACAAAATCACAAAAACATAAAATAAACATAAAATGAAACGGGATGGTAGTCCGTATGTTTTTTTTTTTTTCTACTTTTCTTTTTCTCATTTTTTTTGTATTTTTTCTTGATATTTTTTCGATTTCTTTTTTTTTTTTTTTTTTTTTTCATACACTCTTGCCCTACCATCCAAAATAATACATCATAGGGGCGTCGCATTCCCCTTACACTTGAACTTCTACATAACTTTACAAATAACTATTCTAATGACTCGAATTAAGATAATCGAAACACTTGGAGTACTTTTAAAATATTTAGCACATATGGGGGTAATAATGTTGTTCTTCCCCATTACTCCATTACACTAGTACTTTACCCATGAGTCCCAATCATCCCAAAACAATATGTACAAGGATATGACTCGACTTAGCAACCATGTAATCAATTAGATAATTAACTTGGGGTTTAAACAAATGTTGTAACAATAATGCACTAAAAATGAGTGCATACAAGGTAGGCTAAGGCGATTTGGGTGTACATTTAAGTGGGGTGTAAACAAATTCTTCCTTTAAGTAAAATGCTTAAAGTTAGAAACGAAAAGATAGGCTCTGAGGGGTGTACTAGGGGTATCGTGTACTAAAAATGAGTACAACGCAAAGGGTGTGGGAGAATTACTTGACCAATGTAGCCAATGTAATTATAACAAAAACACAGGTGTAAAACAATGGGTTAATCCTAATGCCTCTTATCATGTAGTAAATCTAACTACATGAATGTAGTCTCACTTGTGGCCTCGGAATGGTCCTAACGCAAGTTCTAGAATCTAAGTGCTACCGGTACACACATCATAGCATAAATGCTTTTCCTACCAATTCTAGGGGCGAACCTCACATATTTGGGGGTGGAAAATTTTTTAGTGGTACGGTTTTTGTGCTAGTCATATAACTCCTATCCGTGAGACGCTCATTAAGACCAAAGTTTCACTCCTATATGTTGTAAAAAAATTTAAATTTGGCACTAAAATTGCCTTAACAGGTATTTCTCTCAGTTTTATTACACATCTACCATTAAACAAACAAAAATCAAGCGTAATAGCATTCTCTAAGGTATCGTATTTTACCCCCCCCCCCCCCCTTACACTTAAGATGAACATTGTCCCCAATGTTCAAATAACAAGATGTAAAAGTAAATAAGGTAAAATAATGAAATCAAATACTCCCCTGATTCGTTTGGTGGATAAAGAGGTAACATGGTTAGATCTTCTTCCAAGAGAATGTAGAAGCTTCAAGACTAAAGCATCGCCAAAAGCTAGATTCCACATACATCTCCTTGTCCAAAATAACCTGTTAAACCTGAGAAAACAAACACGAAAACCTGCATAACAACGGCGGGATAAATCTATATAAGGATATAATGCTTGTGGAATGATTATTTTGCAGATTCCTGGAGTTTATAAGTTAGAGATTTAATAAAAACCTTTTTATGATTCCGGTAAAACAAAACTTTCAAAAATTTTCGAAATTTAAAACCTGACGCCGTCAGGTTGTAAGGCCTGACGCCGTCAGAAATGATCTGACAGAATTCTCATGTTAAGTTTCCGGAAAATTTCTGGAAAAAACCTATACCTTACTTCCTGGAATTCCTGCAAAATATCATTATGACTCGATACAAGCATTTGACTCAAACAATTACTAATATGTATGTTAATTTAATATTGTTATGATTTATGTTCATTTGTTCTAATAAACCGATTTGGATTTCCCTTACACTTAACTTTTGCAAAATACCTTTATATGTAGTTAAGACGAAGTTAAAAACAAGATAAAGCATTTTCACAATTTAGTTTCGAACATGAATCAATAATAATAAAAATTAAACATACATACGGAAGCAAATAAAATCAAACAAACAAATAAATAAACACACAAAGCAAATAAAGCTTGGGTTGCCTCCCAAGAAGCGCTTGTTTTTGTTCGAGTCACGAGCCTGACTCTACCCTTATTTAACGGAAATATGGGAGGTTTTCCCTACACTTAGGGTTAAGTGCGGGTGATAGTAGCGATACACACCAGCTCGGTAGGAGTATGCCACGTGAGGAAAGATTGGTGGATGAATTATATGCTCAAAGGGGTGTGCTCCTTTCATCATAACCTTACCTAGTTCACTTTGGTCAATGGGTGAGTTAAAGTGTTCTCCTAAAAAGGGATCATTTTCTAACAACTTCGAGAGACTCCTAATTGGGAATCCATCTTGACCCAATAGACCCGGTTTAAACCCATAATGTTTCTTATGATCAACCATAAATGGGTGATGTAAGTATGTAAGGTCATGGTTCACTCCTATATTGGCTTCCTCTCTACAAGGCTTAGAGTCTACTACCTTTATCGTAAAACTACCCGGACTATATGGTTTGATGGGTGGATCGGGACCTATTTTAATTCCTAACTTTTCATCCAAGGATGGAAAATTGGGTAAGGGTCTCGGTTGAGGCTCCGGTTCATCAAAACTAGGAACTTCCATAGAACTAAAAGAAAGGTTGTGACTACAAGTATTCAAACCTATTTCTTCTAGTTGTGTTTGGTCCAAGGGCTCTACCTCTATTGGGGTTCCTATAGTCTCTTCTACTTTTTCCGGGTAAGTTACGGGTGGTGTGTCAACCTCAAATGATGGTAGGATTTGTGGGGTATTTAGTGGTCTTGCATTTCTAACCTCATTCTCCATAGTATCTAAATCACCTATATGTTCATCATGTGTTTTGGTAGGATCTAACCCAAACACATTCCTAAGTATCTCAAATCCTTCTCTAGCCATTTGAAATTCTAAGTCCGATTCATAGTAATATTCAACTTGATTACTATGTTCCAATTGCCTAAAGGATTCCTCATGCGTGTCATATGTTTTGGTGAAATCTATCCCACTCATGCAACTAGGTAGTTCAACACTAACCATCTCACAATCTTGGTCCAATTCAAGGTCCATGTTCTTAAAAACTAGGTCTTCTTGCTCATGGTACCTATAGTCGGATAAATCCTCCTCATTTGTTTCCTCAAGTTGTGATGTATATAAACCCATCAATTCATTCAACTTATGGTTCACGGTTAGGAAGATTTCCTCAAATTTTTTCAAAAGGGTTTCACTAAAAGGAGTTGATCCTAACAATGATTGTTTAATAGAAGCCGCACATGCACATAATTCATCAAACCTATCAAACTTTACACCCATATCCTCTTGTATATATCTAAGATCACTTAAAAATTCATTGGAACAACAGGAAGCAAATCTATCCGTGTAAAGTAATTGTTCCTCTATTGTTAATGATCTAAATGGAATTTCATCCGCCATGGTGACAAATGAAAATGGTTTTACAAACAAAGGGCACAAAGAAAAAGATAGACTAAAGAAATCTAATAAAAAGAAAATAAATATCTCACTCGATAGGAATCAAGTGAGTAGACCTAATAAAATAAAAATTCAACCTAAACAATAACTATTCCCCGGCAACGGAACCAAAAACTTGATGCGTGGTTTTGCGACCTTACAACAGGTTTTACCTCTCGAGGGATCTCAAGAGGCTTGCAATCCCCACCAGGCAGTGTACCTGACCGATGTAGTATAGTGTAGTGGCAAGTACCGGGGGATTGATCGTTCTCTAGGGGAATAGTGTCGTTAGGATTGAAAAACTACTCTAATAGGTCTAAGGGTGAGGGAAGATTCTTTTTGTATTTTTATATTTTTATGAAAGCAAGTAAAATCTCGGGTTTGAAGGAGTGGGCGGAATTAGTTGCTAGTCAACTAACCCAAATAACTACAATTGCAAATAAAATAAAATAACTAAAAATGAAAAGGTTGTGGAACTTATATGGAGAGAAATGTGTTTACTTAGATTTCCTTACTCCCTAACTATCTTTTACCGGTTGATTAGTGTGTATTAATTGCGTGGATGACGGGTGTATTCCTTAATACCAATCGTGGGGTGGCGTACGTACTTCCCCAACTCTATAAGCTCCTACTTCACTCCTATGTCGAGCCGGCTAAGAAGCTCCTAACATGGGATCACTAGAATTCGCTCATGCATTAAATACAACCATAAAAACCTTAGTACGCATTGGTTCATGTTTCTTAAGACGTTCAAGCAAGTTACCGTATAGGAGGTTAGCCAGTTTTCTTAAGCCTAACATCGATAAACAATCATCCAATACAATTGATAACACACCAACAACCAATAATCAATAGTTAGGTTTCATTAGATCTAAGCAAACACAAGATAAATCTAGCCTAGCATGTTAATTAAAAGACAAGAACAAGATATAATCAAACAACACATAGACATATTGAATGATTAATTGATTACTTATCTTCAATTAAACATGGGAGATCCAAGGGTATAAAACCCTTAAAAATGGCAGAAAATTTGTCTTAGGGTTTCTCCTCACAAAGTTGCACACTAATGACTAAAAATTGCAAAACTATATATAGAATTTAGGGGCTGACGGCGTCACGTTGTAGGAGGTGACGCCGTCACCTCGCCGCGACTAGGGTTCCCGGATGGTCTTTCCTGACGCCGTCCCTCTTTAATCTTCCAAAATCCACTCTGGCGCGTCAAGGGTTGACGCCGTCACAATTGTGCTTGACGCCGTCTCTCTTTAACTTAAACCGTGACGGCCTTGATCACCTTAAAGGGTGACACCGTCAGATTTCCATTGTAAAACTTTCTGGCGCGTCACGTGTATTTGTCATATCCACCTCTTTTGCCAAGCCGTGACGCCGTCAGGAGCAATCCTTGATGCCGTCATGTGTACTTTTCCAGCAGCTTTGGAGACTTTGTCGTTTTCTTCACTTTTATGCTCCAAAAATGTCCAAAATGCTTCCTTTTCCAGATTTCTTCTCCAAAGTACCTAAAATGACAAAAGGAACGATTTAGGGCAATATTTGATCAAATAAATACGATTTAGGGCTTAAATGACCCCCTAAAAGCGGTACACTTTTCGCTTCATCAATGAATTTATTGCTAATTGTCATTAGTAAATGTCAACTTTTGGTAGTTATTTTGATTATACAAAATATTTACGGGGATACAATTTTGACAAGATCGGGATAAAAACCATTATCATAGTTCACTTAAACCGTCAAAAGGCTAGTTTTGGGCATATAACCGCAAGATGTGACTACGGGGTTAATTCTTTATTATTTATTTGAGGTTGAAGTGGAATTTTACGGGTGTGTGTACTTAGTATCTTGAAGATATCGGGGTTGGTTGGATGCATGATTCTTCGAGATCCTTGTTCGAGCTTTTAACCGTCAGAATGATTAAGACTTGAGTTATCTAGTTATACCTGATGTAAGGAGTTACGTTGTTGTGCTCACAGTGTATAGCTATCACTTTAAAAGAGTTACGTTGTAGTGCTCAAGTGTCACAAAAAGCTGTGGATAATTCGAGAGAAGTTCATATACAGTTAAGGATGGTTGGATGGGTATATGATTCTACCTTTATTGAAATTCTCAGTATTGGTTCTTAGTCAGACAATAGTGCAAGTTTAAGTCACAAGTTCGGGTTATTTTACTTCAGTCTCAAGTTCGTAATACTGGATTTTCTCCATCAGTAGTCACTACAAAGAGTCGTCAGAATGATAATGGGGTCGGTAAAGAGTTAGCAAAGAAGAGTATTAAGGAGTAGAGAAGTTATCAGCAGTTGATTCTCACGGGCTACTTATGGTACTTCACACATCTTCGACTAATTGGACATACAGGGTTTACGCTGCCTCCGTTTCCATCGTAACCATAGTGTGTATGCTTCCGATTCCGCGAAGACATCGTGGGGGAAGAGAGAGTGAATGTTCTTTGACTTTTCTTGCATTCTTTGCGAAAACACTCTTTTTCCAGATGTATCTGCATTCAGGGGGAAGAAATGTGCACATCGGGGACGCATAACAGATTCACGTGATCGAGCTTACAATTTTAGTACTACCGGAGAGACGTCCGCAGAGATGATCATGTTGGAGAATGCTCGTGTCATAATAACTAATTATATGGCTAGATATATGTGAGCCTATGGGGTCACACACTTATACACAGAGACACCATTTTATAGATTGTATTTATCGTATTTACAATATATAAACGACTACGTAACTCGGGATCAATAATGGGCTACTAATAACTAAGCTAGTACTTAGTTTATTGGATTGGACCAACAAATGGGCAAGCCCATTTAGGGCCCCCATGGCAAGCCTAGGTGAGAAAGGAACAAGGGAGAAAGATCAAGGGGCAAAGTGTAACTTTGATCATGATAAGTTCAAATGAGATTTGGTCTTTGATGATGACTTATCACATTAAAGACTTACCAACTTTCTCTCCTCCTTCCTCTCCCTAATGACCACGAAATTAATCACACCCATATTAGGGTTTGTGGTTTTTTTATCCCATCTAACCTTATTCTAGTGTAGTTCAAGGCTAGATCGCGTGTTACGTGTTCAAGACTAGCATCGGGTGGTGATCGATGACGTGTAGTGTGGATTATTCATAGAGGTGATCTTCTTTGGTCACTTTTGGTTCTTATTTCATTCAATTCGTGTAGTGATATTGGTGGTGTTACCCGGATCACGCTACAAAGGTATAAAACATGTTTGTTTAATTTGTTTTTATTTAGATTGATCATATGGCTATATGGATCCTATTATGGTGATGTTTTTCCGCTGTGCTCATTTGTTTAACATGTTATTTTATCATACATCACCTATAGTGGTATCACGAGCCATCATATGTTGTCATATGATCATCTTGTATGCATAAAAATGGCTAAAAACATGGTTTTTTAATGGATTTAAAAGTGGGATTTTAAAACAGCCCCTAGGGCTTATATATTATGAATATGTCGACTTTTATAAGGTCTTAAGATCTGGACTTTTTGATCCTATGGCCATTTGTTATGCATACGTT
This sequence comes from Artemisia tridentata subsp. tridentata, assembly GCA_021014915.2. Taxonomy (NCBI): domain Eukaryota; kingdom Viridiplantae; phylum Streptophyta; class Magnoliopsida; order Asterales; family Asteraceae; genus Artemisia; species Artemisia tridentata. Next base: position 395,524,949 of record CP139508.1, read on the forward strand.
GTTTGTTTACTTGATCGGTACCCGTAAAATGGCCTAAAAACGCGTTTTTTGGAAGATTTTTAACCCGATTTCAAATCAGCCCATGAGGCTTATTTTTCTGTGGTAAAATGGTGTTAAGAAGGTCCTAACATCAGTGGGGTTTGAGTCTTTGGCCATTTGTCACGCGTACCATTCGGGGTTTTAATCTTGTTAATTATTTCTTCGATTCGTTGGCTAACAATTTATTTCTTGTTATTTATTTTGTTATCCATGGCAAATACATGCATGTTTGTCCATGGAGTTAGCCAACACCATGTAATAATCTTTATTTGAATGTATTATTATGTGTTCATATGCAAAGCCGATGAAAACCTAGACCACTTGTGCGTTGTGATTGTGATTGTTGGTTGTTTTTTTCTTGTTTTGGGGTTTGCCATTGTTTCGGCACTTTTGTAATGTAATTCATTTTTGGTGTAGCCAATGTTTGGGTATTTTACAGTAGATACAAAGTAGATTAGTTGTATTTTACTTTATATGTATTGTAAACAAGAGCTTGGAAGCAAATGGCGAAAGATTGAAGAGTTGTAGACCGAAAGTTGCTGCTGGACACCTGTTGGGAAAACGTGATTACCTGCTGATTGGTAAGGTATTTTTTTCTAAAATTTTTGTTGCAGGTCCACAAGACATAGGGCTACAACTTTGTCAACTGGGCCGAATCATGAGGAGGTGATCTTCCTGGGCATTTGGGCCTTGCAAAACAGAAAAACTGGGCTGACAGAAACTGAAGTTCATGTGCATAATGGGCTTTTTACTTGCTCATGATTGTCTTGGAGCAAGTAGGAGCCCTCCGTGTGCTTGTGGTTTGTGTCCCTAGTTGACTCTTGGTTCTCGTGATGGCTCACGAGACCAAGCATAGGATTTTCATCGGTTGAGGCTTTGCATATTGTGGTTGTATGTTTGGTTGGTTGTTTTTATGTATGTTGTGACTACATGTAAAACGGAAAAATGTTTTCTTAAAACTTGAAACTAAACATAAACCATTTTGAACTAAGTCTTATGATTTAGTTTAACTAAGTTTAAATATGATTTGAAACTTAAAAATCATTGTTTTCTAAATAACACTTAAACTAGTTAAGATTGTTTATTTATTGATTTATTGTATTGTCCAAACTTAATTAAAATCCACCTAGGATTTATATTAGTCTTGAAAATGTACAACTTGACACACATAAATTAAAACAATGATTAGACTTAAGTTAAGAAAAGTTTTTAACTTGTGCTACGAAGAATGAATGCATGCTTCTTTCGTACACGTTTTTGATCCACATCAAAACTATTTACCCGTCAAAATTTAAGTCACGCCGTCCAATTATGAGAACACTTGCAATTACCTTTTAGCATCTGGTCAGACCTAGGCTGAATTGTAACCCAAGGTGACTATTCTCCATGGTCAGACCTAGGATTATTCTCACAGTTTTCAAATTGGATGACTTAATCGAGTAGTGTGGTCAGACCCTTACCCGAGGCAAAGATGGGACTAAACATGCCTACATGACACTAGTTGTTTGACACTAGATGCCATGAGTCCCATAAGGATCTAAGAGTTGTACATGTAATACAATTGGTGATCGTCGCCTACCTATTGAATCCACCATTTCTAGTAGATCAACTGCATTAATGGTCGAACCTCAATGAGGATCTTAGCCTTTTCGTAAATTAATTGTTTTAAATTATAAACATGGGGTAGTTAATTTATAAAAGGATAATTATCGAAAATACTAAAATTGAACTTTGTAAATTCAATTAATGCAACGCATACCGTAAACAAGAGTTTGTTCTTTTCTTGTTAAAAGGACGAACTAAGTCGATCTTTCCTTGTAAGAAAGAGACTTATTCCTATCCTTTTTCTTTATGAGGAAAAGCCATAATAGGAATATTTGAATTTTCCTAATTCTAATCAAACTCAAGGAAAACCTACTCTAGAAATCGTGATGTCTTGTAAAAGTCAAAACGGTTAAGTATGGTTACACATCTTATTCCTTCAACGTTGTTTTATAACCCTTGTTTCGGTTTTGAAACATTGAAGAAATATAAGATATTTGGACAACCAAGAACACGTGCACTTGACTTGACCTCTTTGGTCAGACCTTAGGGCCATTTCAACCCATGGCGAATTTTGCTCATTGGTCAGACCTTTGGCGATATTTGCATGTTCTTGCTTGGTCAACCTATTTCGTACTAGCTACCAAACTAAAATAAGTTTAAATAATTAGAAGACGGAAGTATCAATAAACCGCAATGTGGTAAAGGCAATTACTAGCATGATTACCTAGCAGTTTGCCTTAACCCAATATGCCTACTAAGGTCCTACATACCCTTGTGGTAAAGTAGACCAATTATGGAGGAAATGCATGCCTATTTTCAAGTTAAAATAGAAATGATGGCTAGCCCATCATCTATATGTTAGAACTTGATGCACTTTCTTGAATACCTAAGTACATGTTTACTAGTCAAAGTGACTCACATTAGCAATAATGTGTAGATATTCAAAGAAAGACGGAAAGTATCCAATCACTACTCACTCTCCACTAGTGACGTAACACATTGTAATGTTGTCTAATCCAGTGGGAGCTACGTGATTATATTACTGGTGACATAACACATGTAATGTTGTCTAATCCAGTGGGAGCTGTAAGCTTTATTACTTGCAAGTTGCCAATCTTATTTCCAGATTGTCTTGAAATAATACACTACTTTCCACGTGTTAAGCATCATAGTTTATATAAGAACCATTGCATAAGTTTTATATGATAACTTGTCGTGTTCCTGATGTTGCTTCCTGAAATGTTATCTATAAAATTGTTATGCATGATTCATTATTCAAACGATAAAGTTCTACATATCTATATTTTGTTTTTTGACTAAAAATCATATGTTATCTTATACATTGTCATATTGCTCATACAAACAAACGAGCGTAGTGTTGTTTGCATGCTCTCACGATGTTGTGCCATGCACAAGTGGGAGAAATCTTAATGGTGTGCAAGGTACAACATATAACAATATGACTAATAGTTTTTCTTGACTGAAAGGTAAGAAACCAAAATTCTACTAGGACTTCTACACATAAAATGTAGGTTGCCCTAATTAGAACAAATATCAAGATAACATGAAAAGCTACTTCAACATATTCACTGAATTGTTTAGTAAATATGATTATGTCTTCTTGTAATGTCATAATCATGAAGTATGAAATTAACTTGAAATTACTATTGAGGCCAAGTGCCGGCGCTCGTAATTACTTTAGTTGAATATGTTTAAGTCTCTTGTAAAGACACAAACATCAATTCAGTTAATTGTTGAAAGACAAATAATGTAAAGTAAGACGTTGATTTGTTATGTCTTCTTGTTAAGACATGTACACTTACGACGTATAACATTAAATGTTTATGTTTTCTAGTCAAAACATGCACATGAAGTAAAGTATGCAGTAGACTAAAATTACTATTGATGCCATCTGGTTTGACTTGGTTGGCAGATATGTAAGCCAAAAGGTATAAGTTCATCTAATGAGTTGTGTGATAGTCTCACAACATCAGTCCTCATGGAATACCACAACTTTATGGTATGTCCATCATGGAAAATCAAACACTATTGATATTGTTTGATCTTTGATGACTTAAACTGTTTTACCTCCAAAGCTATCAAGGTTAGAAATTGGGTGTGCCATGTGTACACTCAATATGATTCCAACCCAGAAGGAATTTAAGACACCATTGTATTATGGCATGTGATGAATCCCATTATGTCTTAATTGAAGTTCTTAATTTGTTAACTACTTAAGAGTAAATAATTAACAAACTAGAGTCAAGAACTAATGGTGTATTATGGATGTCCCACTTGAAAACAATTTATTGTTACTCAAGATGCTGAGTATCTAGAGATTAGTCTCTACATACAAAAGCAAGTGGGAGTACCTTTAGACCTTGAAGTTATTCAAGAACTAAATACACAACCTTCTGAGTACACTTGCTAATGTCATACTATGGTTGAACATGCATATGTTAAACCATAGATTGATATCTCTCATTCATAAATCCGCAAGGATTCCTCTTGCACCTGAATGATATAGTTTTTTATATCAATGCTAAGAGACATAAGTTAGAGGATCATGGTGAACCTGCTAACTACTGAGATGCATTATCAGATATTGTATCTGATGAGTAGCTCAAAACTATGAATGTTAAGATGCAACCCTTAAAAGACAATCACTCATGGAGCTTGATTGATCACTTACAAATCAGTTAGACTGTGAGGTTAAGAATGAGTTTCTTGATAAGAAGACTCAAAAGGGAAAACTTGTACACAAGTTTAATGCACGACTAGTAAAAGGAGTTCACTCGTACTCAAGTAATTGACTATGACTAAATCCTTCTACCTAGAAACATTAAATGTATAAAGATGATTAATTGTCATACCTGTTTTCATATAAATGAAATATGACAATAGGATATCAAAACACTTTTCTTGTTGATTACCTTTGCGAGGACGATGAGTAATCAAAAGGGTTTATGAATCCATATAATCTTTATTATGTATACAAGATAAAATAATCCATGTGTGGATTAGATCATGCATCTAGGAACAAAGATCTTGAGTTAATTATAAAATCATTAATTTGATTTTGATTAACAAGATTACTCCTAAGTACACTAAGAGCAAGTTGGAGCACTGTATTTATTTTCTTAAATCTCATATGTCATTAACATATTAGAAACAATATTCTATCTAAGCTAGACTTTAATCCTTAGCTTGGAATGAAGTTTCTCTTAAGGGATTTATAAAATAAGACATACAACCTTGTTATATATATGTTTATTAGAATAAACATAAGCGGTTATTAAGTCTAAACACAATATGACACGTTATTGAGGGGAGTCTCAATGATCAATCACACTTGATGAGATTGAACACATGATTGGAAATCTTAAGTTCGACTAAAGGATTCATCATGTAAGTCATATTACGCATTGGGCTATGTTTATCATTTACATGAATGCAAGATGAGTTGATAACAAATATCTAAGTAAACATCATTGGATAATTGTTAAACAAACATTATAATGGGCCTACGAAGGACCAAAGATATGTTCAAACGTTTACGGATATTTGAGGAGCTCTGTTTTGTTTGCATACGTTAATGCTTATTTAACTGAGATGATACTCAACCACAGTCGTGGTCATCATGAATGATGACATTGATGACTAGATGTGCTCGACTGAGAGCATTAATGCGTTATACATTAAAAGAATAAGAATACCTTATAGTTTGAGAAACTATTCAGATGACTATCTAAAGTAGGTGTCTTGCTAGCTTCAAACACCCTATGGAATGTATTGTTGCAATACTCATCGTGTACTTGAATGCACACATACAAAGGACAATCATCATTCAAACCTTTCATGAATTATGAAAGAAGTATTCTCAAAGTTTACTCAGATGACTACTTGTTGCCTTGTACAACATGATTCGATCATGGTGGGAACATCGGATTCCGACCTATGAGTAGTCTTATGCATATCTGTTTTTAGTATTTGGATAATGGAACCGTAAGCAGTCGTATTATATAATGAATTGATATACATGGTATGATCATCTTCATTTATACTACTGTGTTCTATATTTGCATGTTTAATCCATGAATAATTTATTTATTCTAAAATTATCCATTGTCGGTTGACGATACGGGAGTATCATCAAATTAAGACAAATGTGAGCGTGTTGGTGATTTATTTGCCACACTCACATGTTGTTCATTGTGATGAACATTGGATTGACCCAACCTACGAGTATTCACTACATGGATCGTCGTCAATAGTGAATCTCGCAAGAGGTTATGTCTCTTATCCTTAGACTTGAGATGCAAGCAGGTCTTGCATGTGTGGAATTTCATTCCTTGATATGGTTAAACGCTGTCCTGAATAAGGTAGTTATAAAGACCATCTTCAGGAGTGATATGAAGCACATGAATGACACGTGCAGTCAAAATAGGATTTGTTCCTCCACATGTTATGGAGTTAGATACTATTGGGCCCCTCGATGAATTGAACAGATGTTTGTATGGCCGTACCCAACTGGGATTAAGATGAATCTTAAATCCACTTGGTAATCTTATTCAATATCCATATCGAGAAACAGAATAGTTGAACTATTAGAATGACTTTTGATCCATGTCTAATGTTCAACACGGTATCTGAAACAAAAGGATAGATGACATATAAACCATCTGAAATGAGATGTTTAAGAAACTAACCTCACATATTTCTAGGGGCATTGGCGTGTTGCTAGACGCTAACCATTGCTTGTATAATTACTCGATTATTATGACGTCGCAAGTGGGAGCTGTTGGAGAATGCTCGTGTCATAATAACTAATTATATGGCTAGATATATGTGAGCCTATGGGGTCACACACTTATACACAGAGACACCATTTTATAGATTGTATTTATCGTATTTACAATATATAAACGACTACGTAACTCGGGATCAATAATGGGCTACTAATAACTAAGCTAGTACTTAGTTTATTGGATTGGACCAACAAATAGGCAAGCCCATTTAGGGCCCCCATGGCAAGCCTAGGTGAGAAAGGAACAAGGGAGAAAGATCAAGGGGCAAAGTGTAACTTTGATCATGATAAGTTCAAATGAGATTTGGTCTTTGATGATGACTTATCACATTAAAGACTTACCAACTTTCTCTCCTCCTTCCTCTCCCTAATGACCACGAAATTAATCACACCCATATTAGGGTTTGTGGTTTTTTTATCCCATCTAACCTTATTCTAGTGTAGTTCAAGGCTAGATCGCGTGTTACGTGTTCAAGACTAGCATCGGGTGGTGATCGATGACGTGTAGTGTGGATTATTCATAGAGGTGATCTTCTTTGGTCACTTTTGGTTCTTATTTCATTCAATTCGTGTAGTGATATTGGTGGTGTTACCCGGATCACGCTACAAAGGTATAAAACATGTTTGTTTAATTTGTTTTTATTTAGATTGATCATATGGCTATATGGATCCTATTATGGTGATGTTTTTCCGCTGTGCTCATTTGTTTAACATGTTATTTTATCATACATCACCTATAGATCAGTGGTTCAGTTTTGTGATTTTGGTGTAATCGTTTCAACTTTCGCATGTTGTGAAGTGTGAAGTAGCCTACTTATGTGAGAAGATCTTGCTGATTTATTGCATGTTACCCCCGAATGGAGTTTCCGCATTGAGCATAATCGTTACTGAGTACTAGTCAGATTTGCTTGGTGTGGTTTACGATGTCATCTACAAATTCCGCTGCGTACTTACAACCTTCAAAAGTTAGAAGACATGTTAACTACATCAAAGTTTCGAATCTGCTGAAGACGGTTGTCAGTTTGGGGGGAAGCTGATTCAGAAACTTCACCAAAAAGAAGTATATGAAGAAACCATTAAAGACATGCATCATGAATTGGGGGGAAGTTAATCCAGTTCATGCATATTACATCATTTGACTACAAGTGAAGAAAAGTTCTCAAGCCGAGGTACAAGATGAAGACAAAGAGCGTCAACTGTAGACATCCTCAGCACTTGAAGAGCTTATGAAGACCTTTCTTTATTTGTATTTGTACTTGTAGGAAATGGTGTAAGTAATCCCATATGTTGCCACATTGGGGGAAGATTATTAGGAATGCTTCTAACACGAAAATGTGACAACATATTCGGGATTACATTAGTTATCTTATTAAGCACAAACACATGGACTGAAACCATCATTTATGTAAAGTCATGTGTTAGTTAGCCTTTATATACCCTCCTAGACTTCACTAGGAGGGTGAGCCTTGTGTGTGTTTATTTCCCTTTCATTTATCAATAAGAAAACCAGGCTTTCTATCTCTCTCACTCTACTTTCTCTCTCTAACATCTAACCATGGAGATGATGTATTTCCATCATCCCCGACCTCCCGATTCACAATATATCATCCAAAACACGATCCATCACATGCTCCCCTAGCTTGATAGCCCATTTTGCCATCCTAACCGTATTCTCTGTTTTTGCAAGCATTTGCTTGATCGGTTGGTCTGTGATGACGACTACCAGGTGTGCTTGAAAATACCTTCTGGGCCATCTGGCCGCGTGAATGAATGCTAACACCAATTTTTCCATTGGACTATAGTTTATTTTCGGACTTTGTAGTGCACGACTGATGAAATAGATAGGTTCTTGGCGTGGCCCCCTTTCTGCTAGTAGAGCTGCACTGATAGCTTCCCTTGCCGCGGATAAATACATTATCAGTTTTTCTTTCGGTCGGGGAGCTGTAAGAGTGGGAAGATCGGCAATATGCTTCTTTATTTCTTTGAACGCTTGTTCCGCTTCTGGTGTCTAGTGGAAGTCACTCTTTTTGATACATTTCTTCAGCGTCTTGAAGAACGGTAAAGATTTTTCCGCGGACTTTGATAGGAAGCGGTTGAGACTCGCTAATTTCCCATTCAAGCTTTGCACTTCTTTCAGGGTTCGTGGGGAAGGCAATTGGGCAACGATCTCATATTTCTCCGGACAAGTCCGAATTCCCTGTTTACTGACCATATGTCCTAAGAATACCCCTTCCTCTGCTCTGAAAGTGCACTTCTTCGGGTTTAGCTTCATGTTATTTTTTTGGAGGGTCCCAAATGTTTCTTCTATGTCCCTTAACATCTTCGTCTCCGAGTGGCTCGTGATGACCAAGTCATCCACATACACCTCCAAGTTTCTTCCAATTTGTCTTTCGAAAGCTTTGTCCACTAGCCGCTGATATGTGGCTCCCGCATTCTTCAGGCCGAAAGGCATTTTTTTGTAGCAAAAAATCCCTTGGTTTGTGTGGAATGCGATTTTCTCTTCGTCTTCCGCGGCCATCTGGATTTGGTGGTATCCCTTATACGCATCCAAAAAGCACTTAAAGGTGTATCCGCAGAGAGACTCAATCTTCCAGTCGATCTCCGGAAGGGGGTAACAATCCTTTGGACAAGTTTTGTTCAAGTCTTTGAAGTCTACACACATCCTCCAGCTCCCATCACTTTTCTTAACTAGAACCAGGTTTGATAGCCAGTCATGATAGTGAACTTCCCTCATTATATTGGCTTCTACCAATTTTGCCACATCATCATTGATTGCCTTGTTTCTCTCCGGGGCTTGCCCTCGTTTCTTCTGCCTTACCGGGGCATACCCTTCCCGGATATTCAGCCTATGTTCAGCTATACTCCGCGGCACTCCAGTCATATCTGACGGTTGCCAAGCGAAGATGTCCAAGTTGCTTTTCAACAATTCACATAGGTCCTTCTTTCCTTGATCAGTTAAGCTTCCCCCTATGATGACGGTCTGGTCTGGAAATTCCGGATGTATTGCTACTTTGACACCCTCCTTTGCCGGGGTTTCGCCAGAATTCTGCTGGGGTTGGGGCTCCGTGGCCATTTGACATTCTATCGGAATGACTTTGTCGCTATGCAAGGTGACTACTCTGCCTTGGGTGGGGAATTTTATCATACCGTGTGCCGTGGAAGGAATGATTTTTAGCTGCCATATTCCCGGCCTGCCTATTATGCCATTATATTGGGATGGTGATCTGACTACCATGAAATTCATCCATGCACTAGCCGAGTTCTCTTCATCTCCCAATGTTACTTCCAACAGGATCTGCCCTAAGGGCCATGATATCTCACCGCTGAAACCGAGGAGTGGTGCTGTGGCGGGAATCATCTTCTTCCTGATTTCTGGGCTAAGGCGGTTAAAGCAGTGCTCGTAGAGCACCTTTGAGGCGCTTCCGTTGTCCACGTACATCCGGTGCACATGGTGTCCGCCCACTCCGGCTTTTATCACCAGTGGATGGTCATCCCAATCATCCTCCTCTATTGGAGGGAAAGATATCTCTAGATTTGGCTCGGCACGAGGGGATACCCTTTGTTTTACATTTCGTTGCCAAGTTTGCACCATGAATATGGCCGGAGCCTTATCCTTGGGCGTGGTTTCTTTCTTACCGCCTTTGGCGGCTCCGCCCTTCTGGCTCCCATTTTTGATCTCCTTCACCAGGTGTGCCAACTGGCCGGATCTGACTGCCTCCTCAATCTGCTTTTTTAACTGGAAACACTCATCCGTGTGGTGTCCCCTTTCCCTGTGGAAGTCACAGTATTTGTCTTTGTTTATTGACTCCACCGGGCTTGCCATGGGCGGTGGAGCTGTGAATTTGATGGAGTTCATTGCCAAGATCTCTTTTGGTGTTTTTGTGAGGGGCGTGAACCGGTCACTCCGCCTCCGGTCTGCCCTGGAGCGTCCTTTGAACTCCGTCTTTCTTTCAAAGGTCTGACTGTTGGCTATTCTGGATCCGCCTTCATTGGGTTTCCATGAAGAGCGGTCTTGCTTTTTTCTCGACAAGTTTGCTGCGGCTGTTTCACCGCGGAGAAAAGTTGTGGTTACCCTCCACATCTCATCAACAGTCTTTGGGATTTTGTCGTTGAGCCTTCTGATTAGCTCCGGATTATTGATTCCGTGCATGAAGCCTGAAACTCTCATGCACTCTGGAGCGCCCTTCACGTGCATGCTTTCAGCCTTGAAGCGGTCAACAAATGCTGCTATCGTCTCCCCTTCCCTTTGCTTGATGTGGTGGAGTTCCACTGGATCCTTAGTATATTTTTTCTACTGGAGGAAGTAGGACAAAAAAACTCTTCCGAAGGTCTTCAAAGTTGTCTATGCTTTCTGACGGCAATTCGTCAAACCACATTCGTGCATGACCCATGAGGGTAGAGTTGAACATGTGACACCAGGTGGGCATGGCCCACCGCTCTACCTTAGCTGCAGTACAGAAGTTCTTCAAGTGGTCCTCTGGGTCCCCAGTCCCGTCATAGGTTTTGACATTTGAGGGCATCCGGGTCCTCTTTGGGAACTCAAAGTTCCGGATTCGTTGTGTGAAGGGGTCTGCATCCTCAATATCGTACGGATGATAGAGATCATCCGCATCACCTTTGTTTCTTCCGGATCTGGCCTTCCAGTACCCTCCAGCACTGTCTTCGCTTTTCATGGGCGTCCGTTCCCTTCGCCTTCCGGAGTCAGAGTAGACAGCTCTGTCTCCGGCGCCTTTCTCCCTGGAGCGGGGGGCGGCTATGGGTCGGACTGGGGGTTCTCCTTCTTTGTCTTCCCGGGCTCCCTTCTGTCGAGAACTGCCTGTCCCACCTGTTACGTTTGGCTTCAATTCTCCGCTCTCTTTGAGCGCGACTTTTGGATCTAAGCCGAGAAAACACATCCGGTTTTCTCTCCCCCAGGCGTGATTTGACATCTTCTCGTCTTTCCCCTAGGCGAGTGAAGACGGTCGACCGGAGGTATTTGGTCCTTTCACCGTCATCTTTGGGGAACCCCGTCTCTCTGCTGCTGAGTCTGGAAAAAACAATTCGGGAGTAGGAATCCTCGGAAGGTCCAGACCTAACACTGGGGCTAGTCTTCCGCTTCCTCTCAGTCTTTCTTTCCCCCAAGGATTTTGACTCAGAGTTTCGAGACTGCTCTCGAGATCATGAGTTTCCTTGTGTCTCATCATCGAAGTCGAGGCGAGTTTTTACTTGCCTCAACTTTTCCGCATGGAATTTCTCGGCCATTAAGGGCAAAAGTTTTCGGGAGAGAGCCCGAATGATGCTCCTCTACTCCCTGGCTCTTCCCCTTCCCCAGAGTGTTCCGTACTGCTGAACGCTCCTATGTTGGGGGAGAGTCTTTCACCCGGTTACTCATGGTAAAGTTCTTTGGAAACGCAATTGTGTGACTGGTCCCACGGATGGCGCCAACTTGTTAGTACAAAACTTGGGCTCAATGCAAGACCTAGTTTAAGCTAGCTCTTGAAAGGGGCGAATCTTGGACTAAGTATCTGTAAAAGCTGCTAAGAAAAGACAACACCGTTAGTCTCACCGCGGAAGGAGGTTTCCGCGGTCGGCCTCCGGTGTGAGAGTAAGTGTATTGTTTAGAGAGAGAAAGTATATGTGCGAACTGTGTGAATAAATGCTATATGATTGTGTCTGTCCATAGTCATAAATGAGGTGGGGGTATTTATACTACCCACACCTCGTTACCTGTTGTTGCCTCAGGACTAAGCGAGTCGAGCTATGCCTACTCTAGTAGGTATGTGTCAGGTCACGTGGGGGACATAATCCCAAGAGATCTGGGATGGTGGCGTGGCGGCGGCCGATGATGTGTTCCGGCCTGGCTTGGTAAGACCGGAATCTGTGATGTGTTCTTGTCCAGCTCGGCTTGGCGGGACCGGGGTTCAACTCAGTCCCGGTAATTCCAGGGTCGAGACTATTTATGAGCATGCCCGGCCCATTATGCTGGGTCCGGGAGTGCTATACACGATCACATACCGTAACACATAATTTCATAGTGCTTAATTAACACAAAATTATACTACCTCCGTCCCATATTAAGTGTCCATAATGGAATCTTGGGATGTCCCAAATTAAGTGTTCAGGGAATATTTTCAACCAATGAGAAGAGACTTTAGTGGGTAATAGTGATATTTGATTGGTGGAGAGTGTAGTTAGTGGAATTTCCTAAAATTTTGTGCATTTGGAAAGTGGACACTTAATATGGGACGGAGGGAGTAATTACTTTCAACTTTTTAACAATGGGGCCTCACTGATAAAGTGATAAAGCCCAAAAACCTAGCCCACTTCATATTTGACCCAAACATCCAAACTGAATCTCAACCGTTAGATTTTAAATTAAGACAGCGCTCCACCGTAAGGTAGATACACTTGTTTGTTAAACTTTGTAACAACCTATAATCGTCAAACTGAACCCTAACGACTCTGGCGGCCGGATCTACAACGGTAATCTATCAACTTTGAAATTGTTAAATTTTATAAATTAATCTTCACCTTTACCGTTTGGTTAATTTCAATTAATTTCTAGTTTGTTATATCAATGATTGTTTCACTTGTGATTGAGTTTAGCTATTTGATTATGAAATTTAGGTTTAGGTTTTGTTAATTAGGCGCAAGTTTGATTTTGTGAAAATTAGGTGTTATGAACGATATTTGATTTTTGAATTTACGTTTTAAATGTTATGTGAACGAGTTTTTTTATCGCATCGTTATGTAGAGTAGTGATAAGTCTTAACTTGTTATGTTTATATTAAGTTAGGTTAAAATTTGTTTCTTTAAATTCATATCGGATTGTTACATGAAGGATTTTTTATTGCAAAATTCATGCTTCTTTTACTTATTGCTATTCGGTTTTTAATATTTGATCGCACCACTTGTTATGTTTATGTCGCTGCTATCTTGTTAAGTCTTGTTTTCGGTTTTGAGTTTCTTGTAATTGCTTTCTTACCAGAAATAATGAGTCGATCCAGCAGAACGTTGTATGTTGGTAATCTTCCTGGAGATATCCGCGAGCGGGAAGTGGAAGATTTGTTTTACAAGGTGAATTGCTTGGCTTTGGCTCTAGCCGAATGCATTTGTTAATCCTTTTTATCTGAATTCAAAGTGGTTTGATTATTGAAGCTAGATTGGGTTTGCCATCGACTTTATTATAGCTTTTACATATACTATTTTACGAATTATACGATCATTGTAAAAAGTATTAAAAAGTTTCATACTTGCATGAAATTGTGTAATGAGGATTTTTTATGAATTCAAGGAATTCAAATCAGTTTCTTGGATGAATAAGATGATTATGGGAATATCATCTCGGGTATTGCAAATTCACATTTTTGACTCAGCTGTTCTGTTGGAGGATATTACTTTTTCTTATTAGCGCATTCAAATATTACAAAGTGTATACATACGATGAACTTTCAAAAAATTATGATGCAAGATGAATGCTTACAGTAAAAACTGATTTTATTTAATCGCATATAAATATTCGAATTTTTTTTGTCAATGGTGCTCTAAAATGATATTCATGGTTTTCGTGGATGAAGCCTAAGGTTTATAAATACGAAGGGACTGTTAAAAGATTGATAATTACTTTAATGCTTTGAGAACAAGTTATGTTGTCTGAATTAAACATTTTTCGTATGTGTATTAATATATTGTTTTACTAATTGCAGTACGGTCCAATAGCCCGCATCGATTTGAAAGTCCCACCAAGACCTCCAGGTTATGCTTTTGTTGAGGTGAGTTTCCTTTTGCTGACATTTACACTACCACTTACGTATATCTTTCTTTTTTCCTGATTTGGTATGTTGCTCTTCCTGTAGTTTGATGAAGCACGTGATGCTGAAGATGCTATTAGGGGTCGTGATGGCTATGATTTCGATGGGCACAGATTAAGGGTTAGTTGCACATACAAGGCACACATATATATTTATCCGTTAAGATAGAAATTGTAGTGACAGTCACCAATATAATTTTATTGTTATAATAGGTGGAACTTGCCCATGGTGGCCGCGGCAACTCATCTTCTACAGATCGTCATAATAGTCACGGCAGTGGTCGGGGTGCTCATGTTGGAGGAGTATCAAGACGATCTGATTACAGAGGTACAAATTTTGGATTGTAATTTGCCCTTTTTATCTTGGTCATATGGATATATTGATCCCGTGTATGTGAATTCTATGATACAGTTTTGGTCACTGGGTTACCCTCTTCTGCTTCATGGCAAGACCTTAAGGTTAGTATCTTTTAAAACTTTAATTGGTGGTTTGTGACATTTGCACTCCATAACATCCTCTTGAATCTGTATTAACCACACTCTACTCACTCTGCACACCTCTGTCCAGCCTGCTATAAGCTCAACAAACTGCAATGTTAGTCAGTAACCAACATTATTGTATGCCAACGTCACTTAGTGAATGATACAGTTACTCTTTTAACTTGCATGCATCTAATTATTTGTCTTTGTATAACTTAACACTACTGTTTAAATGTGCATTAGACCAGTTTTATGCCTAGTGTTATTCATGTTCGAGCACTTTTTTAGAGAAACTTGAAGAAGTTTCTTCAAAGTTTAATGAGGACATTAAGATATATTCTTTACTAAGTTTTATGAAATGACCTTTAAATTGTAACTCAGTGATTGCTAAAGTTTTTGCCTTTTCGCTGTCTAATTGTGAAAGTGGATTGGGCATTATTGCATCCGGATTTAACAATTTAGTTTTCTTTTGGGACCAAAGTTTTTTGTTTGTGCCATTTTCCTACTAAAATTGTGTAAGGTTTCTCATCAAAGCAGTTGTTGCACCATGAACATCAGTCAAGTCGAATATTGCTGTTTTATGATGAAACAAGTATTCTTATTACTAGTTGGAGGTGAATAGATGTTTTCACTTTATTATGCATACTTTTGGGTAACAGTTGATTGGCAATGCTGAAGGGTATTTGGTTTATCTGAACATTTTGATAGGTTTTGTTATGCTTAATCTCAAAATTTTTAATGTTACATTTTTTTCTTCTACTACCCACTATATTAAGGCAGTGGTGCATAATTTCTTTGACTAAAACGCTGTTTGCCTCACTTTTGTTTCCCAGGATCACATGCGTCGAGCTGGGGACGTTTGTTTCTCTCAAGTGTTTAAGGAGGGTGGCGGTAAGATTATAATCAGATTGACAATTTTCTAGTAACAATGCGTGTTGGAAAGCACATGGATATTTTTACTTGAGTAAAAAGTCTGATATGCCATATAAATTATTGTGCAGGCACCACAGGGATTGTTGACTACACAAACTATGATGACATGAAATATGCGGTAACTTTTTTCCCCTGCTTTTCACCTTTTTTCTTTTATCAAGTTACTGAGAAAAAGTCTGGCTACTTGTGATACTATGTAAAGCTTACTAATTTTGCTCACAGATACGGAAATTGGATGACTCGGAGTTTAAAAACGCTTTCTCTCGTGGAGTAATACGTGTATGATTTAAACTAAATAATTATGCTTAGCTGTTCTGTGCTGCATACACAATTTTTTTGTCATGCGATTTACAAAACTACATGTGAACCACCTATAGGTGAAGGAGTATGACTCAAGTCGCTCTAGGAGCCGTAGCCGTAGCCGCAGCCGTAGCAGGAGCCGGAGCTATAGCCGTAGTCGCAGCAGGAGCCGAAGGTTCGATCCTGTTTTATTGCACTGTTTACCTAAACTTATCGTGGAAGCTTCCTTGCTCTCTGTTTGAACATTCTGCTGTACTCTTATTTACCTCGAAACTGCCGTTTTTATATTCTTGAACAGCAAATCTCCAAAAGCAAAGTCTTCTCGTCGCTCAAAATCTCGTTCAAAGTCTGCCTCTCCGCGTGCTCGTTCAAAGTCTGCATCTCCTCGCCCATCAGCACGGTACGCATCCTAGGTTACTGTTTTACTTTTCTGTATATATATATCTGCCAAAGTTCCTCACCCTATCTCAACATCTTGTCATATCTCAATTTAATCGGACTTAATACTATGGCGTTGGTGTTTCACCATCTTTGGGTGCTGAATTCTCTGCTATGTAATTAACTTGTCATCTTGCATGATAGTGCTATAGGAACTGGTTACATATGTATCTCATATAGATGTCACTCATGTTATGATTTTTCTTGCACCTTCTTCGGTGTCTCATGATTCTCTATATGGGTGTTTGTTGTTTTGTTGTATTTCATGTCATTTTCAAGTTGTTGTTGTCCAAAGGTCTATACCCTACTGTTGATAGTCTAGAATGTTTGTCTAATTTTATTGGTAGGTATAGGTACATTCATTTTAAATGTTGATGAGCCACTCTCAGTGCCTCACGCATGAGGTGGGCAGCTGTTACGGGAGGCCTTAATAGAGTAAAAAATATCGTTTATATCTTCAGCTTTTACCACGTAGGCTGGTCTATGAATTCGTGTTAGCAGGCATTTGTAGAACATGCTCCTTTAAAACCAATCATTCTCCGTCCTACATTTTTTTTAAGTAGAAGCTTCCCTGTAACTTTGTAAGTTCTTTAGTTTGTACCCTGTGGGTTGATTCATGAATTTGTGTCGGTTGGGCATGTGAAGAAAATGATACTCTCAACTTCATTGATTCTTCATCCTGAAAAATTTAAAGATGAAACTGTCTTGTTTCTGCCTTTCTAGATATGGATATATACCGCTCTCAAAGGATTGCATGTTAGGATCTTGGTGGGATATGTTACAAATACCTGTAACAACTTTGGTTGTGAAGGTATGATGTTATAAAAGCTAGTCTCGGAATCCATTGTGTTGTCTCTTTAATGAGCATCACTAATGTCCAATGGTGCTAGATTTGGGACAAGAAGAATCATGGATATGGATTGCATTAAAAAACTGGATTCTGAATACGGGCTATATGGTTATGGACTATGCACTATGGCAAATTGCTTCTCCAAATGCCACGTAGGAAATAAAGCATGCTGTTCAACTTATTTATCGGCTTTATTGGTATCTTGTTCACTTGCGTCTTAATTAATTTGCATCTTTCTTTTCTTCTTATCATTTTAAAGATGATTTCTGATTGGTCTCTGGGGTGCTAAACATTTGTTGATTCTGCATTCATATAATTGTTTATTGCTTTTACTGATTCTCTGACGTGGAATTGGCATCAAGGCTCTTGGCTCAGAGTAATTAAGAGGAACATTTGGATATTAAACTCGGTTATTTCTGGAACTTTTGCAGATCTCCTTCAAGATCCAGATCTCCACCACCTCCTGTAAGTGAAACTGTAATCTGATCTATTCTGTTAATTAAGAACCCATATGACATGCTCATGTTAACATGTAGTATATGGTCATTTGGTGTTTGGCAATCACTGGCTTGTAAGCTCTTTAGATTTATGTAGAATTGTTATTTAGGGTTAATACTCTTGATATTGCTGTTATGTTGTGTTTGCTTCTCAACTCAGCGCACAAAGCGTGCTAGTAAAAGCCCCCCCAAAAGACGCTCTCTTAGCAAGAGCAGGAGCCCAAGCAAAAGCAGGAGTCGTAGCAGGAGCAAGAGTTTATCGCGGTAATGCATTTTGTACTTCATTTTTTATTCATTATAGCGTAATCACATTTGATCTCTTGAGTATTCATTAGAGTACAAAATGCTTTTCAATTATTTTCACATCTGGGTCTCTAAAGGGTAAATGGCATCACATTTGGTCTCTCGAGTATGTTATCAAATGCATCCTTTATCCCTGAAGTATGCAATTAGTTTCACTTTTGGTACCTAAAGGGTAAGGAGCGCACTACATGGACCATTAATTAATCTACTCTTGCTTCTACATCTACCTCTGTGTATTAGTTATAAAGTTTTTGGGAAAACTGCATTTTTTAGTATCTCATATTTGTAGTTGCTCAATTGCATGATGTAACTTGACAGGTGAGAATCCGAAGCCATGAAGGTGCAGGAAAAGGTTACTTAATCACTTGTTATGCGATCAAGTGCCAGATATCAGTTACCTTAGCCTAACTAAATTCAATGTTGAACATTCCTTGTGTTATGGATATTGGGCATGCATGGATTTCGGACGGTCAATGCCTATTTGTATTTGTTAGAACAAGCTGCATAAATTTGTTGTATTGGAGTGTATCGTTGACCATATTTAGTTTTATGTTTGGAGTTGCTAAAATCTGGTTGGGTGTTTACTATAGTTTAAGCATATACCTCAGGCGGCACATCTTTTTGTCTAAAGGCAGTATTTGGTTTATTGGTAACCGCCGCATATGGGATTTTGAGATAAAAAAGACCGATAGAAAAAATAATCCCAAAATGAAGTCTTAACAATGAGACTAGTTATCAATTTGTATGATCAAATGCTTTTTGTAGTAATTCTATTCAAGTCAGGGACAGACCCGGGGGTTTATGGGAACCCGATAGATGTTTGTCGCTTAATGTAAATTTTCATTGAAAGTAACAATTTCTCCAAAATGAATATGGTCTTGAAATCGCGTCACTTAAATGCATGCTTGTTTAGTTAGTCAACTAATATGTTTGTCACTTAAATGCATGCTTGTTTAGTTAGTCAACTAATATGTCAAAATAAATACATGTTTTCTAAATGAACAAAAATAAATACATTTTAGTTCATTTTTTATTCCTTTTATACTCGGTTAAAAATTCAAGTAGTTTTGTCTATACTACTAAAGTCGTGGTGAAAATATGCAAGTGCATTCGTAACAAGTCATTTCTGAAAGTAATTTGTTTCTGTATTATAAACACAGACTCCTAAATTATTTGAAAACACGATTATTGCTTTAGGCTTTTGATTCAATAAAATTCGAACTATGTCAAATGCTTATTATTGACAAACAATTTACTTGAAAACACGATTATTTTGTATGGCAAGTTTATTTGGAGAAGGAAGAACAATATTGAACAATATTCCAATTGCTGGTTTCGTGCTTTGTGTTAACTAAATCTGTACCTGATGCTTCGTGTATGTGTTAACTAAATGTGTGCCTGATTCGGTTACCAGTCGCATAAACTCGTGTTTATTTTATTTCGGATACATAACACATTCCTTTGTTAATTCAAGTTTCTGCTATTTTGCGTGAACCATCTAATCAAACATAATTCGGCTTTGGTTCTATGTGCCGCAGTTAGATAATCAACGTATGAGCATTGTATGGTAAGTTACTATAGGTAAAGAGGTGATAGAGATAGACTGATTGCTACTCTATGAGTCAACACTTTCATTTGGTGAGTGACCAAAACTTCTATACGACACTATCTGTTGTATACCTTTATTCGTCATCAACGTGCTGTGCGATTTTGATTTGAAGAATACATGCGTTGCTATGAGCTCATTTCAAGTTTGTCAACCCTTGGGTGTTCGGAGACTATCCCAATTTAGTAAAGATTGCAGGCAGCAAGACTTCCAGCCTTAACAAGGACTTGAAAATATTGTCCAAGCTGTATTCTCATTGCCACTCCAATTTCCCTCCAAGGAAGAAACTTACACATAAGGGGTCATTCTTATAGAGGTGGTGAATAAAGTCTCGATTTTATTGTAATACTTTTAATAAAATTGGTTTTAGGTTCCTGGCCGTGTCGTGTATCAGTGTATGTTACTTAAACGTTGACTATAATTGGCACCGAGATATGAAGGACCCAGTTACCTATATCATGTACTGATAAAACGTTCTAAAATTTTCTTCTGCCATCCTGTAACAAAAATTTCCAGACAAAAGGCTTCTCAAGAGAAGCAAACCAGTCAGAGCAGGTTCAATAAGAGCCACCAAACAAGCATAATAAAAAAAATTATATGATGTTTATAACTTTATTGGTAATAAAAGCATATACACAAATATTCTTGCAACAAGATCAGAGTAGTTTCAAGTTGCAGGTGTTTAACTAAGTAAACACACACCAATTACATCTTAACCTTTTAAAGCCAATAGAGCGAGCAAAAACCC
This sequence comes from Artemisia tridentata subsp. tridentata, assembly GCA_021014915.2. Classification (NCBI taxonomy): domain Eukaryota; kingdom Viridiplantae; phylum Streptophyta; class Magnoliopsida; order Asterales; family Asteraceae; genus Artemisia; species Artemisia tridentata. The sequence continues at coordinate 395,545,284 of CP139508.1, forward strand.
CCATTTGCATAACGAGAGGTTCCCTTAGTGTTTGGTCTTCGGCTTCTTCACTATCATCACGGTGCAATGGGCATGATGTGTAACATAGTCACTTACACTTCCCAAAACCGCCCTGCAAAAACATTTAGCTTTCCTTAACAACAAATCAAATAAAGGTTTGATCAATCGATATAAAATTCTAATTTCTATTCACATGAATAATCATTTACCTTTTTATTGCTCCATAACCATGACTACCAACAACCAACATCGTAGCATGGTGCCTTTCCACAGCCTCACATAAAACATTCCTTGCATCACCTTCCACAACTTCCACAATCACATCATCCACCTACATACGAACAATCTTTTAAATACAATCCAAACAAGTGCAGACGCATGAAGCGATAAATGCGCAAATCATTTCAACCTCATAAAACAAAAAATTACACATATATTTGATGCTTGAAAATCTAATAGCAACACAAATCATTAAAATACAACTCCAACTGCGCAAGACCTTACTCTCTAATTACCTTCCAGATGTATAATTCAAAATCCGATCCTAATATCAATCACACAAACCCTAACACTACAACTCTCTGTAGAAAATTACATGACATTAACTTGATTCGACATTCAAATACAAGTAACAGCATATCCATGAACACAATTAACAAACAAAACCTAATTGTCACACAAGTAGTAATACAGCTCACAATTTTGATGTTGAATTCAATTCTAGTGGCGTGTTTGGCAAAACTAGCCGTAAGTCATGTAACTCATGGCTGAGACATCTTAAAAGGTAATTGAAGAGGTAGCTTTTCATTACAAGCTTATTTTATTAAAAAGCTCTATATATTAAGCATTGTCATCCAAACTAATTTAAGCTTTTTTAATAAGAGCTATGTTTGTGTACAAGTTCCCGTGTGCCAAACATCCAAACTTAAAGTGTTTGTGTCCGTTGCTCTAAGTTTATAGCCCAATGAACCCCAAGATGCACTAGATGAACAAATATTGATATTCATAGAAAAACACACGAGTCTTGGACATCTACGTGGCCTAACCGAGGTATCCTTGTAACCGTTTCCGACCATTTCCCTAGCCACTCCCAAATGTTTACCTACTCAGGTTTGAACCCTGAACACAAGACTAAGCCATTTCGCGGTGGCTAAAAATTCATATTCGGGGGTGTTTGTTTCGGTTTGTATAGCCGGCTTATGACTTATTTGATTTTGGGTTTATGTGTCATAAGCTCACTTTTTGAATCTTTTTTGCTTATATAAGTTTCTTATGTTATAACAAGCTTGTATAAGGCAAAAAGTTTCAAAATAAGCCACAAAAAGTGAGTTTATAAAACATAAGCCCAAAACCAAATAAGCCATAAGCCGGCTATATAGGCCAAAACAAACACCCCCCAACATATCCTTTTATATTCATTGATTTCATTTCATTTGATTTGACAGAATAAATAAATAAACGAACCGATTTAGAATGACAAAGCTCTTTGGCTCGTTCGACAACTCGGGCAGCAATTTTCTTCAAATCCGTATCAACAAACGGATAAACATCAGCAGCACCTAATCTCAAAAACAACAACAACAAAAAAATCATCAAAACAAAACAAACGAATATATATACAAAACTCATTAAAAAAATATATACCAGGACCCGCAAAACCAATAGCGGAAGTGGGTGTAGGTTTAGAATGAATGACAACGAGTTTAAAAGGTGAATTTGGTGCAGATGGTTTTAGAAAGTGGTCTAGTGTCCATTCAAGTGCGTAGAAGCTGTGATCACTGTCGTCTAATCCTACGATCATCACTGGTTTTTCTGCTGCTGCTGGTTCTCCTTCCATTACAACAATTTGGTTACTTCACGGTTTGTTTGTGACTACAGCTAGCTTAAATGTGTTTATTGGGTTGTTTTAAGAGTTATAAATGCAGCGGGAGTCATGACCACATTTTACCCTTTCATCCCTCCCAACCAACCCTCTCAACTTAATTCTCAGGCATTATCATATTTTCAACCCTTCCAAATTTTTTTTCATTTAATTTAATCAAACATTTATATAATAAAAATTTAAACAATTCATTAAAATAAACTAAAAAAGAAAAATACATAAACGACATAAACCTAAACATAATTAATAAAAACTACATAAACGACATCATTATTAGAAAATAAAATACTACATAAAGAGACCTAAATCAATGTCTCGATCGGTGGTGGCTGATCCGCTGGGTCATCAAGGTATGCTAAGTCCAAACCCGATATATGCGCTGTCAGATCATACCGGAGGCGATGATGGACTTCTTCGTCATGTAACTCCCGCAGCGCATTCCGGTTATAAGCTACAGGGGCAGGTGGATCCATAATACGAACCTGTGATATTGCCCTCCCGTCGTCTTTTATGATCATGTTGTGCAATATAGTACATGTTTATAAAGAGTGATTTATTTATTTATTTTTTTTTTATTTTTTTTTTTTTTTTTGTAGCCGTTGCAATACTAGTACACATGGGAGCGTTTATATTTTGCTTTCAACGGTCGAATTCTTCAAACAAAACACCCAACCCTTCGCTGGCTGCTCTACCCGTTAGAATCAAACCGTTGGGCAACCCGCTGGGTCGGCAGCGGTGTTTCCCAGCGGGTTAACCCAACCCGCTTGCAACCCGAGGACCACTCCGTGTACTCTTATGGGTTTTGTTACCTTTTTAAAACAAGATTCTAGCTTTTTCTTAAACTCAAAAATGAACATTACGTGTATTTATTATACTTAATTTTAGGGAAGAGATAAATATAATTTTTAGAAAATACTAAAAATTAAAGATCAAATAGACAAATTCTAGCTATTCAATTTTTATCAAACAAAAAAGTTAGCTTGTCATTTTCTTTTTAATTATTATTTTTATTTCTATTTTATTTTTGTTAAATAGTCAAAGGAGAAAAATAAATCGCGTGGAGAATCTTTTTATATTTCAGTAGACGGGTATTTCGATATACTTTTGACAAAATTTTTTTTCACGTTTTTCATGTGTATTAAATACTGGGAGTTGATATGCATATCACAATAAGACCATGTGTAGTGGTGTGTAAAAGAGGATGAGGCATTTTGCGCCATGTGGCAGTGTGGGTCATGTTAGGGCTTGGTAGAAAAAGTGGTGTAGTGGTAGATGTGGCATGATGGGGCGCTATGGAGGCAAAAAAAGTGGCTTTTTTTCGAATGAAAGCAAGGGGCGCGGGCGCTATGCAGAAAACGCTCCAGCCCTTTTTTGCTTCTTCCACGCCCTTCGATTATGGAAGATTGGGCGTTATGGGCAAAATTGGGGCGCTATAGGGGCTAAACACGCCCCAGTACGAGTAGTGTAAGTGACGTGCATACCACAAACATGCATATATGGTATTGTATTATGTGTATTACAAATGTGATTTTGTATTATGCTCGTACTTTGTTGTGGTGGTCATATCAACTCTCAATATTAGACTATACAAAATCATTATGATTTGTTATGTGACTTTTAAATTTCAAATCATAAATGACATCTTAGTTACAATTAAGCCTTTTGACACTGGCGCATATGGTTTTGGAGATTTATCCCGATAGTTGTATTGGGATTTCTAGAAAAGCCGTGATAGAACATATTCGACGTAGGATTAATGGGTTAGTGGCGATCTTGCTGGACTGACCTGTTGACACATGTGGACCTACATAACAGTTCATAGGGAAATTGGTCACATCCTCATAATTTTATGGGTGGTTCACGTAGATCCCATTTAGAAATTGAGTACCTCCTTTTTACGCACCTGGTATAATTCTCGTGCACATCAGAGTATTAGACCCATAGTATTATTGAATATTTTTGGCCCTTACTTGATTAAGACATGGACAGTCCTAGTCGCACACCATTTTCGGCAAAATTTGACGTTATCTTGCATATTTGTAAAGGCTAGATTATAAAGACTCATTTAACTCAAGGAGTGATGATTTTAAAATTTTCAACCCTCTCAAATTTATTCAATAACATTATGTCAACTCAGCTCAACCCTCCAGCCCTCCCAACCAATTTCATTTGCGGCCATGATTTTCCAGCCCTCCCAAATTTTTTATTTTTTCCCCCTAAACTATTAAACTACACAATTTATAACTAAAACACATAACATTTCATAAAAGTTCGTTACATAATAATAAAAATAAAAGTTCATTACATAACAATTAAAATAAAAGTACGAGAAAGTCCATAACATAATAATAGAAATAAAACTACGACAATAGATATCTAAAGATCACAATGCCATCCGTACTTCGCCGCGATTTGTTTTTTTTTTTTGATCAATCATCCACGATAACATTGCTGGGTCGGTTATGTGATCGTGCGGCTTGTTGAAGAACTTGTAGTCACTCTTCACAGCCTTTCTAGTCGCTTGTTCAAGTTGTAAGTCCAAAAGTGCTTGTTGTTTAGCATTAACATCCTCAATGTATTTTGTTTTCCTTGCCGCGTATGCCTCGACGGTCTCGGCAATACTACTTTTTGACGAAGCTTCACCACCAACACTCCTTTTCCCTTTTGTTGCCCGACTTGGAGTTGTGTTCTCATTTAGATCCGACAATATAGTATCGACGTCGTTGCTAGCCGACTCATAGTTTCCCCCCTCCGTTGACTTTCTTCGCTTTTCAGAATGAAACGAAGATGTTTGACCAACAGTTTTTTGTTCCAACCATTTGGCTTCTTTCCTCACAACCTCCCAAGCCGCTACATGAGTGAAAGGCTTCCCTTTGTTCTTAGTGCTTAATCGACCAAGGCATTGTTCATCACATCAATATCGTTACAACCGCTTTCCCAAAGACGACGCTACAAGTATATTTTAATAAAACGTATTAATAAAGTATAATACAACTAATAAAAAATAATACGCGTATAAAGTGTTAAATAACAAGTATTACCGATTGGACGTATAGGCCGTTAAAATTATTCATGGCATGGTTCATTGTTGTCCACTTCGTGTTCAAACTATGATGAGTTCTAGTGGTGTTTTTTATTAAAGACGAAAAATGACGTAAAACTCGTTCCCAAAACTTATCTCGACCCTGTTCGTTCTTGACAACCTTACATGTCGAGATATGCACCCACGATTTGGCCAAAGCCTCCTCTTCTATCGCCGTCCAATTTTTTTTCTCCGCTCGTTTCGGGAATTTCTTTAGCGTCACTTCTTGCACTTCAACTTCTTCATCATCGTCTTCATCTATATATTGTAAAAAACAATCGACACTAATAATAAAAATCGACAATAAAACTAATAAAAAAAATCGACACTAAAACTAATAATAAAACTACACACTAATAATAATAAATCAAACAATCACACTATAAATAAAAATAAAACAACAACACTAATAACAAAAATAAAACAACTAATAAAAAGTTTAAATTCGTACCAAACGGATATTGTTGAGTTTCTGGGACGACGTCTTCATCATCATCATCGTCGGTACCGGGAAGAGGATCACGGTAGGCGTACGGCTCCAACGGCTCGAACTCGACCTCCGCCGTTTGTTGTACTAAGTAGTTATTTGAATGCATTGGTGGAGGAGGAGGAGGAAGATGATTGTATGCATAAGGTTGAGGATAGTAAGGATCGACAACCGGTGGTGCGGGACGATAGTACGGATCGACAACCGGTCGCTGCGTTTGAGTTTGAGGCCGAAGCATTTTTGTCGAGAACCCTTTCCACGTCCGGGTTTAGCAACCCCTTTTCCTTTTCTTGAATCCATGGTGCTTTGGTTTGTTGAAGATGAAGAAGGAAGTTAATTTTTTTTTTTTTTTTTTTTTTTTTTGCTTCGATATGAAGCTGTAACAAAGGAATGTATATATATATATATATATATATATATATATATATATATATATATATATATATATATATATATATATATATATATATATATATATATATATATATATATATATATATATATATATATTTTACTGCTATCAATGCCCAACGCTACATTTGACAATTTCCAAAAGTATTAAATGTTACATTTAAACCCCCTGAAACGTTCAAAACCAACGGCTTCACCAACGGGCAAAATACCCGGTATACAAACCGCTGAGCCAAACCGATGGCATACGGAGTGGGCAAACCGCTGGCCAGCCCGCTGACCACTCCAGGCCCCTAAAAAAAAGCCTCTAAAACTCATTTAAATCTTTTTCCTCTTCTCTCTCTCTCTCTCTCTCTCTCTCTCTCTCTCTCTCTCTCTTTATTTTTTTTATTTTTATTTTTTTAATTTTTTTAATTTTTTTATTATAAAACTGTAGAACTAAAAGTACGTGACCGAATCTAAACACACGAATTTGTGTTGAAGATACTTTCAATATTACTTAGTAGCACGCGAAATTTACTACCAAACATTTAGAAGATTTTGTACGTATGTTATCAATGAAACAGTAAACAAGAACGTAATGTACTTCAACGATTCAATATTATTATAAATAATACGAGTACTCTTAGATAGTACTAGGGTTTACACCTTGAATCTTAACCAAAACAATAATCTAATCGTCTAATCTTTTTTCTTTTTTTTTTTCTATCTATAACCTTAAACCTAGGCAATCCTTTTATAGACCAAGGATTTCTTTACAAGATAACTATCATTCTAATTCTAGAAGATATACACAAAATCTTTTCTATAATTATCTTTTACAAAGTTATAAACCGTACTAACTTCTTCTTCAACCGTACTAAATGACTTTGTACTGTCAGTTTGTCTTCAAACTCATCAGCAGTACTAACCTCTATACTGAACCGTACTAACTGCTTAAAGCTTAATTCCTAACAATCCTCCCCTAAACTTATGATTTCTCCAAATCACTAAGTTTCTTCACATTAAGCTTTATCTTCTTTATGAGGGGGATTCTTCCAAACACTATCAAGCAATCCTCTTAGATCTAGCTTTCACTTCTTGTTCAAGGTTGAATATCTTAGTTACTAACAAATAAGCCATCTCAGATTCTTCATTAGCCTTGAGCATTATAGATACCATAGTTGTTAAAACAACTGGTCTGAGTGGATAATCTTTTTCAACCAGCATATAAATCTCTATTCCATCCTTGGTAGACACTCTGTGCACTCCACAAGATTCAAATAATCTCCAAGTGACATCCTTGACTTGTGCTTGAAATCTCCACATTGATTCTCCACCATCTGGTTCATAAATCCTCTTCAGCTGCACCCATAACTCTTTATCTTTGTCTTCAATAGGGTCTTGAACTTTGAACTTCTCTTTTACTAAGCTCCACAGCTGATTAAGATCTTCTCTATCAAAACCTTTGAGTAAATCTTCAAACAACCTATACCTTTCAGTAATACCACCAAGTCTTATTATCTTCCATCCCTTCATTCTTCCATCTGTGAAAACTTCCCAGTCAATAATAGGATGTTTTACTTGTAATGGTTTGATGTTTGTAGATTCTGGAACTATCACTATCATACTCTTAATCTGTTCATCAGATAATCTTTCTTCTCCAGACTTTGACTTCTTTGTAACATCAGATTCTAGAACTTCTTCTGGTTCTCTTTTCTTTCTCTTTGTGGCATCCTTCTTGATTGAAGTATTCAGTCTTGCATAGGTCTCATAGAAATTCTTTTCTATCTCAGCATCTGTCTTTCCAATGAAATCACTCATCTTGTAATTTGCTTGGTTCTTCAAATAATGCTTCATAAAGCTGACTTGTTCTTTCTTGGTAGGCATCTTTGTCTTGTAACCATGCTTTTGCCTATCTCTAATTCTCTGCATTAAGTCATTCCAAGTAACTTCTTTATTCTTTGACAAGATGAATTCTTTAAGTTTCTCTGACTTTTCTTCTTCACTTAGATCTTCATCTCTAAGAATCATCATTGCTTGAGCTCTTACAATCAAATCAGAATCTAACAGATATTGTAATTGTTCATTGAAGACTTCTTGATCAACATCTTCAGATCTTGTTCTCTCCATGAATTCAGCTATGTTTCTTACATCATCTGCAGCCAACTTCCTTGCTAATTCTGCATCTTGAGCTATCTGAGCTTGTTCATCAGCTAAATCCTTTTCTAGAAGCTTTCTTGCTACCTCTGCATCAAATTCTATTTGTCCTTGAGTTCTTGGCTTTACCTTCTTGATCTTTTCAGCTTCTTGTTCAGCTTCTTCTGGTGTCATTGGCTTCTTTCCTTTATCAGTTCTTTTTCTTTGATATTCTTCCTCATCAGTACCTGAAAATGAACTAACCGTAGGAACTGTTTCAAACTCTGTCTCAGCAGTATGAACTGCTTCTTGATTTATGTCACCAGTCTGAACTGTTTCTTTCTCAGCTTCATGAGTCTGTTCCTCTACTTCCATATCTGCAACATTAGTATCAAATTGTTCACTTGTTCCTTGTTCATGCCTCCCCTGAGCTTCAGATTCATCCCTCTTGCCTTTATCTGTTTTCCTCCCCTTTTTGGAAGAATCACCATCATTACCATCTGAATCATCTGAGGTGTCTGAATCATCACTATCAGAAGAATCCAATACTACCTTTGCCCTTTTCTTCTTTAATTGTTCTTCCAGCTTCTTCACTCTTAAGGTCAATCTGTTGTAGACCTTATCAAAGTTCTCCTTGTGGGCTTTGAGCTCCTCCTCCAAAGTTTCAACTTTGTTAACTAACTTGGTACATAATCCCATCAATTCGTTTTGTGAAGAGCTACCCTCATCACTTCTAGCTGTGTGACCTGCTAGGAGAGGTGAATCATGGGGCAAGGATCCGGTAGCCACTCTAGTTAGACTAGGTGTGGTCCTTCTCCTATAAGTTGTGTGAATTGGGGGTGGTTGAATTCTTTCAGAAGCTGTAGTGGATGTGTGATGGGGATCAGTTGGTTGTACTGAACCTTCACCCACTTCAGTTTGAAGCATTTCAGGAAACAATGGGACTACTACTCCATTAAAAAGCCTACTAGCCATAGCCATGTTTTGAAAAACTTTTGATTGAAGGCTAGGAGTAGCAAAAGTTTCTGTTGGTTTTGTAAGCAAATTCTTCTTTTTATTCAAAAGAGTTTGAACAAATCTTGGGTACATTAGAAACTTTGTTTTGCTGTGAACATTTGATGCCATACTCTCAAAAATAAATTTTGAAAAATTAAAGACCTTGTTTGTTGACAGACAAATAAAAGCAATAGCAATATTGCTACTGAATTGCTCCCATGCTGTCTTTTTGGGACTTAAGCAGTGTAGGAGAGTATGTATCAAAAATCTCCATTGTGGGGAGAAACATCCTTTTTGAAAAGTGAGTTTTTGACTGGATGTGTCATACCCCATTCTGGCAAGTTCTTGAAAAATTTCAGTGTTTAGCATAGTGATGATACCATCTGAGTCTTGCAACTTAAGATGTCTCCTAAGTGCAGATTCGGTAACAACAAAGTTAATGCCATCCACTGTGGAGTGAATTTCTAAGTCTCCATTTTCACTAGTCAAGACAGTAGAATTCTGCCAGAACTGTGTGATGTGAGAGACATAAAGAGTAGGAGAGAGAGAGACGGTTAAAGCATACCTGATATAAGAGTTGTTGAGGAAGTCCACAATCTCATGAAATCGAGGTCCATCTCCCTCCTCTGTTTTCCTTAGAAAAGCAACCTGGTTGTGAGTCTTTACGAAAACCAATTCAGCCATTTTCAATGATTCCTTTGTGAATGAGAAGATTAAAAAGTTGATCGAATGAGGTTAATTGAAGGATTTTGATAGCCAATTGAGTTTTTGTAGATACTGTTAGGGTTTAGCGAATTTTGCGCTTGAGATAAATTATCTTTGGAAATAGAATAAATAAATTTATGGTAAAAAGATAATTATCTTCAAGAAAAATCCCTATAAGTACTCTAAGAATAATGATTTTACCCCAACGGCTATAAAATTTATTACTGACAGATTTTTACAACGGCTAGTTGAGCCGTACTAAGTTTGCACTAAACGTACAAACTGCTAAAAAAAATTTGTTGAGCCGTATAAACTTATAAAAAAGATTAAAACATCATTGCTCAAACATAGTTTTTAGCAAACTATCAGCTATCAACGAATTTGATTAGTCTTTACCAATAGTCGTTTGCTTTGGACTAGCCAACTCTTCACAGTTAGATATGGTGAGCTGATAACCATATAATTTTTGGTAAATTGTCAACCATTAACGGATTTGAGTAGTCTTTACCAGAAACCGTTTGCTCTGGACTAGTTGGTTCTTATGTGGGTTAGACATGGTGAACCAATAACCATTTGTTGTGTGCACAGACAACACACTAAGCTCCAAATCACCATTTAGTCCAAAACATCAAGCATTTGTAATTCCTTGGTGCTTTTCCTCCAATTCTGCAATTGTTAGTCCAAAAACAAAGAAACAAGATACAAGCATATGACTAACATTGCACATAACAAGAAAAACTAATTTCCTTGTGGCACCCAAGCCATTACAGACTTAGGCTTTCATCTAGCATCAACATAATTCATTCTTTTTAACACAATCTTAGCACCATTGGGTTTAATAGGTCTCCATACCCAACATGCTGATGCACTTACTCCAGTACCTATATATCTCTTAGTAGTGTTGTTTGTGGAAAACTAGAAGGGGGGTTGAATAGTTTTACGTCTTTTTAATTTTATTATGAAAACATTTGTTTACTTTTAAAACACTTAGATTCAAGTTTTTATGAAAAATAAAACTTGAACCTTATTATTAGTTATATATGTATTCTTTTAAATTGATTATAAAAGTTTTGGTTTCTTGAATGGAGTTTCAAATTGATCTTTATGTGAAGTCGACCTCTAAGTAATACTAACAATTATATAAGCCTATGTGTATGAAAGTAATGACGATGTAAGTAAAGAAATAAATAAGGGATGGAAAGATCTAACCGAGACACGAGAGATTTATAGTGGTTCGGCTACAAGGACACCTTCCTTGCCCTACTCCACTCCCCGAGCACCAAGCTCGAGAGTTTTCTTCACAACTTCAATAAGCTCCCTTATGGCGGAGAAAACCTTACACAACTTTGGCTTACACGGGTTTAACGACACAAAGCTAAATGTCGAGTTCTAATCATAGCTAGAACCAATCTCACAACTTCACAACACAACTTATTCACGACTACTTCACAACGGCTTCACGACTGCTTCACGACTTCTTCACGACTTCAACACTAGGACTTCACGAGTAGAACTTCACGACTTCAACACGACCGCTACACAACCTCTATGCTACGGCTTCACGACTTCAACACTATTTCTTCACGACTAAGATTTCATGACTTCAACACGACCGCTACACAACCTCTATGCTACGGCTTCACGACTTCAACACTAGGACTTCACGACTAGGACTTCACGGCTTCAACACGACTGCTACACAATCTCTATGCTACGGCTTCACGACCTCTACCCTACGGCTTTACAACTTCTAGGCTATGGCTTCACAACGGCTTCAAGACTTCTCTACTTCACAACTTTGCAAGGCTTCTACTCTACTTCTTTACACCACAACTACTTATCCACCTTCTTCACTACTTACACACTACTCTAGCCTAATCACTTATGTTTACAACTTATATACACACTTTACACAAATGAATGAAATATTTACAAATTATACAAAACAAACAACTTGAGTAACAAGATGCTACTAAGTTGTAATACTTCTAGTCTTGATTGATAGAAGTATTCTTCTTTTGCACTTGGATGGTGGAAGTTTGGATCACTTGGAAACCAATGCTTAAGATTACATGATCAAAGGTTTTTTTGAAGATATGAAATGAGATCTACAACAGAAAGTTTTAGTGCAAAAGGGTGAGAAAAAAATCCAGGGGAAGGCTGGTATTTATAGGCAGAAAACTGGACAGCTGGAAGGCTACTGGAGTGTGGCCGGCCCCCTTAAATAGGGGGGCGGTCCCCTTAATTTTAAGGGGTCCGCCTAGCAAAATTAAAAGGGCCGCCCAAGCCAACCGTTGCCCAGTTTTGTCTTTTTGTGGGGAAGGTTTTTCTGGAACATTTTTACTGATTTTGGTTAAAAATTTGAATTCATAAATTTATAATGAATTAAACCTTTTTATTTATTACCAAAAATGTTTTTCTAAAAGATATAAAATGTTTTTGACATTTTATAAAAAATCTAGTTATTAAGAAAATGTTCCTTTGATCATATAATGCATTAAGCATTAGTTCATTCATACCTTAAGTGATTTTAGTTGTAGAAGTGAATATTTACAACTAAGTACTTGTTTATTTTATAAGTTTATGTTTTAATGAGTTTACATTTTGTGATCATCAAAACATAGAGATATGAATAAATATTGATAATGTTTTTAGGCATTATTTATGTCAACATTGTTACTGACACCAGTACTAACTACTCTGCTAGCAGTAGGAACTGCTGGCTTTGTAGTTGTGACTTTGGGTTTTCAAACTTGGTTTTTCACTACTACTCTGTGATAATAGGTTCTTTTGTCAGTTTGTTGTGCTGGTTTAAACACTGTTATACCCTTTTGAACTGTTGGTCTTGGGTGAACAGGTCTAATAGGTCTGACAGTTTGAACTGCTGGTTTAACAATTTGAATTTGTCTAAGGCCAGACTTTAAAAGAACTGATCTGGGTATCATTCTATCATTCCTAGGAAGAGGTTGAGGTCTTTCTAGGCTCATGCTCTGGTTTGTATACCCTCTTACCCATTTATCACAAAAAGCTGCAAGATGGTCAAAGCTACCACAAGTGTAACAAGCTTTCCTATAGCAGACAAAATCATCCCCTAATTGGTGAGATTTGAGGTTGTTCCAATTCCTTTGGTTACCTCTGGGCTTGTTTGTGGTTCTATACATTTCTGCATACCTAACTGTTGGTCTAAAAGGTTTTGCATTTGCTCTAGGCCTAACAGTCTCAGGTTTCACCATCTTTGGAACATTTGGTTCTTCTATCTTAACACTGACAGGCTCCACCACAGCCTGATCATCCTCATCATCAGAAATCAATTCCTCAATGGTTGGAGCATCTGAATCCTTAGCTGAGGACACCTTATCCTCATAAAGTGAGGCATCACTTGCACTCTTATACACAGGTTTATCATCTACTTCCTTTGTAGGTTGAGGACCATACTTAAGCTCAGGAAGTTGAAATTCAGGGAGTCCTGTGTGTTCTAAGTCTATGCCTGGGGGTGTTGGAATTCCTCTATAGGGAGGTGGAACTGATTTGTACCCTAGGCCTGACTTAGCTTTGTTCAATATTTGACACTCAGTTATCCTACTGACACCTTTAGTTGCAAATTCTAATGTGTCAACAGTCATTTGAATGTTCTGATTAGCTATCTTAACCTGATCCAGCTCATGTTTTAACACACTAATCTCATCATCTTTAAGCATTAAGTCTCTCTTAAGTATTGCAACAATATCACTAAAGGTAGACTCATTTTCCTTATAGTGAACTATCTGATCTTCTAGTACACCTAAAGCTCTTTTATGATTTGCTAAGTTAAAACTGGTCTGATTAAGTTCTAACCTTTGTTCATCTTATCTTTTCCTAAGAGTTTCTAGTTCTATTAATGCATCACAAGATTTTGAACACTTAGAAACTTGTACCTCAGAATCAGAGAAAGCCATAAGTTCAATTTCTGTTGAAGCTGCTTCCTCCTCAGTAATGTAACTCCAGTCAAACCCTAAGCCATCAATGGCAACCATGGCTTTTGAGCTTGAATCAGTAACTTCCACAACTCTTGATTTGCTTTCATGACCCTTGTTCCTTGAATCCTGCTGTCTTGGTTTCCTGCATTCCCTAGAGAAGTGACCCATCTTGTGACAGTTATAGCACTCAATCTTTCCCTTATCATATCCAGCCACATCATTGCTGTTGATGATAATTTTCTTGCCAGTCTTCTTCAAGAATCTTCTAGCTCTCATGCTAAGAAGAGAAAGTTGCCACTTGATGTCCATCTCTTCAATATCATCTTCATCTATCTCTTGAAGATCTCCATGAGACAGCATAGTACCATTGTGCTGTGTAGTGAGGAAAGCCAATAGGTATTTTCATCCAGAAGTCCACTAGTACTGCTTGAGGTATTAGCCGTACTAATATTAGCACTAGCAGTACCAACTACTCCAGCAACTGCCACATCATCTGCTTGACTTGAGATACTGGGAGTTGACATAAAAGTCACATTCACAGAGCTTGAGCTTGATCCAGCAGACTTCTTCACATCATGTTCTACTATTTTGAAGTTGCTATAGAGATCCATCAGATCCATGGAATCAACATCTGGCTTGTTCTTCCAGACTACCACATGCATAGCCCATTCTGATGGTAGACTTCTCAGGAACTTTGAGTTGAGATCTTCCTGGGGTATCTCAATTCCTAGAACAGCAAGTTGACTCACTAGTTTCTGAAGTCTATTAAACATGTGATCTAATGACTCATTGCTTGTAGCAGAAAAGTTTTCAAATTGTTGCTTTAGGAGAGTTTTCTGAGATTTATTGGTGGCTTCATTCCCACCATACCTTGCAACAATGGCTTCAAAGAGAGTCTTAGCACACTTAAACTTGCTAAAGTTCAACAACTGATCATTGGGAATGGTCAGTAGTAGCAAACTTCTCGCCTTCATGTCATTCTTGTGTTGTGCCTTTTCTTCATTAGTTACAGGCTTGGTCTGCAGCTTTGTCTCAGTCTTACCTTCAACAACTGTTGTAGTAGTTGTAGGTTTGAACGAATTCCTATCCTCAATAATCTCCCAGAGAGTATAATCTTGTACTTGGAAGAACTGCTCAATCCTTAGTCTCCACATGTCGAACTCATTGGGTTTAAGCATTGGAAGCTTTGCAGCAATGTTAGTTGTCTGAGGTGTATCCATGTCCATCTTCTTGAATGCTTTTCCTGGATCTTCTAAATCAAAGTATCAGTTAACCTGTCTCTGATACCACTTGACCGGATCTAAACACACGAATTTGTGTTGAGGATACTTTGAATATTACTTAGTAGCACGCGGAATTTACTACCAAGCACTTAGAAGATTTTGTACGTATGTTATCAATGAAACAGTAAACAAGAACGTAATGTACTTCAACGATTCAATATTATTATAAATAATACGAGTACTCTTAGATAGTACTAGGGTTTACACCTTGAATCTTAACCAAAACAATAATCTAATCGTCTAAACTTTTTTCTTTTTTTTCTATCTATAACCTTAAACCTAGGCAATCCTTTTATAGACCAAGGATTCCTTTACAAGATAACTATCATTCTAATTCTAGAAGATATACACAAAATCTTTTCTATAATTATCTTTTACAAAGTTATAAACCGTACTAACTTCTTCTTCAACCGTACTAACTGACTTTGTACTGTCAGTTTGTCTTCAAACTCATCAGCAGTACTAACCTCTATACTGAACCGTATTAATTGCTTAAAGTTTAATTCCTAACAGTACGGAACATAAAATATAAAGTTTAACAGGTTAAAAGAATTAAACTAGAAAAAATACGGAAAAACTGTGTTTTACTATTAACAAAAAGTCAAAAGTGAATATTTTATATTCTTTAGTACTTTTTTGTGGGGCAGAGGGTACCAATAGTAACACCTTATTTGTAAAGATGCTACTAATAAATATTTACTCATGGTTATATTTCGTTCTAAAGATAATATATGAAAAACAATGTTTATACTGACTTAATGATCTCTTTAAAAGACTCCTTATCTGGTTTGGTTCACACATTCCTTGGTTAACTCAAGTTTCTGCTATTTTGCGTGAACCATCTAATCAGAAATAATTCAGCTTTGGTTCTATGTGCCGCAGTTAGATAATCAACTTATGAGCAATGTATGGGAAGTTACTATAGGTAAAGAGGTGATAGAGATAGACTCGTAGCTACTCTAAGAGTCAACACCTTCATTTGGTGAGTGACCAAAACTTCTTTACAACACTAATCTGTTGCATACCTTTATTTGCCATCAACATGTGGTACAATTTTGATTTGAAGAATACATGTGCTGCTATGAGCTCATTTCAAGTTTGTCAACCCTTAGGCGTTGGAGACTATCCCAATTTAGTAAAGAAGATTGCATGCAGTAAGACTTCCAGCCTTTACAATAACAAGGACTTGAAAATATTGCCCAAGCTGTGTTCACATTGGCACTCTAAAGAAACTTACACAAAGGGGTCATTCTTAAAGAGGTGGTGAATAAAAGTCTCAATTTTATTATAAATACTTCTAATAAAATGGGTTTTAGGTTCCTGGCCGTGTCGTGTATCAGTGTATGTTATTTAAAATTTTAAATGTTGACTATAATTGGCGCCGAGTGATGAAGAACCCAATTACCTATATCATGTACTGATAAAACGTTCTAAAATATCTTCTGGCATCCTGTTTAACAAAAATTTCAAGACACAGGGCTTCTCAAACAGTCAGAGCAAGTTCAATAAAAGCCACCAAATAAGCATAATAAATAAAAAATATCTATATTACATATAATGGAAAGAGCACTCTCTCTTCATTAAATGAAATCAAAAGTCTTAGGGTGCGTTTGATTTGTAAGTGGGATTGGAATTTGATTCGGATTTGAGAAATGTTTGAAAGAAAATAAGGAGAGAGAAAATTAATTAATATTTAATTTATATATATATATATTTAATAAGTATTATGTACTTCTTTGAAATAAGAAAAAAGTAAAAGACAAAATGAATATATGTAGCTAGAAAAAAACCAACAAATAATAGAAATTTTTTGATTGGTGTCTTTCATAAAAAACCCACCTAGGGAGGGTGGTATGCAAATTTGGAATCAAAATGATGTGTCCGTAATCAAAAAGTATACCAAACAAAGGGTTGAAAGAATCTTTGATTCTATACCGATGACACCCTTGTATCAAACGGGCCCTTAAATTAAGACATACAACATTAAAGTTCTGGATATAAATTAGTTAAACACGCATCTCAAAATCTTAAAATTAAGAATACAATATTAAACACTAATTACTGATATTTTTAAAACACCCTTATAATGAAAAATACATGTTATTATCTACATTGTACATCAAATAAAACACAAATTTCTATACAATTTATAAGTTAACAAGTTGATTGTACTTATGATTTTGAAAACCGAACAGGACCAACGGGTTGAACCTGAATCCAGAGTCGTCATCGGTTCGGCTGGCCAATAAAAGTCGTTCAAAAACAAAATGGAGAGGACCAGTCAAAACCGGTAAAAATGGGTGAACTGGGTCGGACTGAGATCATTTTTTTTTCTCCTGTTAATCAGTTCGTCATTGTTGTTTTGTTGGCGCGTGAACTTTAATCGCAGGGTACCCGCCGCTGCAACACGCGGATACCCTGCTAGTATTATATGTGTTGGAATTTGACACTCATGACAATCATATAAATCCATAACATCAAAGTACATAATAGCGGAAGCATGTAAACAATTAGTATAACACATAAATATTAACTTAAACATAAATAGAAAACGTACCCGATGCACTTCAATAAATCTTGAATATGATATAAACTAGATCAATGAATAACCCCTTACCGTTTTGTTATTCGATCTCTTGATAATAACTATAGTGAGTTATTACCTCGTTCTTGTACACACAAATTAAACCGTATTAAGTTTATGCAAGTAAAAACACAAGAACAATTTTGTTTAACAAAATTTCGATCCAAACAACCCTTTGAGAAGGTTGTACGATCGGCCAAGGCAAACCAAAGGAGAGAAAAGACTTTAGGGATAATTGTGTGCACAAAAGATTAACCAAACAATTACCCTTGAGTTTGTATATATACTAATTAGAAAGCTTGGAGGAAAAGCAAAGGTTTGGGTCGACCCAAACCCATGGCCGGTCGATCTCTATGCCCCAAGGAGGGTTCTAGATCTTTTCCTTGTTTCCTAATTATACACAAACACTTCTTTCCTAATTTGCGTTTAACGGTCGTTAGTCATTTAACGGAAAACACTAACGGTCGTTAAGTTCTCGTGCTAATAATAAATATATAAAATACATTTATTATTATTCCTTAATACTCATTTGTAATGTGTGCAATCCCGAGGTCTCGGGTTCGATACTAGACATTTACGTATTTATTTATTAACCACAATTCAACAACTCCCACTTGGTTAATTTATTAATAGTAAAATGACATTGGTTGGCGTCTTGCAACACTCCAATGCCCCTAGTCCGACTCGAGCTAGATTTCCTGGAAAATCTTTAATGATTCATCATTATTATTATCCTTTTGTTACTAATACTCTATTAATAAAGAAATGGATCTAAGTCACTCTTTATTAATGTTTCTGTTTCTCGTTGTTATTGATTGAACAAAATTACCAAAACATCTGAACGTATTCCAGATAGACTTTGGGCGTGGCCACGCAAACATTTTGTCAACCCTACGAGGGGCCCAACAGTATTATACTTCAAACAAATTTTGAAGGAACAAATTCTTTCTTGACTACAAGAATAACTCATGAACTTTGCAACACTTCTGAAAACAATCCTTATAACTTCCAGTTACGGTAAGCGGTAGATTGCTTTACAAAAATGCACTACATCCATGACTCTTATCTGGTATCTCAAGTCTGAGGATAACTATTTCATGAATTACTTGATGACAAGATCCATTAAGTAATCTCATGTTTAGTTGGGATAAGTCCTATACTCTACACTTAGAATATCATGTGAATTTGGTATGACTACGCATCAATATACTTTCAAGTATATTCTCACCAACATTCACATTTGTCTTAATTTAATGATATTCCCATATCATTAACCGACAATGGACACATTTAGAATAATAAAATTATTCAAGGATATAAACATGCAAAAACAGGATATATGTATATTTCAACAAGACAATAAAACATAAACAATACTTTATTTCATAAAATCAATAATTGTCTATTACATCCTTTATCCAAATACTAATCACAAATGGGCATGAAACTTTCAGCCTTACGAAGACCTATTCCTTCAGCTAACTTATAAAGCTTAGTGCCAGGAAGAGCTTTCGTCAATTGATCTGCCAAGTTATCATCTGTGTGAACTTTGAGTACTTCGATCTCCCCAATCTCTATTTGCTCTCGCACATAGTGATATTTGATCGGATAATGTCTGGTGCCCTTCATGATTCCAGGTTCATTGGCAAATGTAATTGCAGCTGAGTTGTCACAATACATTTTAATAGGTCGTTGAATCGAAGGCATAACTCCAAGCCTTGATACAAACTTCCTAATCCAGACGGCTTCCATTGCAGCATCTGATGCAGCTATGTACTCACTTTCTGCTGCAGACATCGCTAATGTACTCTGCTTCTTGCTCCTCCAATCCACAGCTCCTCCATTAATGACAAAGACGTATCCAGTCTGAGACTTCATATCATCCTTATCACTTTTCCATGAAGCATCGCAGTAACCTGTAACATCAAGTTCTGCTTGTGGATCACCCCCATAAACTAAGAACAAATCTTTAGTAGCCCTAAGGTACTTAAGAATATTCTTAACAGCAGTCCAGTGAGCCTCACCGGTATCCTGCTGATATCGACTGGTTAAGTTCTGAGCAAACGCCACATCTGGCCTCGTGCTTTTAACAGCATACATAATAGATCCTACAGCCGAAGCATAAGGAACTTTTGCCATGCGTTTCACCTCTTCAGGTGTTGAAGCACAAACTTTATTGCTCAAGCCATGTTGTTCTTGCATCGGCAAATATCCCTTCTTGGAATCTTGCATATTGAATCTCTTCAATATTTTATCGATGTAAGCACTTTGGCTTAATCCAATTAATCGCTGAGATCTATCTATATATATCTTAATTCCCAGAATGAAAGCAGCTTCCCCTAAATCTTTCATAGAAAAACACTTTCCAAGATATGCCTTGACTTCATGCAAACTTGGAATGTCTTTTCCCATGATCAATATGTCATCGACATATAATATAAGGAAAATTACTTCACTCCCACTAACTTTGTGGTATACACATGGCTCATCAAGATTTTGAGTAAAACCAAACTTCTTTATTTCACTATCAAACCTCTTGTTCCATTGTCGTGATGCTTGCTTCAATCCATAAATGGATCTTTGAAGTTTGCATACACGATTCGGAAACTTTGGATTCACAAACCCCTCAGGCTGCGCCATATAGATATCCTCATCTAGGCGACCATTTAAGAAGGCAGTTTTGACATCCATTTGCCAAATCTCATAATCATAGTATGCAGCTATGGCTATGAGAATCCTAATAGCCCTAATGTCAGCTACAGGAGAAAAGGTCTCCTCATAGTCAACACCATACGTTTGAGTAAAGCCTTTAGCTACCAAACGGGCTTTATAGGTGTGTACATTGCCATCCATGTCAGTTTTCTTCTTGAAGAGCCACTTACTCCCAACTACCTTGGCATTAGGAGGAAGGTCTACTTCAATCCAGACTTCATTATCTCTCATGGATTGCATTTCCCCATTCATAGCAACCAACCATTTTTCCTTTTCAGGACTATTAATGGCAGCTTTATAACTAGGCGGTTCATCAAGATCCCCTTGTATATATTCCTCACATTCTACGTTAAGACATAGACGTTCAGGAGCTTTCACAGTCCTTACGGATCTGCGAATGGGAACCACTTCAACTTCTGGTGGAGGACCCAGACTTTCTGGTTCTTCAGGAAGTTGGTTAGTGTTTTCAGAAGGTAATGCATCATCTTGATCTTCTTCAAGATCATATATCCTCCCACTTAATTCTTGAGATATGAGATCCTTCTCCAAGAAGTCTCCATATCTAGCAACGAATACTTTGTTCTCAGGAGGATAATAAAAGTAGTAACCCATTGTTTCCTTTGGGTATCCTACGAAGATACATTTTACAGATCTTTGTTGGAGCTTGTCGCCCGAGTCACGTTTAACGTACGCCTCGCAACCCCAGACCTTAAGATAAGACAAGTTAGGAGCATTTCCAGTCCATAACTCATATGGTGTCTTATCTACCTTCTTTGTGGGAACCATGTTAAGAATGCGAACAGCAGACTCCAAGGCATAATCCCAGAATGAGAAGGGAAGAGTTGTTAGATTAAACATAGATCGTATCATGTCTTGCAATGTACGATTTCTTCTCTCAGATACACCATTTTGTTGTGGTGTATATGGAGAAGTAAGGTGCTGGACAATTCCTTCCTTAGCTAGATAATCCACAAACTCTTGACTCAGGTATTCACCACCTCTATCGGATCGAAGAGCTTTAATCTTCTTTCCAAGTTGCAACTCTACTTCAGCTTTAAACACTTTGAATGTTTCAAACACCTCATGTTTATGTTTAAGTAAATAAACATAACCATAACGGCTGAAATCATCCGTAAATGTTAAGAAGTAGCTAGCACCTCTCCTTGACACATGTCTAAGTGGTCCACACACATCAGTATGAATAAGACCAAGTAGATCAGTAGCCCTTTCAATCCTATTATTAAAGGGTTTCTTTGTCATCTTCCCACTAATACAAGACTCGCATTTATCAAATGATTCATCATTGATCTTTTCTAAAAGCCCATCATGTTGCAGCTTTTTCATGCGATCCTTGCTTATGTGTGCAAGACAATAATGCCAAAGATAAGATGAATCCAGACTTTTCTTGATTCTCTTATTGTTGATGCTATACATCGAATTATTTTTAACACAAGCAGTATCATTATCATTCATATCAAGTTCAAAAATACCATTCACAGCAATAGCTTTAAAATAAAATACACCATTTAAAGAAACAGAAATTCCATTGCTATTAATAGTATGTTCAAAACCAAGGTTCAACAAACATGAAAATGAAATAACACCTCTAACAATTGACGGTGCATAATGACAATTATTTAAAGATAGTACTAGGCCCGAAGGCAACACTAAATCAAATATGCCTATAGCTTCAACTGCTGCATGTGCTCCATTACCCACGTGCAAGAATTGTTGTCCATAGGCCAGCTTTCTCTCAACTCTAAACCCCTGCATAGTATTGCAAATATGAATACCACATCCCGTATCATATACCCAGGAATTTAACTTACGAGTTAGAGTAAATAATTCGATCATAAAGAACGCACCTGAAGAGCTGGGATTACCAGCTTCACTCTTTTGCTTCTTCTGTCGCAAGTCATTGATGTAGAGTGGACAGTTCCTCTTCCAGTGCCCTACTTCATGACAGTGGTGACAAGCCTGATCCTTCTTTCCTGGAGGACTCACCTTGTTCTTCTTGGGCTGGTGTTGATTCACCTTAGGATTTGGTTGATAGGCCATGACCTGCTTGCCTTTATCACCTTTACCCTTACCCTTGTTCATACGCGATTTTTTTCTGGATCCTACCTCCTTGGATTGCCAACACTTGCGGAGTAGGAGCCTTGCCCTTGGGTGGTAAGTGTTTCTCATAGTCAACAAGCAATGCGAGCAACTCAGAAACTGTCTTCCCCGAGCAATGCATGTTGAAGTTCTGTACAAAACCAGCAAAATCCTTGTTAAGGGATCTGTTGATTAGGTTAACTTGAACATTCTCGGGATAACCAAATCCGACTCTATGAAGTTGATCAAAGAAATCTCTCATCTCATTCACATAGTCTTCAACTGGTTTACCATCACCATGTTTGCAGCTGTGTAGTTTGTCAAGAGACTCATACATTTCAATTTCAGGAGTCTTTTCATAAGACTTCTTAAGCTGCTCGAGCATGTTGTATGGAAAATAATACTCAAACTTCTTTTGCATCATTGGATCCATACTTTGTAGCATTAAGCACCCAACTTCAGTGTACTTAGCATACTCAGCTCTCCATGCTGCTTTGACCTCTTCAGAAGCAGTCGAAGCAGGCTCATCAGGGCAAGGAGTATTCAAGTAATTGAGCTTACCAGTCGCCCTCAAAACAATTCTGAGCGATCTGTGCCAATCATTGAAATTTTTCCCAGTCAATTTGGCTCTTTCAAGATGACTCTTGAAAGCAGCATACACGGAGTTATCGGGTTCAGCCATTCTACAGAAAATAGAAAAGTTCAAACATTAGTATTTTCGATAATACTTATTCTCAAGAAAATATAATACCCATGGATATATTCATATAACCAACTTAATTTCCTTGAAAATCTAGGATCCAACTTTACATAGTTCCACTACATCAGTTGATCTGCTAGTAGTGGAAGTATAAAAGATGGTAATCTGTCGTACAATAATTGGCAAACAAGTTTTCCAATTCCTAGATAATTTATGGGATTTACTACATATTGATTCATCAATATGTCACGTAAGCATGTTTCATCCCATCTTATGCCTTAAGCTCTAGGTCTCACGCATCAGCTTAATTAAGTTGTCTAACTTAGAAACTGCAAATTCATCCATGTGTGGTCTCACGCACACTCGGAAATTTACCTTGTCATTAATTTTGGTCCAGGTCTCACGCATACCCAAAATTAATTCCAAGTGTTCCTTATAGTTAGATGGCACGTAACTTAAATTTTAGGGTATTATGTTTTTGATGTGACAAAAACATGTACAAAGATGCATGCACTCATCTTTGTATCATTAGTTTTCAAAACAATTTTAATTTACCAATTAGTTAAGAGTAAACCAAAACTATTTACTTGAGGTATTGGGTTCACCAATTAAAGAAGTACCAACAATTATCGCCCACATATCCTACTACTTACATGTTATTCGGATATTTGCCACAAAAGTGGCGCGTGGAATTGAGGTAAATCACCCTTAAGATGACAGTGTACGTAAATAGTGATATAGGTAAGTCGCAGTTGACGCACAAGCGGGCCCGGAGAGCCGGTAGGAGCGAATCTCTTAAAAAACCCCTCTCCAGTTAAACCCCCCACACAGTTTGTCAACTTTGGTCCGCCTTTCACACACTATTGTACAAAAACATCAATCAAGCAAAAGTTTATGATCTTAGTCTTAAAATTAAGTAACAAAGTTTAGATCTTGCTAGTCTCGCCTGGGAGCAAATTACCATGCGAAGCGAACCACTGTCGGCACATAAGACTTTGCAAGATCCTTACTTTATTACTTTATGTTTCACCATTATTAGTCCAATTTAATTTTTCTTTGAAAATTACCCTTTTATTGCTTACTTTGACATATCACATATAAAAAAAAAACAATAAACAAGTAATTAAAAGAAAACAAATAATCAACTAATAATAAAACAATTAAAACAATTAATTGTAATTGAAACATCTAGCCACATGTAATCTTTTTAAACAAATCATATTAATAATCTATATGTGAATTATTATGTATAGAATCAATAAAACTCCCATTGGTTTTCGAGCGCATTGTACCCAATGGACCACAGACACCAACAATTGGCCGCGTAAGTTTTAATGATAATATACCACGTTGCACATAACCGATTCATTAATTTAATATATATTAGGTCTTCCCTAATTCTTGATTTATTTAAACATGTAGCAAACATCTAAACAATTTAATTCAAATAATTTAATCCGTGACTAATTATGCATAAATAGTCACGAATTCATGCATATCATATAGCAATTAGGTCACAAGATTCATAACACAACAATTGTTTAAAGACCTAGGGTTTCTAATTAATTACAATTAATTATGAAAAACACAAACCCTAATTAGGGTTTATGTAGCAAATCGACACCCCTCCCCAAATTAGGGTTAGGGTTCGACTTTTATTAAAAAAAAACAAATTTTTAATAATCAAAACCCTAGAAAAACAATCATGTATATTCTAAACAATTTTAAAGATACGTTTTTTTTATTGTTTAAGTAATCAATTACATGTTAAACCTGGCTCTGATACCACTGTTGGAATTTGACACTCATGACAATCATATAAATCCATAACATCAAAGTACATAATAGCGGAAGCATGTAAACAATTAGTATAACACATAAATATTAACTTAAACATAAATAGAAAACGTACCCGATGCACTTCAATAAATCTTGAATATGATATAAACTAGATCAATGAATAACCCCTTACCGTTTTGTTATTCGATCTCTTGATAATAACTATAGTGAGTTATTACCTCGTTCTTGTACACACAAATTAAACCGTATTAAGTTTATGCAAGTAAAAACACAAGAACAATTTTGTTTAACAAAATTTCGATCCAAACAACCCTTTGAGAAGGTTGTACGATCGGCCAAGGCAAACCAAAGGAGAGAAAAGACTTTAGGGATAATTGTGTGCACAAAAGATTAACCAAACAATTACCCTTGAGTTTGTATATATACTAATTAGAAAGCTTGGAGGAAAAGCAAAGGTTTGGGTCGACCCAAACCCATGGCCGGTCGATCTCTATGCCCCAAGGAGGGTTCTAGATCTTTTCCTTGTTTCCTAATTATACACAAACACTTCTTTCCTAATTTGCGTTTAACGGTCGTTAGTCATTTAACGGAAAACACTAACGGTCGTTAAGTTCTCGTGCTAATAATAAATATATAAAATACATTTATTATTATTCCTTAATACTCATTTGTAATGTGTGCAATCCCGAGGTTTCGGGTTCGATACTAGACATTTACGTATTTATTTATTAACCACAATTCAACAATATGATGTATATAACTTTGTTGGTAATAAAAACATGGGTACATTTAGACAAGTTAAAAAAAATAATAATAATAATAATTACACAAATATTCTTGCAACAAAGAGAGTAGTTTCAAGTTGCTGGTGTTTAACCAAGTAAACACGTACACACCAATTACGTCTTAACCTTTTAAGGCCAATACTTAGAAGATTATAACTAGAGCAAGCAAAAACCCCCATTTGCATAACAAGAGGTTCCCTTAGTGTTTAATCTTCGGCTTCTTCACTATCATCACGGTGCAATGGGCATGATGTGCAACATAGTCACTTACACTTCCCAAAACCGCCCTGCAAAAACAATTTAGCTTTCCTTAACAACAAATCAAATAAAGGTTTGATCAATCGATATAAAATTCTAATTTCTATTCACATGAATAATCATTTACCTTTTTATTGCTCCATAACCATGACTACCAACAACCAACATCGTAGCATGGTGCCTTTCCACAGCCTCACATAAAACATTCCTTGCATCACCTTCCACAACTTCCACAATCACATCATCCACCTACATACGTTACAATCTTTCTAAATACAATCCAAACAAGTGTAGACGAATGAAGCGATAAATGCGCAAATCATTTCAACCTCAAAAAACTAGAAATTCACATATATTTGACGCTTGAAAATCTAATAACACAAATCATTCAAAATCGGTATACAACTCCAACTGCGCAAGACCTTACTCTCTAATTAGAGCTATTGTGAGGTGGTTAGGCGCCTTACCACTAGGCAATTACGCGGTGGTTAAATATTCATATTCATTCATTTCTCTTCATATAACACACTAAATAAACCAACATAAATAACTAAACAAACAAACAAACACACAAATGATCAAAGTAAACATATTAATCAAAACACATCAAACAAACAAACCGATTTCGAATGACAAAGCTCTTTCGCTCGTTCCACAACTTTGGCAGCAATCTTCTTGAAATCCGTATCAAGAATCGGATACACAGGAATCGCACCTAATCTCACAATCAACAAAAAAAAAAAAAAAAAAATTCATCATTCATAAATAATCATATAACAAAAATAACCCGCATGCCTAAAAGCACGCCTAAACTTGCATGAAAACTATAAATTATAAAAACTAATATACCAGGACCCGCGAAACCAATAACGGATGTAGGCGCAGGTTTAGAATGAATGACAACGAGTTTAAAAGGTGAATTTGGTGCAGATGGTTTTAGAAAGTGGTCTAAAGTCCATTCAAGTGCGTAGAAGCTGTGATCACTGTCGTCCAATCCCACGATCATTACTGGTTTTTCTGCTGCTGCTGGTTCTCCTTCCATTTCAACAATTTGGTTACTTCACGTTTTGTTTGTCACTACAGCTGGCTTAAATGTGTTTAGAAGGTTTTTCAAGATCGGGATCGTAACTAGGATCGTTTTCGTCTTTGCAAGATCATGATCGTAAGATCGGATTGGGATTCAAAGATTATATTTGTAATATTATTCAAATCTACAAATTTCATAAATTATGAATATGAAATATTTAAGAAGAATCACCTATTGTTTTTTAAATTATATAAAACCATAAATCATAAATTTGTAGTTTTTTAGTTTGCGGTTTGAGAAAAGTATGATCAGATCGGAGTAGATCTTAAGATCCTATGGTCAAAATCGGGATCCTATAAGATCTTAAGCTTGTTAAGATACTACGTAGGATCTGGATCATTTTTGCTTCGTAGAATCGTAAAATCGTAAGATCCTGGAATCGTAAAATCGGGATCCTATAAATGGGTTTTGTTAGATCCCTTGAAAAAGTGATAAAATATTAAAAAGGCCCATTCACAATTTCACATGTGTCCCACCAAATTTATCCTAATCCCTCTTTCTTTTTCTTAATTTTCAGTCAAAGGGCATTTAAGTCATTTGCATTTTTTAATTTCACCCCAAATTTCAAACGCACATAACTTTCAAACGACAAATTTTTACGAAAAACCGATTTCACCATAATTTTAAAATTTTAATTCTCTTTAATTTGATATGCATTTTTATATATAAATCGCAACTTTTTCTTTTAAATTCTAAGTGGGTTATGGTTTTCTTAAAATTTTCGATATATTCGTCCCTATTTTTGTCTAACTTAAAAGTTGAATTACGTAAAACTTGAAACACAAAAGTTATAGATTTTTTGCCGTTCTTTACTTGGAAATTTAAATCACACAATTACGATATGATATTAGTGAGATATCACATTTTGAAAATGATGTTTTAAACATATTTAGTGCACACAACGTGTTTTATAAAATGCTTAAAAGAGATTTTCCTTATGAAAGTACATTTAAATGCACTAATTGGTGTACCACAATGTTAGAGTTTATGGATAATAATTAATATATGTATGTCCAGTTTCGAACACGAGACTTCGGGATTGCACACATTATGTATGAGTCTCAATGGTTTGAATAATTAAATATTGTTTTATGATTTATTTATTCATTTCACAAACAAGCACTTAACGGTCGTTAGTATTTAACGGAGTTTGGTTAACGGACGTTAAATATTAACTACAAGGACTAGAGATGAAAATAGGGATTAAGAAGGATCTAGAATCCTCCCTTGTTGCCTAAAGTAGGCCGACCGTTGCCTTAGGGTTAGGGATGTCGAGCCTTGGAGTGGGGAACAAGAAATCGGGAGCCTATAAATACAATCCCATTGTGTTTGTTAATCCCTAATCTTGTTCCAAGCTAAAACCCTATTCTCTTCTCCTTCCTCTCTTGTGGCCGGTCGAATAACTCCTCCCAAACCCCTTGGGATTTTCGACATTGCTTCAATACAAGTTAGGGTTTTGTTTGTGAACTTAGAACCTAGCTTTTCCCATTGAAACGCTAGTAATACGTGTGTACAAGAACGAAGAACAAGCTTCCTTTAGCTTGTGTGATTTCCCCAACTCGACTTGTGTATAGGTCGATCCTCATTAAACCCACATTAGGGTTTATACCTTGTTCTTGGAGTGCACGATTTTTTGTTCTTGCTAGGAATTAAAAAGTACGCATCTATTTAAATTTAGTTAATTAATTACGTGTATATAGATCTTGTATAATCCGCTGCGTATGCTTTGATGTTATGTTGTTTTATGTTTATGTGTTTATAGATTTATGATTCACATATTCCAACAGTGGCATCAAGAGCCCGTTTATACATGATAATTAATTACTAAACACATAAAAATTGAACTTTACATGCTTTAGATAATCTAGGGTTTTAATTTTTTTATGTAAACCCTAACTTTTTTCTATTTTGGGTCGACACCCATTAATGGTTTTTTAGGGTTTTTAGTATTGATAAAAATTGTAGAAAACCCTATGATTGCATGTAAACTTTTATGTGTAAATTAATGAGTGCCTTGTGATGTCATTAATTCAGTGTGAGTACAATTTTGGCTTGATAATATGTGTTACATGATTATAAGTGCAATATGGGGAATCCATGACAAAAACATGCATGTTTTGTCATGGAAAATTGATGCTAAGTGTTACATGTTCTACGTGCTAATTGATGCGATTATTAATTAACTAGGGGTTTTAGTAATTAGATTGTTGAACACGAATTAAAATTACTAAAAGTTAATTAATTAGGTTTTTAGGGAAGACCTAAAATTGGGGAAGACCCCATATAATCGCGTATTTAATCAATTATGTGTGTTATGTATATGTTAATCATAAGACTTACGCGGCCAAGAAATTGGCGTCTGTGGTCCATTGGGTACAATGAGCTCAAAAACCAATGGGAGTCTTAAGACCAAGATATACATATTAATTGATTTATTAGCATGTTCATTATTAAGTTGTTTATGTTTATTTTTTAATTGCGCATTTGTTTAATATGTTGTAGACATGTTTATAACAAAAGGGTAATTTTTCAATACAAAAATAAACATGACTTAATAATGGTGTAACATTGTTTTAAGCAAGAAAATCATAAGTGTTTAATTAATTGATGCGACTGTACAAAAGTGGTCGAAGCGGCGGACCTAAAATTGACAAACTATAAAGTGGGTATAAGGTTGGTTTCGCATTAAATTGTGGCCTTAAAGAGACTCTATTCTGTCTCTCCGCTCGCCTGTGCGTCAATTTTAGACTTACCAAGTACACCATGATAACGTACGAAGCATCTTAAGGCAATGTTGTAAGTTTCTCAACGCCATTAATTAAAACTTTGATGATTTGAGCTTATTAATGTAACGAATGAGTAAACTGGTTTTGAAAAAATATATGATACAAAGATGAATGCATGACATCTTTGTACATATTTTGATTACACACATCAAAAATTTAATACCCTTAAAATTTAAGTTATATGTCATCCAACTGAAAAGGAAACACCTAAGGTTACATCCTACATCACTAGCAGCCAAAGCTGAATGTGATGTTCAAAGGGTGGTAGTCTAAGGGTAAATTGAGTACTTTCATTGCTAGCAGCCAAAGCTGAAGTGATGAAATGACGTCAATTTACAGTTTCCTAAGTTGGTTAACTTAATTGAGCACTTCCATTACTAGCAGCCAAAGCTGATGTAATGGAACGGCGTCAAGGCATAAAGATTTGGGGATGAAACATGCTTACATTTGCAACTGAAGTTGGCATAATATGTAAGTCCCATGATTCTAGAAATTGTAATTGGATATTGGCAATTGGGATTGACCCGTACCTTATTGAGTACTTTCATTGCTAGCAGCCAAAGCTGATATAACGAAACGACGTCAATTTGGATCCTAGTTTTCAGTGAAAATTAAATGGTGAATGTAGTTTACAATGGGTGTTTAATTTTCTTGAAAAGTTTAATTATCGAAAGTACTAACTTTTGAACTTTTTCTGTAGAAATGGCCCAACCCGACAACACAAACATGAATAACACGAGTTCTGCTTTCAAAGCTATGATTGAAAGAGAAAAGTTGACTGGGACTAATAATTTCAATGATTGGTATCGTTCTTTGAGGATTACTCTTAGAATTGCCAAAAGATTTGAATATCTTAGTAAGCCTCTTCCTGCAGCTCCTGCTGGTACTGCCTTGATGTGCGTGTGTATTGCTCTAATTTTTATCCACGGTATGTCGTTGTGGTTTTAGCAGTATTCAAGTTTTAAATTTATATTTAGCCGACTTATCAATAAAACACACACTTTAACAAGCAGTGTACCCAGTCAGTATGAATATAATGGTAAGTAGAGTGTCGATCACTAAGAGTGGAACGTATTATCTAGTTATTCTAATCAGTATTTTAATATCCTAGGTTAGCTATACAACCTAATCTAACGCAAAGGGGGTCAGCCTGAGAGACTGGCACGGTTTGGTTATAATTAAATATAAACTAAACTAATAGGCACGAATCAACGATTAGCACACACGTACACAGATAGATACTTGAGACAATAAGAAGACCTGTCCTGATAATTAAGTAGCTTGTCACTTGTTTTATTGCTAGTTTTATATGAAGTGTACAGTTCGATGCGACGCACCGAGAGTTAAAACTTTCTCGTTGGCTCTAATCTTATCGGCGAGTAAACCCTTAATGATCACTTATGTCTATCCTATTTATTAAAGAGGCGCTAAAACAAATAGGCGAGGAAGGGGCATGGCGACCCAAGCAATGCTCAGCTAGACACAGAGGTTATCAATGCACTAATAAAAGTCACCAAAGACATCAACATATAAACTTTAATTAATGGGAAAGCAATTTTAAAGGGTGCCCATGGTTTTCCGTAGTCACATGGAATCGGCCCATTAATCCTGATGAATTAAAGTGTACTAATACAATAAAACAAAACTACTTAATGAATTGAATACATGCAGGACCTTCTTACTGCTCTTGTATCTTCGTTTAGGGTGTGTCTTGTGCTGCTAATGCGTCTGAATTCGTCCTAGGGTTTCTGTCTTTTGCTAAGGCTCGTACTCCGTATATTGCACATAAATTCGTCTGACATTGGGGTATTTATAGTTTCTGTCTGAGGGTTAGATGCGGCGCATTGAGTAAGTAGATGCGGCGCATTGACTTAACTTCGCGTGGGGTCCAAGATTAATATATTCAGGAATATTCGTACACCGCCAGAAGATGCGGCGTAACTCCATTTCTCTATGCGGCGCATGTCCTTTGCCGTCTTGGATAGTAACTTGTGAAATCTTGATAGTGATGCGCCGTATGTAATAAGTGTGTTGCGGCGCATCTGGAGCAGAATGATCTTGATCTTGTGCATTTCTGTAGACTCTTAACATCTTGCATGTTTTGCTCCATAATTAGTCCAAAATCGTCAAGTTTCACATAATACTTGTTTTTACCTGAGAATTACAAAAGTAAACATTAACGTATCAATTATCACAGATAATATAATAAAACAAGTCAAATAAATAGGATAAATGATGGTAATAAAATGTACTTATTTGAGTTCATCAAATATCCCCCCACTTGAACTTTACTTGTCCCCAAGTAAACCTTAGAATAAATCATATGAAAATGTATCCTAAAAGATATTAGGATTTATTTTTATATTTAAGCATGTATTCGTTTTTTCATAATTGCACAACCAAACACTTAACGAATTAGAGATAAAATAAAATATTTCGATAAAAGCAAATCTAATCGTTTAACTGTCCAGTCGTGATGAATATTCTATCATAAGCTTGGCAAGTATACGCATCTCCTCCACTAAAGCTAAGGAATAACAAGTATAAAGCGGTAAAAAAGGGTTTGTTGGTTAAGGGTTAATCATTCTTCTTAATCTCTATCGATCTCAAATTCCAGAAAAGGCGACAAAATCAAAAATACATGATCGAATCCACGAACACGATACTTGCAATTGCTCAAATCCTTAACTCGAATAGGCTAAAGATAGGACCAAGTAATCTTTACCAATAATATTATATCAAAAAGGGCGACAAAATCATAAATACATAGCCGAATCCACGACTACGATACTTAAGATTGCTCAAATCCCTAATCTCAATAAATCAAAGGTTTGGATAAAGAATAATATAGGGTATGGATAATATTTGGGATACAAATTGGTGTAAAATGAAAAATAAACAAAACATGTAAATTAAAATCCTAAGTGAGGTTAATCACTATCCCAACCATCCCATGAATAAGACTCATATCATTGAATAACTCATGCTTTAACACTTGAAACACACGCTTTAGGTAGACACGAATTATACTCAACAAGATCTCAATCAAAGAATAACCTTAGTTGGCGTTCCCATAACGGCCAACTCCCATTCAATCCATAAATATAATATACAACAAATAGTGGTGATATCGACCACTTAATACAAAACTTTACATAAGTTGGTTAAAACAAACATCCAACTTTTCTTTTTTCTTTTTCTTTTCTATTTTTTTCGATTTTCTTTTTTTTTTTTTTTTTTTTTTTTTTTGACATCAACATATAAATGTGTAAAATTTCACAACTTTACTATCACCATTTTTCCGGATAATTTTTTCCATACTCTTCATACTTTCAGAAATAACTGTAATAGCGAAAGTAGTAAACACACGAAAAATAAACTCAAAGATATACAATATTTACTTTCATACCAATTGCATTGTGCAATTTCCTGACTCAAGCAAAGATAATGAATTACGCACGCGAACACATGTAATGTAAGGAAACACACTTTGCCTAAAGCAATTAACCAACCACGGATTTTAATCTACAGGGTAGGCTAAGGTGTAAGGGTGTAACGAAACATTATAACAAAGGTGTAAGAAACGAAAGGAATGACTCTGAGTGTTTTTCTAGGGGTATCTTACTTTAAAAGTGAGAGTAACAAAAATGGTTTATACGGGGGTTAACTAACCAGTGTAGTTAGTTAATATCACATAACATATAAAGGCTATTTGGGTGTAATCCTAGAAATTTACCAATTTAGACAAGTCATTCCAATTATAAATAATACTTATTATGGTGGTCTCGAATAGTATACAAGCCAAGTTCTAAAGTTTACAAGTCACCGGCACACTCATAGATTTGTGAATTTTGAAAAGTTCACAATTTTTGGAAATAATGTTATGTGTGCAGCTATGTAATTTAGACTTTAAACAAAAACATGCTAAAAAATTTTAAATTTTGATATATTAAGCGCATTTTAAGCATATTTTAAAAAAGTTTAGGACAAGTAAGTGTTCTAATTCTCCAATCCCCCCACTTAAGTTAAACAACGTCCTCGTTGTTTGTATTAAAGGTTAAAAAACTGGAAAATAAAAGAATTAGAACAGAAAAACTCCCCTGAGATTTGCTCGGTATGATCCTCCATTATTTGTATAAGAGCAAAAATCATCTTTCTTGTGGATGAGAACGTTTAAGCTTCATATTTGATGTATCCACAAGAAATGCAGGAATCTATAATACCATTCAGACTTTAACACACCTGAGTTAAGAAGGTTCAAACTTGCATAATACATTAGTAGTTAGTAAAAATAAAACTTTAAGAAAAAATAAATTGAAAATCATCAGGTCAGTCGATACGCCGTATCTTATGGAAGAAGATACGCCGTATCGAGCCTGGAATAAGTACGAATCAGAATAAAAGATGCGTCGCATCCTTAACCAGGGATGCGCCGCATTAAAATAAACTGACAGAAAGTTTTAGAGTTAAAAATAAAAATGCAGAAAATTAAATAAGATATGACCAATGCAGGCGATGCGTCGCATCTCAAGATTGAGATGCGCCGTATCTTCTGCAGGTCTGACTGACTCGACACAGAACAGAATAGTAAAAAAAATTTCTCCGGGTTGTCTCCCGGTCAGCACTTGTCTTTATTCCAGAGTCTTCAAGTTAGACTCACGTTCAGCTCCTTAATTTGTCCTTGTTACGTGCCATCCTTCTTCTTTCATCCGAAAGATGTCCCCGGCAGCGGCGCCAAAAACTTGATGTGCGTGTGTATTGCTCTAATTTTTATCCACGGTATGTCGTTGTGGTTTTAGCAGTATTCAAGTTTTAAATTTATATTTAGCCGACTTATCAATAAAACACACACTTTAACGAGCAGTGTACCCGATCAGTATGAATATAATGGTAAGTAGAGTGTCGATCACTAAGAGTGGAACGTATTATCTAGTTATTCTAATCAGTATTTTAATATCCTAGGTTAGCTATACAACCTAATCTAACGCAAAGGGGGTCAGCCTGAGAGACTGGCACGGTTTGGTTATAATTAAATATAAACTAAACTAATAGGCACAAATCAACGATTAGCACACACGTACACAGATAGATACTTGAGACAATAAGAAGACTTGTCCTGATAATTAAGTAGCTTGTCACTTGTTTTATTGCTAGTTTTATATGAAGTGTATAGTTCGATGCGACGCACTGAGAGTTAAACCTTTCTCGTTGGCTCTAATCTTATCGACGAGTAAACCCTTAATGATCACTTATGTCTATCCTATTTATTAAAGAGGCGCTGAAACAAATAGGCGAGGAAGGGGCATGGCGACCCAAGCAATGCTCAGCTAGACACAGAGGTTATCAATGCACTAATAAAAGTCACCAAAGACATCAACATATAAACTTTAATTAATGGGAAAGCAATTTTAAGGGGTGCCCATGGTTTTCCGTAGTCACATGGAATCGGCCCATCAATCCTGATGAATTAAAGTGTACTAATAATAAAACAAAACTACTTAATGAATTGAATACATGCAGGACCTTCTTACAGCTCTTGTATCTTCGTTTAGGGTGTGTCTTGTGCTGCTAATGCGTCTGAATTCGTCCTAGGGTTTCTGTCTTTTGCTAAGTCTCGTACTCGGTATATTGCACACAAATTCGTCTGACATTGGGGTATTTATAGTTTCTGTCTGAGGGTTAGATGCGGCGCATTGGATAAGTAGATGCGGCGCATTGACTTAACTTCGCGTGGGGTCCAAGATTAATATATTCAGGAATATTCGTACACCGCCAGAAGATGCGGCGTAACTCCATTTCTCTATGCGGCGCATGTCCTTTGCCGTCTTGGATAGTAACTTGTGAAATCTTGATAGTGATGCGCCGTATGTAAGAAGTGTGATGCGGCGTATCTGGAGCAGAATGATCTTGATCTTGTGCATTTCAGTAGACTCTTAACATCTTGCATGTTTTGCTCCATAATTAGTCCAAAATCGCCAAGTTTCACATAATACTTGTTTTTACCTGAGAATTACAAAAGTAAACATTAACGTATCGATTCTCACAGATAATATAATAAAACAAGTCAAATAAATAGGATAAATGATGGTAATAAAATGTACTTATTTGAGTTCATCATGACTCTACTGCTGAGCATGAGGAGTACAACATTGAGTATGAGAAGCACAATGATGTGGCTTGTCTCATGTTATCTGGAATGGACACTCAATTGCAAAAACAATTTGAGAACTATGGTCCTATGAACTATGGTACGATCTATGTTTAATCTGACAACTCTTCCCTTATCCTTTTGGGACTATTCCCTTGAAACGGCTGTTCACGTGTTGAATAGGATTCCAACTAAGAAGGTTGATAAGACTCCATATGAATTATGGACTGGAAAGGCTCCAAATTTGTCTTACTTAAAGGTCTGGGATTGTGAGGCGTTTGTTAAACGTGACTCACCGGATAAACTCCAACAAAGATATGTTAAGTGTATCATCGTAGGATACCCTAAGGAAACTAAGGGTTACTATTTTTACTTCCCACCAGATAATAAAGTCATCGTGGCTAGGCAAGGCGAATTTCTTGAGGATAATCTGATATCTCAAGAATTCAGTGGGAGAGTTTATGATCTAGAAAATGATCAAGAAGATACGTCACCTTCTGAAAGCACTAGCACACTTCCTGTGGAACCTGAAAGTTTAGGTCCTCCACCTGAAGTTGAAGTGGTACCCATTCGTAGATCTACAAGATCTACAAAAGCTCCTGAACGTCTATGTTTAAACGTAGAGTGTGAGAAAACTATACTAGGGGATCTAGATGAACCTACTAGTTATAGGGCTGCCATTAATAGTCCTGAAAAGGAAAAATGGCAAGTTGCTATGAATGGGGAGATGCAATCCATGAGAGACAATCAAGTCTGGATTGAAGTAGACCTTCCTCCCAATGCTAAGGTAGTTGGGAGTAAGTGGCTCTTCAGAAAGAAAACGGACATGGATGGCAATGTAAACACCTATAAAGCTCGTTTGGTGGCTAAAGGCTTCACCCAAACATATGGTGTTGACTATGAGGAGACCTTTTCTCCTGTAGCTGACATTAGAGCTATTAGGATTCTTATAGCCATAGCTGCTTACTATGACTATGAGATTTGGCAGATGGATGTCAAAACCGCCTTCCTGAATGGTCGCCTAGATGAAGACATCTATATGGCGCAACCTGAAGGGTTTGTGAATCCAGAATTTCCTGAGCGTGTATGCAAGCTTCAAAGATCCATTTATGGATTGAAGCAAGCATCTAGGCAATGGAATAAGAAATTTGATGAGGAAATCAAGAAGTTTGGATTTACTCAGAATTTTGATGAGCCATGGATTTACTTTCCTAATTCTATATGTCGATGACATATTAATCATGGGAAATCATATACCTAGTCTTAATGAAGTTAAGGCTTATTTGGGTAAATGTTTTTCCATGAAAGATTTAGGAGAAGCAGCTTACATCCTTGGAATCAAGATCTATAGAGACAGATCTAAGCGGTTGATTGGATTAAGCCAAAGTGCTTACATGGATAAAATATTGAAGAGATTCAATATGCAAAATTCCAAGAAGGGATATTTGCCCATGCAAGTAGAACATGGCTTAAGTAGCGAACTATGTGCTTCAACACCTGAAGAGGTGGCACACATGAAGAAAGTTCCATATGCTTCGGCAGTAGGATCTATCATGTATGCAGTGAGATGCACAAGGCCAGATGTGGCGTTTGCACAAAATTTAACCAGTCGTTACCAACAGAATCCAGGGAAAGATCACTGGCATGCTGTTAAGAACATTCTTAAGTATTTAAGGAATACTAAAGATATGTTTCTTGTGTACGAGGGAAATCCAGACGCAGAACTGAATGTTACAGGTTTCTGCGATGCGTCCTTTCAGACTGATAAAGATGATACGAAGTCTCAGACGGGTTACGTTTTTGTCATCAATGGAGGAGCTGTAGACTGGAAGAGTAAGAAGCAGAGTAAAACGGCCATGTCTGCTACAGAAGCTGAGTATATTGCTGCATCGGAAGCGGCTATGGAAGCTGTTTGGATAAGGAAATTCATTTCGGATCTTGGAGTGATGCCGTCAATTGAATTACCTATAAATGTGTATTGTGACAACTCTGCCGCAATCACATTCGCCAATGAACCTGGAGTTATGAAGGGCGCCAGACATTTTCCTAGGAGATATCACTATGTTCGAGAACAAGTCGAATTAGGTGAGATCAATTTACTCAAAGTTCACACAGATGATAATCTGGCTGATCCTTTTACGAAGGCATTACCTAAGGAAAAGTTTACTCAACATGCTAGTGGTATTGGTCTTCGTTTAGCCAGTAGTTTCATGTAAATCTGTTGGATTAGTATTTGGATAAGGGATATATAAACAATATTATTTTAATGAAATAAAGTGCGGATAACGTTTATTCTCATTTATTAATGTTGTATCCTATATTTGCATGTTTAAATTCGTGAATAATTAATTTATTCTAAATAGTCCGTTGCCAATCAATAATATGGGAATATTATTGAACTAAGGCAAATGTGAAGTGTTGGTAGAATATACTTAAGTATATTGATGCGTGGGCATGCCAAATTCACATGATATTCAATATTGGATAAATTGAATATAGGACAGATCCCAACTACATGATTATACTTTATGGATCGTTGTCATTAAGTAAATCATGAATATTTATCCTCAGACTTGAGATACCAGGTAACTGTCGAGGATATAGCTCCTTTTCTGTAAGGTAGTCTAACGCTATCCGAAACTGGTAGTTATAAGGGCTGTTTTCGGAGGTGATGCAAAGTTCGAGTGTTATGCTCGTAGTCAAGAAAGGATTTGTTCCTTTAAATTTGTTTTGAAGTTTAATACTGTTTGGCCACTCGTAGGGTTGACAAGATGTTTGCGTGCG
This sequence comes from Artemisia tridentata subsp. tridentata, assembly GCA_021014915.2. Classification (NCBI taxonomy): domain Eukaryota; kingdom Viridiplantae; phylum Streptophyta; class Magnoliopsida; order Asterales; family Asteraceae; genus Artemisia; species Artemisia tridentata. Next base: position 395,583,945 of record CP139508.1, read on the forward strand.
TACGCCCAAAGGCTATCTGGAATACGTTCAGATGATTTGGTAATCTTGATCAATCATGTATAAACGAGAAACTAATTTTTAATTATGGAATGACCTAGATCCATATCCATATTAACGCGGTATTAGAAACAAAAGGATAAGTATGATGATTTAATCATCACGTGATTTTTTCCAGGAAAACCATACTCGAGTCGATCTGGGGCATTGGGGGTGTTAAGCTAGACTAACCCATGTCATTACAATATTAATGAATATCCAAGTGGGAGCTGTTAGAGTTTATGGATAATAATTAATATATGTATGTCCAGTTTCGAACACGAGACTTCGGGATTGCACACATTACGTATGAGCCTCAATGGTTTGAATAATTAAATATAGTTTTATGATTTATTTATTCATTTCACAAACAAGCACTTAACGGTCGTCAGTATTTAACGGAGTTTGGTTAACGGACGTTAAATATTAACTACAAGGACTAGAGATGAAAATAGGGATTAAGAAGGATCTAGAATCCTCCCTTGTTGCCTAAAGTAGGCCGACCCTTGCCTTAGGGTTAGGGATGTCGAGCATTGGAGTGGGGAACAAGAAATCGGGAGCCTATAAATTCAATCCCATTGTGTTTGTTAATTCCTAATCTTGTTCCAAGCTAAAACCCTATTCTCTTCTCCTTCCTCTCTTGTGGCCGGTCGAATAACTCCTCCCAAACCCCTTGGGATTTTCGACATTTCTTCAATACAAGTTAGGGTTTTTTTTGTGAACTTAAAACCTAGCTTTTCCCATTGAAACGCTAGTAATACGTGTGTACAAGAACGAAGAACAAGCTTCCATTAGCTTGTGTGATTTCCCCAACTCGACTTGTGTATAGGTCGATCCTCATTAAACCCACATTAGGGTTTATACCTTGTTCTTGGAATGCACGATTCCTTGTTCTTGCTAGGAATTAAAAGGTACGCATCTATTTAAATTTAGTTAATTAATTACGTGTATATAGATCTTGTATAATCCGCTGCGTATGCTTAGATGTTATGTTGTTTTATGTTTATGTGTTTATAGATTTATGATTCACATATTCCAACACACAATACATTTTTAGCTATTTGCTCATGGTGTATATGCAAGTTAATGGTGAAAAAAGAACTGATGAACTAATGTGTGAAAACGTTGAGGGGGGTGAATACGTTTCCGTTTTAAAAACTTAAAACTTGTTGTATCAAATTCCCGATTAAGCTTGTTGTAATATGAAAGATGTTAAGTGTAGTTTATGGCTAGCATATACTGAGACAAGTTGTCACACAAGTATTATCAACAAGACACAACACAAGCAATCATATAATGCAAACATAAAAGTAAAGTAGTAAGTAAAAGAAAGCGCAAACCGAACACGATGATTTATAGTGGTTCGGTCACGGAGCTCCTCTCCGCCCTACTCCACTCCCCGAGTACCCAACTCGAGAGTTACTTCACTAGATCAACAAGCTCCCTTCTCGGCGGAGAAAAACCTTACATTCGTCGCTTACATTTTTTTTCGGTACAAAGCTAAATACCGGGTTCTAGTTCGAGGTAGAATCAACCTGACGTCGCCTATACAATTTCTGACACTAAGCTAGATGTCGAGTTCTTTTACATGGGTACAACCACTCCCATCGTCGCTTATACTTTTTTCGACACTAAGCTAGATGTCGAGTTCTTTTACATGGGTACAACCACTCCCGTCGTCGCTTATACTTTTTCCGACACTAAGCTAGATGTCGAGTTCTTTTACAAGGGTACGACCATTCCCAATATGTTTTATGGCCCAACATATAAACCTTGTGTTTTATGGCACAAACACATAAACCATCTAATCTAGTTTGATGTTTAGATTGTGATGCAATGATGTTTACAAGAATGATCCATGACATAAATGTCCATTGGATATGAATGCCTAATCTAAATGAACTTCCGTTGATAGGAAGCCTTCAATGGATGAAGATCACAAGCTCTCTAAACTTGTTGTGATGGATCTTCATATATGTATGCATGTGGAATCTACACGAACTTCTTGAATAAGAAGTCTTCAAACATTGAGGATGTCAAGTGGTCTTGAATCATCATATGTTGGTATGCTTTGATGAATGATGACTTCAAGATCTTTTAACCTTCTTGGTGGATCAGGAAGTATGCTATGCTTATGATGGATGATGACTCATGATATCTGAGTTTGCTTCACATGATCATTATGAGTGTATGCTTACAACATAATGAAAGTTAGTAACATTATGATCATTATGAAAAGGGTGATTAATGTGTGTTTCTACATGGTTTACTACTGATCTAAATGTATGGAAAGGGTGGAGAGAATGTGTGTTCTTGTGGGTTAAAACAATGGGTAAACAATGGGCTACTATTTATAGGAAAACTATTCAAACAGCCCACGGATTTGGCGGACCCAAATCCTGGGGTCCGTCCCCTTTGCTGTTTGGTTCCGCCGGGACATAAAAGCTAGATCTTACCATATCTTACCAAGATCTTACACAATCCAACTCATTGCTTGAAGATCTTTCCAAAATATTTTACTAAATCTTACAAGCTATCCAAATGATGTATGCCATGATGTCATGAACATATTTCCATTTTAAGAATTAAAATGTAAATAATGTAAATGTATATATGTATGTCCTATGTATATACTAGCTTAACTAATATATGTTTACCAATATGTATCATGTTAGTTTGACACCTAAAGTGTACTTATCCTATTAATCTTAGGAAACATGATGTACAAGTAAAAGTACTTGTATATGCAAAATGTGAAATGAGGTTCTAAGTAGAATGGTTAGTCTTTTTAAAATACTTAATGACCTAGCCGTATTTTAAACATTCTAAATGATTTGTTAAGGGTTTGATCATAATGCCACATAACAAACATGTACGAACCTGTGTTGTACCATACGAGGACTCGAGAGGTGTTGAATGTATTGTTGAGACAAAATAAGATTACAAGTAACTTGTACATTTTACGTTATGTATCAAGTTACATGTTTGTCATCAATCAAAACAAACGAGACTGCTTGCACTAACAATCTCCCCCTTTTTGATGATGACAAAATATGTAAACGTGATAGAAAGTAAAATGTAAAAAAGTTACTTGTGTCCGTACTACCTTTTACATTACCTTATTTGTTTACACTCTTCTCCCTCATTACTTTCTCCGTTTACACCTTTCTCCCCCTTTTGTCGAAACAAAAAGGGTGTGTCCTTGGAGTTAACTTCATTTCTCCCCGAAATGGCGAGCTTGCATCATCCCTAGTGGCGAAGTTAATTTTTCTACTCCAATTTCCTAAGGTTGTTGCGTCCCCTAGGTTGTTAGCGGATCCATGGATCAAATTAAGATCCTTAACCTACATCAAGGTTAGTGTTGTGCAATAAAAAAAATATATGAAAAATGCATGATGAATGAAATGCATATAGCCAACGATACACGTGGGTAAGCTATGTTGGTCTATCTCCTCCTTTTTGTCGAAACACAAAGGTGTGTCAAAGAATGAGGATAATTAAGAATGCGTGCATGCTCCCCTTTACTGTAGCTCCCCCTTGATCAATACTTCCCGTTGCTAGGGTACCAACATATATGATGCAAGAAATAAGAAAGCTAGAAAAACAAAGGTTAGTGCATGATTAGCTCCCTCTTGATCAATACTCCACGTTGCTAGGGTACCAACGTATATGATGCAAAGATGAAGAATGCTACAAAATAAAGGTTAGTGTAGAACAATGCGTGTATAAGATGCATTCTATAAATGCTTGACGAAAGCTCCCCTTGCTCTAGGGCGTCAAGATGAACCTACAAAACAAAAATTAGTATAATAGAAACTATGTCATATACGACCAAGTGTATAGACGATGCAATATGAGTGCTTGATAAGTAATCCTCCTGATTTGAGGACGTCACGAAGCACCTAAAAAAGAAGAGAAATAATCGATGCAAACTTCATCCTATGATGAGTATGCTATATACGATCGAGCGTATATGATGATGAACCTACAATGAAAGGATTAGTGCAATATATCTCAAGAAAAAATAAGATGTAAATATGATGCAATATATCAATGATATAATTACAGGCAACTCAAGACAGAGGACTATGATTATCTAGTAAACCATGTTATAAAATGTAATCTTCTAATAAGAATTACAATCATAAGAAAGATGAGGATATAATATGATAAAATCCTACAAAATAACGCCTAGAAGGTTGATATGAAATGAAATTGAAATATTAAGGGTTAAAGTGAGTGGTGCTAGTGTTGGTGTTGGTTTACTAGTGGTGATAACTCAATAAATGACTAAAGATTGATGCAAGTAGATTTTTCGCTAATCCATGGTGGTGATGATTAGTGAAAGATGTAATGGAATGCAATGAATTCAGAAACTCTAATGTACAACAAGTGCTATAAGAGTATTTGAAGACGGTTGAGGTTATGACATTATCATCTGCCAAAGATGATGTAACATGCCATAATATATTCTCGAATGGAATTAAGAGGAAGTGAAGACAATGATCACTTAGGAATAGAGATTCCATACACAACAATTTAAAATACTAGATACTTATATGAGGATGAGAGTGACATCATGTGATGGGAGAGTGTTGGTTGGACCAACGTGTTGAGAATGATGGTTTTGATATATCGTTTGCACTGACAATGACGTGCTTGATATGTGTCAAGAATGAAGAGGATGAGATCCATTGATGGTGTTCTAGACAATGAAGTCGTGATATTAAAAGGAAAATCCTAGACTCGTTGGTTGTGAGAGGGTTGTCTATTTTAAGTGGCTAAAAACTGACTCAGATACCCGCGGATTGGGCGGAACCAAATTTTTGGTTTCGTCCGTCTTATCTAAGGGTACTGTGGGACCAGAATTGATTTGGTCATGTTTTGTCATTTTTGATCAAACGAAGGTTCAAGCTAAGGTCTATCTACTTATGACTACAGATGTAATTTCACTAATCCTAGTCAAAGTCTAAGGAAACTTAATGGTTATCGTTTAAGAGGTTTGTCAAACACATGATGTATTTTTCACTTGACGAGGTATACTGTGATGTTGAAACACTTGTGATTTAGTGAGCTGATTATAATTGAATGGTGTGAACCTATGAGTAAGTGTTCTTAGATACAAAAATACAATTATGTGAATGATTTTCTCTCCCTCTTAATCGGTGGACATCCAACATAATGTGTGATGTATCAAATGAAGAATGACGGTAAAGTGTTTAAGATGTTGCATGTTAATGAAAGCGATGAGCTTAGTAATGTTTTTTTTTGCGGATGTTTGATTAGCATACAAAGAACTTCATCCTTGAAGTCACGTAGCTCTTCTCTATCAATGCGAGATGATCGCATGACGAGGCATGTGGTTTTCTCATTGGAGGTGTATTGTTATAACTAAAAGGTGATGGAGATGTTGTTAGGAAAGCGGAAGCAATAATGCAATTTGGAAAGAGGTTGATTGGAAGATACGTAAACACAAATTTCAATCCTCTAAAACTTAATCCTGTTAGCTTCAAAAGCTATATGCAAGAGAATGGGTCCCATAAGCATATTACTAATCTACGTAGTAATAAAGGGATTATAATTATGCAAAATAGTCATAACAAAGTGAGATAACAAGTAATTTGTTATCAACCTACAATATAAACATGTTAATGACAAAATATGTGATTATGATAGAAATCATAACATCTTATATAAACAAATATTCACCTACTAGACAAAAAGCTACCACATATCATCAAGACAAATAATCATATTGCAAGAGAGCATGACATTGTTTGAGATACTTATATTGTGAAATTGTTTCGATATAATGCTTAGTCACTTAAGCATACTTACTCATTAATTAACACAATAAAACGACTTCTAAATGTTTATCATACCAAAAGCACTTAGACTTATTATAGGTGCACACATGGCAAACAAATAGTGTGACAAGGTCACAAAAGAAGTGAGACGACAGGTTCATGCAAACAATTCAAACATTTTGGAAGCATGCATCATTTTAGACTATCCAACGAAAAAGCTCAATGAATGTCAACTAAAGACAAGAGCTATCTAACATCATGTATTAAAAATGATATATCGTGAGTTAACAAGAACCATGTTAATCTTGTGAAATATCATATAACACGTATCATGCAAATCATGTTAACGTATAGTAGCATGAAACATATATAAGCATGCAGGCAAAACCTTTCGAAGGTTTACACATTTGACTATCAATCAAATAATTATCATGATAACGTCAAGATACTTAATCATATCAAACAAATAACATGTAATCAACACATGTATATGTAATGCAAGTGATTTTACTAAGAAAAATCACATCTACTACTTGGTTGATTAATATTCCTAAGACAAGATAAATTATCTTATTTTAATACTTACTTTAGGCAAGTATAGGAATAAAGAATTTTCAAGTTGGAGAATGAATATGAGACTATTACTAGCGGTGCTCAATTCAGGCTAAATACGACCATTTTTATGGGTGATTCCACATACCCAACTTCTCTGCTGGAAGCAATTTAACCGTTAGGTTAAATTGAGTTTCTAGTGCAATAGGTTCTCCAGTAGTCATTCTCATGTCTGAAAGATAGGAATTCTATTTTTGCCTATCAAAGTATATAAAATATGATAGTTTACCAATACTTGGCTTAATGAGACTCAACTATTTCTATTAGAACTAAGGTGATGAAGATGTCATGTTATATACGGGAATTTGACAAATATGTGTCAACAGATTTTAATCTTTGTGTTTGGAATCTAAGGTTGAATGATCTAAAGGGTGACATATTTTATGTTGAGTTTAAGTATGTGTTATGCAAGTGATTTGATCATCTAAGACCAAGAGATGTGTTTGTGTGTGATAATGGAATATGTTAAGAACGTTCTTAAGAAAGCTCTTTGGAACAAGAATCTAAGTAAAGTTACCAACTTTAATAGATCTTGTGTATGCTCCAGAGATGTGGATATGTACAAGGTTTGAGCAAGGTTTGGTTATGATGTACGCTTGAAAGTAAATAGATACATATAGTATCCTTTAACAAGTAAGATTATCTCATGGGATAAAGTTATCATGCTTATGAAAACAAGTATGACAAGATGAGGGAGATACGCTAGTTCATAGAACTTGCAGATGTTTGTTTAAGATGAGATATAATGAAATCTCGTGTAACACAACCGTTCATGTTGCAAGGAGATAATGATGCATAGGATATACATTATCCTTTTAACAAGATGAAAACTAAACACATAATGTTTTTTCGAAACATCATGTTTTCCTAAATGCAGAAGTTTAATGACAAAGTATTACCAATACTTTGATAACTTGTGAAGGTGGTACTACTTAGACCTAGTGGAAATTGATACATAATGAATGTGAGTATCATGCTCATTTGATGGTGAAGGTTCTAATCCTATAGGTGGTAAAGTATGGTTGCGCACATTTGATTTGGTACGAGTGTTTGGACAAAGGGCTTTTTGAGCAATGCACTCAATGGTATGGATTATGGTGTTGTAGGGGTTTGTTGTACTATGGATGTTGAAGATAACAAGGATGGAGACTAATTTTTGTGATCCATAGGTAGGTACAACTAGTGTGTGATGTGATCTGAAGCTTAGGGCCTGAGATATATCACAGAGGTGAATGTGACGGGACGATGGTGAAAGTACAAGTGTACTTAGGTGATAGGATAAGTGTTTTAACATATGTTGTTAAAATACTTTGGTGTTGATTCTTTCGGATATGACTTTTAATGACTATAATCGTAAGTCAAATTTACTTGAATATTTCGGACGAAATACTTAAGTTGTCAATCCTACTTTGTTGAGATTGGATAGCATCCAAGGATAGCAAGACTTGATAATACATCTATAACCTAAGCGTGAGTTATGACTCGATGTAAATATTAATCGTCTTGAAGGATGACATGTTAACCAAGTAAGACAACATATGTGAATACAAGATAATATCAATAGTCATGAGATGGGCTTGTGATATGTGATATCTTTGCAAATGAGGAGTTTGGATTTGTTGTGAAGTTGTCAATTAACAAATCAAGCTAATGTATGAATAAAGAACGGGAGGATGCATTGAATGTGTGTAATGATCACAAATACTCAGTGGTCCGCGGATTGCAAGTAATCAACTTCAGGGTTCCTTTCTTTATGGAGAAAGGTACCTTGGAGTATTCTCATGAAATTTGAAAGTATGATTAAAGATGATTATCCTATTGGTGCAAGTGAGATTTCATGATCCTAATACGAGTGAATATTAGTGAAAAGAATCCTAGTGATAAAAGTGAGTGATCTTGAGTGCGGGATTTAAACGAAAATTTAAAAATCTAACTATTAGTCTGGCGGACCCAATAAACAACACAGGCGGAACCCAGAATTTGGTTCCGCTGAATCCGTTAATTGAATTTTGGCGGCACCAAAAGTTTCAATAGACGGAACCATAAATTTGGTTCTGCCATATCCGCCAAATGGAATTTCTTTACAGAGGGCATTTCAAAAGACCCGAAACCCGTTCAATTCTCGAAAATTGTCCTAAAACATATGTAACTACTTATTTTTGATTGATTAAAAACAAAAACCCGGGTTCTAACACATGTTAGCATATAGATCAAACCAAGGATTTTGAACTTACCATTTATGGAAGTTAAGCCAAACAGTGGCTTAAACACGGAAACTTGATAATATCAAAGTGTTATCGTTCTGCATGACACGGTTAGTTCACATGATCAATCAAAGATAAGTTTCTATCCTATAACAAGACACATACATTAAATGTCATTGTAAAAGCAGATATACCAAACACCTTTTTACAAGAATACCACATGTTTAAAAATGTAGTGACACATTTAAACACTTGACCTTCTTTCAAGATACTTAATTAGTGTTAATTAATTCTCATTCCTAAGTGAATTATGCAAGATAATCACATAACATATGCAAAGAAGAATATCTAAGTCTATAAAAAATACAAAAACAATTTATCAACTTATTGCACAAAATCTAGCAAAAGTCCTATTGTGCATAAACAGGAGATTGACAAACAAGCAAATGAATATCATGGCAAGATTGACACTTATGTATTACAAACAAACAAGTGTAATCACAACATTAAACAAGCAAACAACATGTATGCAAATAGCTAGAACAAGTAGTCACATAGCATAGCATAAAAGGAAAGATACTTTTCGTCACTTTGTGTTTAAACATGACGATGTACATCAAGCTTGATTATTTTCCTTTATATATATTAATATCTCCTATTTTAGCATCATTTCAACTTATGTGACTTATCAAATCATTTACGAAGTGATTTTTCAACTAAATTAATAGTTATCCCAAACACTCCTTTCAAACTCATATTTTTCGTAAATTTGCTTTAAGCACACAATTTGACACTTAAATCTTTTGAGAAATCTTTCCTTTTGATTTCCCAAAGACATCTTCAAGCTTGTATACAAAGTAACATTTAACAACAAAATTTCTAAGTATACTTAGCGAAACATTTTTCATATTATATTCTGTTTCAATGGTAAATTGATACATGGATCGTACTCCATTTTAAAAACCATTTGTTTTGAAAATAAGAGCCACGAGGCTCCGATACCAACTTAAAACTTGTTGTATCAAATTCCCGATTAAGCTTGTTGTAATATGAAAGATGTTAAGTGTAGTTTATGACTAGCATATACTGAGACAAGTTGTCACACAAGTATTATCAACAAGACACAACACAAGCAATCATATAATGCAAACATAAAAGTAAAGTAGTAAGTAAAAGAAAGCGCAAACCGAACACGATGATTTATAGTGGTTCGGTCACGGAGCTTGATATGTGTCTAAATACACATATATTACCTTGTTTAAACCCACATAAACAGTCAAAAACACTTTGAAAAGTCTCAAAAAGACAGAAAAATATTTAAACTGTGTTTTATTCATAAATTGTCAAATCTAGTCCCTAGTTATTCAAAACATGGAAACTTTTCATAAAAGGCCCTCAGGGATTTTCAAGTTGTCAAAATTAGCCTTATAAAGTTCAGTTTTGCAAAACGGCAACTTTAGTCCCTGAAAATTTTAATGATTGACAGAATTTACCCTGGACATTTTAAATTGGAAAATTAACATTTTTGGTCCTTTGGTAAATTAAACTTGGCAATTTTGGTCCTTATGATAACTTTGGGAGAATTACATTTTCAGTCCTTGGATTTTCAGGAAATAACAAAAATGGTCCTTGTGTTTAATACTATAACCAGCCGGACCCTTTTTATTATATAAACCCAAAACACAAACCCAAAACTAAACCCAGCCCAACCACTAAACCATAACCCGGCCCAACCCTTAAATAAATAAAACCAGGTTTGACCCCAGTCAAACCCAGTCAAATACTCCTTCTCCCTCACAAAAATCCGCCAATACCACCTCCAAAACCACCACCACCTGTCCTCCACCTTTCCACCTCATCACCCCAGTCACTAACCACTCCCCCTCCACCTCCATAAACTCCCAAACTTCCTTAATTGCAACAAAACTGCTTCAATCCACTAGTATGACTTTGGCGCCAAAATTACAAGTGGAGGGCTTGGATTAATTCAGCTTAATTGGACTGCTGGGATAGCTTCAAAGAGATAAGAGAGATATTTGGGAAGCATAAAAAGACCACAAGACAGAGAGAGGAGAGTAGTAGGTGCTAGTTTAGTGTAATTTAGTTAAAATAATGTCGTAGTTAGTTTTTATTGTAATTTCTTCCTGGGTTTTATAGTTTTTGTATAATTTAAGTTGTTTAAGTTGTATTTGAACCAGTTAATCAAAGTTTAATTCATGTTTCATGTTTAACAGTTTTTCCCGCCTAAATTGTTCTTAGTTAATTTTATGCTTTAAACCAGCAATCTCTGCTCCATTAAGCTTATTTAAGCTTATTTGGACTTAAATTCTGTTAAATCAAGTTAAAATTTAAGTTTTCAGAAAAGTCAACTCTTGGTCAACAAAGCACTGTAGCATTGCTTAAAATCTGCTTATTATGATTTTTACTGCTTATTCCTGTGTAAATTAGTTAATTAAGGATCCTGTATCAATAGTTCAGCTATTTTTGGTCTTTTGCTTTGAAAAGCTTAAAACAGTCATAAAGTCCAAGTTTAGTCCATTATAAGCTATAGCTTATCTAGAGCTTATTTTAAATTTGAAAACTGCTTATCTTCACTTAATTAAGTAATTAGTTAATAATATGTTAGGTCTATAAGTTATTTCAGAAATTCCTAGTTCAAAACTCAAAACAGTCCAGGTATAGGGGTGTTTGGCTGTGTGGGTCAAAGTGGGTAATTTGGGGTATTACACTGTTCATTTGCCAAAAGTCTGATTTCACTTAAGCTAATCATCACTAACATAAGCTGTTTCAGCTTTATTTTGCTTGTTTTGAAGTTGTTTGCAGATTTGGACTAGGGGACTGCTCTCATAAGGCAGTCACTTGCCTCATTAAGCTCACAATAAGCTAGGCTTATTGTGGAGTTGTTTTCTTGCATTCTCAGGTTCCTTTATACTCTCTTTTCAGTTTGTGTCAGAATCAAATAGGACTTGTGCTTAGAATTCCCTTTAACAGACCTTATTCAGCTTTGCTAGTTTTATTTTTAAGTTTTCTTAGTTTTTGCAAATTTTTTAGATTTTCTATAGCTCTCATATTAAGCCCTTAGTAGCTGTAATTTAGGATTTTTAAAGTTCACAAGCTCATCTTTATTTAGTATTTTTTGTCAGATTTATGGTTTAGCTTATCATAGCTTTTAATGGGCTTGAAAAGCCCATTTTTGCCCTGTCCTCAGTTCATTAGCAGCCTGCAAGCCCAAACACTGCTGATCTTGGTGGCTTTCTAGCTTATCCAGTTAAGCAGTTTGCTTAATTTTTGGTTTTTCATAAAGTTCACATAGTAAGGTTCAAATGTAGTATCTGGTATCTAATGTTCTAGCTTATTAGATAGCTTAAATCAAGCCTTGAAAATCACTACTTGGCCTGCAACTGTCCTGTGTACACCAGGTTTGGTTCATTGCTTAATTGAGCTTTTCAGCTTATTTTCTTAGCTTTTCTCTTTTCTTTGGCTTCCTTTAAGCCCATCTAATTTGTTCTTATCTTATTTTCTTGTTTGTGTCTAATTTATAGCTTTTTAGAAGCTTGTTGGCGTTTGAAAAACCAAGTTAAGCTTGTAAAAGCTTAACTGTGGTGAGATTAAGCTCCCACTGAGCTTATTTCTTAGTTCTAAAAATACTTTCTTTTTAAAAGTTGTTAGTTATTAAGTGTTTAGTATGTTTGTAAAAAGAAAATCAAAAAAATAAAATAGTTTTGTGTTTTGTGCTTGCCAGGATTCGAACCTGGGACCTCTTGGTCAAAGCTGGTCAGAAACCAGACCAAGCACACGCACCATCCCCCCTAGTGTGTTATTAGTGTTTTAGTTTTCTTTATTTATTTATATAGTATTCTAGTCAGATTTGCTTATTTAAGCTTATCTGCTTATTGTACTGCTTATTAATAAGTATTTCACACTTTTTATATTTTTCCCTAGCTTCTTATACTAATAAGTAACTTAGGAAAAAGTTTTAGAATTTTCTTGATAGTTTTAATATTTTTAACCTTTTATTTAGTTTAACATAGTAATTAAATCATAATAAATAGAAAAATAATCAGAAAAATATAAATCCAATTTTCATAATTTTCTTTTGTTATTTTTAATCTAGGAAAAATATAAAATTATTTTTAGTCCTTAAGAAAAACCAAAAATAGAAAAATAGTGATAGCTTCTATTTAATAGAATTTATTTTTTTAAATTTTAATTAAGTAATTTTCAATTGTATAATTTTCTTAGCTTCTATTTACCTTAGAGTATTTATATAAAAAATTTCAGATTTTTCTTTAATCTTTTAGTATTTATTAGAATTTTAATTAGTTTAAATAAATATTAAATAGTTTTTAATTAATAATAATTAATTAATAAGTCAAATAAATAATTTTCTTTTTCTAATAATTTTCTTTTATTATTAGGATTGTAAAAATTTAAATTTTCATATTCGTAGGTTTTTTATTTCTTAAAACTCACGTTTTATTTCGTACGTTTACGTTTATTTAAATTTAAACATACGTCTTTTAGTTTTAAACGTTTCTAGGTAATTTGCTTTCTCGTATTTGTTCTTATAGCTTGTTTAAGCTATTTTCTTTTATTCCTTAGTGTAAATTATTCAAAACCCTTTTCCGTTCAATTATCGCCCGATCACAGATTCGTTTTATTTCAGAATTCACACCTCGCTGGGACTTAAACGACCCGGGGATAAAACTATACTCCTTGGATAATTGCATTGTGTTCTCAAGTGGTTTGACTTTGTTTGACCACATCCGTGGTTGATTTAAGTTGACTGTTTTAGGGGCCGATCAAATTTTGGCGCCGCTGCCGGGGAGGTGTGCTGCGTTGAACGAATTTGAAGCATCAGTGATTGTTGAATATACACCCATTGTATATTTACCATCTTTGTTCATATTTTCTTATTTTTCATATAAAACTAAAATAATCGTGAAGTTAATTCGTTTGACTAAACGATTTCCAAAAACATTTTTATTCAAGTTTTCAACGAACACAAAAAACCCAAAAATATTCATCTTTACCCTCTCACCCTTTTTGATTCTTTATCCCTTTACCCTCTATCCATTTGATTCTAAACTTCTTATACCCTTCTTCTATGGCGTCTCTCGGGTACAAATGTTTTGATTGTAAAAGCCCGTTGATTGACAGCCATCGTTGTTCTAAGTGTGCGTGTGAGCGGTGTGGAAAGCATGCACCAAAGGATCGTGGATCTTGTTATTGGTGTGAATTATCCACTAAAGAGTCTCTCAAGGATTCTCAAAGTCCTTCCTACTACCCTCCACAGCCCGAGATACGTGCTATTAATGACAAACCGTCGAGAATCGATCCTAACCTTTCAGGATTTACAGTTAAAAGTTTGTCAAGCAAACGTACAGAACTTAGAACAGTGACTGAAAAGAATGACTTGCCTAATCTTCACGTTTATCAAAAACAAGAACCAGAGTCCATAACGGAAGTGGTGGAAATTCCTAGCTCTCAGAGCACTCCACTTGTCCCACCTCCGGATTTTATTCCTTGTGTCGGTTGTGGTGAGTCGCTTTTCGGTTTGCCATGTCGTTGGTGTACATGTGAACAATGTGGTAATGATATTCGAGACGGAAGTTGTTTGTTTTGTGGTTCGAGGAATTCATTTTCTTATGATCCTGATCCGAACTCATTCAACGACTCTTCAAATTTCTCCAATTACCCATCACATTCATACGAGCAAGTATCATATTGTCCAAATCTCAATGATGCATCGTATCAAAATACACCAAACTTTTCTTGTGAGTACTGTGGAGGCCCACATTTTAGCTCTGATTGTCAAACAGGGAATCCATTTCCTTGTAACAATTACGACGATCCATATCACGACCAACCTCCACAGTGCCAAATAACTCAAACTCCTCAGCAAACCCAGCAAGACACTTATCTAGAGCTTCTAGAGTTAGTGAAAAGAGCTGAGGAGTTTAATAAAAAAACATTTCAGAATGCTCCCAGTTTTTCTTGTGTATATTGTGGGGGTCCTCATGATGATAATCAATGTCAACCTTCTGGTTTTGACAGATCCCCACCCCCGCAATTTTCATTAATTCTAAATTCACATGAGAAATCCATGGCGGAATTATTGACTGAAGAGCAGGTTGCTAAAATAGATTCCCATGATGCCTTTGAAAAAGCTGTTAGGGAATCAATTGCAAAAGAAAAACCAGCCAGATCTAGCTCTCAGTTCTGTTTTATTCCTGATGACAGTGATGATGAAGATACACTTGATATCCTTCAATTCTATAAAGATTCATCAAGTTCATCAGTTGATATCCCAGCAGTTGAGATTCCATCTCAAACAACTGCTATCACACCCGAGGTTCACACTCACTCTCTAAGTATGGGGGATGAGCATCTTGACACAATTCCTGCAAAGGAATCAGACGTATTCATAAAGTCTAGTGTCGAGAACCTTGTCCCAATCCCAAGAGAGTCACAGGGAATTCTCGAGCATTTGTGTGATATCCCTCCTCCTCTTATCTTCCCAAAAGATCATGTTGAGATGTTCTCCGATTCTAATGATGACGATTCGTTATCTTGTGGAGACATCATTTATGTGGAAGAATTGCCTTCTAAGCTAGTCAGCTTAGAAGAAGAGAATAATGAAGAAATTGACACTGAAATCAAAGATGAAGCTCTTCGAGCAACATTATTGAATGTCAGTCTTCTCGTTTCTAAAATCGAGGCTTTCAAGGAAAAATCCATTTCATCTCCTATCCCCATAAAGGATAGTGACATATTTTCCGATGATTCTATTCCGGAAATGGAAGCTTTCTGTTTTGATCAGATGGGAGAGAAAATTAGTGGCAACACCACTTCTCATTCTCATAATTCTCTCCCCGATTATGAATCATTTACATTTGAGGAGTTCACTGATGAACTCACTCACATCAAATCTGAATATGATTCATTCACCTTTGAGGAGTTCTCCGATGAACTCACTCATATCATATCTCCGCCGGAGTATGATAACTTCATATTTGATCTTGACAAAGATTATCTTTGTGTTCCGGAGGGAGATATTCTCAAAACTGAGAATTTGATTAATCTCAAAATTCCATCCCTCCCGCCCAGAATATGTCTTGATCAAATGAGCTTAAATGACGAGATTCATGATCCTGAAATCATGAATTCTCCTTCTAATGATGATGAGTTAGTCATGATTTTTATCATGACTTTCTTTCTTTTCTTCACCTACACGGTGACTTCTCCTGTTCTTCACTCCTTCGGGAATGAAGACACTATCTTTGATCCCGGCATTTTTATTTATCATTTGTGAGCCGGATCTGTGTATATCTCATCGGTGTGGAACTTTCATGAAATTCAATGTTTTTCCAAACATTTTAAACGAAAGTCCGATGGAGATTTTTTGTTCCACGTGCTTCCCCAAGAACAAATGAATGCGGGGTCGAGTCAAGCTAGTGACTCGGTGAACAAAAATTAGCTCACCATATGGGTTTTTCACCCATATTTTGTTTTCCACGTGCTTCCCCAAGAACCAATGAATGCGGGGTGAGTCCAAGCATGTCGTGTTAGACAAAAATAGCTCACCATATGGTTCACAATAATTTAGACTATAAAAAAAAATTTTAAATACCCAAAAGTGTAAGTGCAACACATGTGTATATATTACAAAATTAAAAAAAAAAAAAAACAAAAAAAAAAAAAAAAAAAAATGTATATAAAAGCTATAATATTTCCCTTTACGTTCTAAGTGTTGGTTTAACAGCCGGTACTTTGAATATTGAGGGCAATATTCAGTTCTAAGTGTGGGGGGGAATTCTGGCGAATTTGTTCACATATGTACCTTTTAGTGCCCCAGTACCCCCATTTTGGCCAAAATTTTAAAATTTTTTTCTCACTTAGAACTCAATAAATGGTTATCAGTCCACCATGTCTAACCCACATAAGGATTGGCTAATCCAGGAGCAAACGGCTCTTGGTAAAGATAAATCAAATCCGTTTATGGCTTGCAATTTGCCCAAAATTGTATGGTATTCGACTCACCATATCCTAAAAAGTGAAGAGTTGGCTAGCCCGCAAGGTTATGGCTTGTGGTAAAGGCAGTGGAAAAACCATAATTGGTAATCAGCTCACCAAAGATAATATTAATAATTTATCTAAGAGTTGGCTAGTCCAGAAGCAAACGGCTTCTGGTAAAGACAAATCAAAACCGTTGACAGCTTGTGGTTTGCTCAAAATCACTTGGTTATCATTGTACCAAAGTTCTTACTTGAACTGAAACAATTGGCTACTCCAGAAATGATGGATATCTGGTAAAGAGAAAAATCCATTAAAACTTCATAAAAGATTGCTAGGGACTAGCAATAGTTTAGTGTGGGGGATTTGATATGTGTCTAAATACACATATATTTACCTTGTTTAAACCCACATAAACAGTCAAAAAACACTTTGAAAAGTCTCAAAAAGACAGAAAAATATTTAAACTGTGTTTTATTCATAAATTGTCAAATCTAGTCCCTAGTTATTCAAAACATGGAAACTTTTCATAAAAGGCCCTCAGGGATTTTCAAGTTGTCAAAATTAGCCTTATAAAGTTCAGTTTTGCAAAACGGCAACTTTAGTCCCTGAAAATTTTAATGATTGACAGAATTTACCCTGGACATTTTAAATTGGAAAATTAACATTTTTGGTCCTTTGGTAAATTAAACTTGGCAATTTTGGTCCTTATGATAACTTTGGGAGAATTACATTTTCAGTCCTTGGATTTTCAGGAAATAACAAAAATGGTCCTTGTGTTTAATACTATAACCAGCCGGACCCTTTTTATTATATAAACCCAAAACACAAACCCAAAACTAAACCCAGCCCAACCACTAAACCATAACCCGGCCCAACCCTTAAATAAATAAAACCAGGTTCGACCCCAGTCAAACCCAGTCAAATACTCCTTCTCCCTCACAAAAATCCGCCAATACCACCTCCAAAACTACCACCACCTGTCCTCCACCTTTCCACCTCATCACCTCAGTCACTAACCACTCCCCCTCCACCTCCATAAACTCCCAAACTTCCTTAATTGCAACAAAACTGCTTCAATCCACTAGTATGACTTTGGCGCCAAAATTACAAGTGGAGGGCTTGGATTAATTCAGCTTAATTGGACTGCTGGGATAGCTTCAAAGAGATAAGAGAGATATTTGGGAAGCATAAAAAGACCACAAGACAGAGAGAGGAGAGTAGTAGGTGCTAGTTTAGTGTAATTTAGTTAAAATAATGTCGTAGTTAGTTTTTATTGTAATTTCTTCCTGGGTTTTATAGTTTTTGTATAATTTAAGTTGTTTAAGTTGTATTTGAACCAGTTAATCAAAGTTTAATTCATGTTTCATGTTTAACAGTTTTTCCCGCCTAAATTGTTCTTAGTTAATTTTATGCTTTAAACCAGCAATCTCTGCTCCATTAAGCTTATTTAAGCTTATTTGGACTTAAATTCTGTTAAATCAAGTTAAAATTTAAGTTTTCAGAAAAGTCAACTCTTGGTCAACAAAGCACTGTAGCATTGCTTAAAATCTGCTTATTATGATTTTTACTGCTTATTCCTGTGTAAATTAGTTAATTAAGGATCCTGTATCAATAGTTCAGCTATTTTTGGTCTTTTGCTTTGAAAAGCTTAAAACAGTCATAAAGTCCAAGTTTAGTCCATTATAAGCTATAGCTTATCTAGAGCTTATTTTAAATTTGAAAACTGCTTATCTTCACTTAATTAAGTAATTAGTTAATAATATGTTAGGTCTATAAGTTATTTCAGAAATTCCTAGTTCAAAACTCAAAACAGTCCAGGTATAGGGTGTTTTGGCTGTGTGGGTCAAAGTGGGTAATTTGGGGTATTACACTGTTCATTTGCCAAAAGTCTGATTTCACTTAAGCTAATCATCACTAACATAAGCTGTTTCAGCTTTATTTTGCTTGTTTTGAAGCTGTTTGCAGATTTGGACTAGGGGACTGCTCTCATAAGGCAGTCACTTGCCTCATTAAGCTCACAATAAGCTAGGCTTATTGTGGAGTTGTTTTCTTGCATTCTCAGGTTCCTTTATACTCTCTTTTCAGTTTGTGTCAGAATCAAATAGGACTTGTGCTTAGAATTCCCTTTATCAGACCTTATTCAGCTTTGCTAGTTTTATTTTTAAGTTTTCTTAGTTTTTGCAAATTTTTTAGATTTTCTATAGCTCTCATATTAAGCCCTTAGTAGCTGTAATTTAGGATTTTTAAAGTTCACAAGCTCATCTTTATTTAGTATTTTTTGTCAGATTTATGGTTTAGCTTATCATAGCTTTTAATGGGCTTGAAAAGCCCATTTTTGCCCTGTCCTCAGTTCATTAGCAGCCTGCAAGCCCAAACACTGCTGATCTTGGTGGCTTTCTAGCTTATCCAGTTAAGCAGTTTGCTTAATTTTTGGTTTTTCATAAAGTTCACATAGTAAGATTCAAATGTAGTATCTGGTATCTAATGTTCTAGCTTATTAGATAGCTTAAATCAAGCCTTGAAAATCACTACTTGGCCTGCAACTGTCCTGTGTACACCAGGTTTGGTTCATTGCTTAATTGAGCTTTTCAGCTTATTTTCTTAGCTTTTCTCTTTTCTTTGGCTTCCTTTAAGCCCATCTAATTTGTTCTTATCTTATTTTCTTGTTTGTGTCTAATTTATAGCTTTTTAGAAGCTTGTTGGCGTTTGAAAAACCAAGTTAAGCTTGTAAAAGCTTAACTGTGGTGAGATTAAGCTCCCACTGAGCTTATTTCTTAGTTCTAAAAATACTTTCTTTTTAAAAGTTGTTAGTTATTAAGTGTTTAGTATGTTTGTAAAAAGAAAATCAAAAAAATAAAATAGTTTTGTGTTTTGTGCTTGCCAGGATTCGAACCTGGGACCTCTTGGTCAAAGCTGGTCAGAAACCAGACCAAGCACACGCACCATCTCCCCTAGTGTGTTATTAGTGTTTTAGTTTTCTTTATTTATTTATATAGTATTCTAGTCAGATTTGCTTATTTAAGCTTATCTGCTTATTGTACTGCTTATTAATAAGTATTTCACACTTTTTATATTTTTCCCTAGCTTCTTATACTAATAAGTAACTTAGGAAAAAGTTTTAGAATTTTCTTGATAGTTTTAATATTTTTAACCTTTTATTTAGTTTAACATAGTAATTAAATCATAATAAATAGAAAAATAATCAGAAAAATATAAATCCAATTTTCATAATTTTCTTTTGTTATTTTTAATCTAGGAAAAATATAAAATTATTTTTAGTCCTTAAGAAAAACCAAAAATAGAAAAATAGTGATAGCTTCTATTTAATAGAATTTATTTTTTTAAATTTTAATTAAGTAATTTTCAATTGTATAATTTTCTTAGCTTCTATTTACCTTAGAGTATTTATATAAAAAATTTCAGATTTTTCTTTAATCTTTTAGTATTTATTAGAATTTTAATTAGTTTAAATAAATATTAAATAGTTTTTAATTAATAATAATTAATTAATAAGTCAAATAAATAATTTTCTTTTTCTAATAATTTTCTTTTATTATTAGGATTGTAAAAATTTAAATTTTCATATTCGTAGGTTTTTTATTTCTTAAAACTCACGTTTTATTTCGTACGTTTACGTTTATTTAAATTTAAACATACGTCTTTTAGTTTTAAACGTTTCTAGGTAATTTGCTTTCTCGTATTTGTTCTTATAGCTTGTTTAAGCTATTTTCTTTTATTCCTTAGTGTAAATTATTCAAAACCCTTTTCCGTTCAATTATCGCCCGATCACAGATTCGTTTTATTTCAGAATTCACACCTCGCTGGGACTTAAACGACCCGGGGATAAAACTATACTCCTTGGATAATTGCATTGTGTTCTCAAGTGGTTTGACTTTGTTTGACCACATCCGTGGTTGATTTAAGTTGACTGTTTTAGGGCCGATCAGAGCTCCTCTCCGCCCTACTCCACTCCCCGAGTACCCAACTCGAGAGTTACTTCACTAGATCAACAAGCTCCCTTCTCGGCGGAGAAAACCTTACAATCGTCGATTACACTTTTTCTGGTATAAAGCTAAATACCGGGTTCTAGTTCGAGGTAGAACCAACCTGACGTAGCCTGTACAATTTTCGACACTAAGTTAGATGTCGAGTTCTTTTACATGGGTACAACCACTCCCGTCGTCGCTTATACTTTTTCCGACACTAAGCTAGATGTCGAGTTCTTTTACATGGGTACAACCACTCCCGTCGTCACTTATATTTTTTTCGACACTAAGCTAGATGTCGAGTTCTTTTACAAGGGTACAACCACTCCCAATATGTTTTATGACCCAACATATAAACCTTGTGTTTTATGGCACAAACACATAAACCATCTAATCTAGTTTGACGTTTAAATTGTAATGCAATGATGTTTACAACAATGATCCATGACATAAATGTCCACTGGATATGAATGCCTAATCTAAATGAACTTCCGTTGATAGGAAGCCTTTAATGGATGAAGATCACAAGCTCTCTAAACTTGTTGTGATGGATCTTCATATATGTATGCATGTGGAATCTACATGAACTTCTTGAATAAGAAGTCTTCAAACATTGAGGATGTCAAGTGGTCTTGAATCTTCATATGTTGGTATGCTTCGATGAATGATGACTTCAAGATCTTCTAACCTTCTTGGTGGATCAAGAAGTATGTTATGCTTATGATGGATGATAACTCATGATCTCTGAGCTTGCTTCACAGGATCATTATGAGTGTATGCTTACAACATAATGAAAGTTAGTAACATTATGATCATTATGAAAAGGGTGATTAATGTGTGTTTCTACATGGTTTACTACTGATCTAAATGTATGCAAAGGGTGAAGAGAATGTGTGTTCTTGTGGGTTAAAATAATGGGTAAACAATGGGCTACTATTTATAGAAAAACTGTTCAAACAGCCCGCGGATTTGGCGGACCCAAATCCTGGGGTCCGTCCCCTTTGCTGTTTGGTTCCGCCGGGACATGACAGCTAGATCTTACCATATCTTACCAAGATCTTACACAGTCCAACTCATTGCTTGAAAATCTTTCCAAAATATTTTACTAAATCTTACAAGCTATCCAAATGATGTATGCCATGATGTCATGAACATATTTTCATTTTAAGAATTAAAATGTAAATAATGTAAATGTATATATGTTTGTCCTATGTATATACTAGCTTAACTAATATATGTTTACCAATATGTATCATGTTAGTTTGACACCTAAAGTGTACTTATCCTATTAATCTTAGGAAACATGATGTACAAGTAAAAGTACTTGTATATGCAAAATGTGAAATAAGGTTCTAAGTAGAATGATTAGTCTTTTTAAAATACTTAATTACCTAGCCGTATTTTAAACATTCTAAATGATTTGTTAAGGGTTTGATCATAATGTCACATAACAAACATTTACGAACCTGTGTTGTACCATACGAGGACTCGAGATGTGTTGAATGTATTGTTGAGACAAAATAAGATTACAAGTAACTTGTAGATTTTATGTTATGTATCAAGTTACATGTTTGTCATCAATCAAAACAAACGAGACTGCTTGCACTAACATAATGAACTGATAAATAAGGCTAACTTATAAACAATACTAATTGATAAATTGATGAACATTGTGACCTAACTGGCGAACATTGTGATTTTTTTTAGAAAACTAATGAACTGATGAGCAACGTAATTTTTTTTATAGAAAACTGATGAATATTATGATATTTTTTAGAATACTGATGAACTAAGGAACATTGTGATTTTTTTAGAAACCTGATGAACATTACGATTTTTTTGTTATAAAACTGATAAAGTGATGAACAACGTGATCTAACTGATGAACATTGTGATGTTGTTTAGCAAAAAGAAACTGATGAACAACGTGATTTTTTTAAGAAAACTGATGAACTGATGAACAATGTGAATTTTTTTAGAAAACTGATGAATTGATAAACATTGTGATGTAACTGATGAACAACATAAAAAACCTGATGAACATTATGATTTTTTTAAGAAAACTGATGAACTGATGAACCTTATAATTTTTTTATAGAAAACTGATGAACTAATGAATCTTATGATTTTTTTATAGAAAACTGATGAACAATGCGATTTTTTTTAGAAAACTAATATATTGATGAACATTGTGATGTAACTGATGAATAAAATCAAAGAAAACTGATGAACGTTATAATTTTTTTTTTAGAAAACTGATGAACCTTATGATTTTTTTATAGAAAACTGAAGAACTGATAAACATTATGATTTTTTTTACAAAAAACTGACGAACATTATGATATATATATATATATATATATATATATATATATATATATATATATATATATATATATATATATATATATATATATATATATATATATATATATATATATATATAGAGGATAAAGATCAAATAAAAAGACAAATATCCGTACACTACGTAAAAAGATTATTTTTTAAAAAAAAGTTCGCAAAAAATTCTAAAAAAATTCCACAAGATCGGGTATGTTGGTGCATGAAAAAGTTGTGAAGGAAATTTTTCTAAAAGTGGATACTTTTTCCGAAAATAAATTATGAAAAAATACGTTTGTGTATTAAATCGCTTTTTTGTGCATCAAAAATTTGTTTTTGCACCCAAGTTCTATTGACTTTTGTCATCAAAATAATATTGCGCATCTAACTAAAACAAGTTGAAAATTTTGTGCATCAAAATTTTTTTGCGCATCAAAATTTGTTTTTTGTGCATTAAAAAAAAAAACGTATAAAAACTCAAAATCAGAAAAACTTCTTTCACAAAAGTTTTATGCACCAACATACCCGATCTTGTGGAATTTTTTTGGATTTTTTGGTGAAATTTTTAAAAAATAAAAATCTTTTTACGTAGTGTACGGATATTTGTCTTTTTATTTTAACTTTACCCTATATATATATATATATATATATATATATATATATATATATATATATATATATATATATATATATATATATATATATATATATATATATGGTTAAAAGACTGATCTAACTGATGAACATTATGATGTAATTGATGAACAACATCAATGAAAAGTGATGAACATCGTTGGCTATGCTAAATTGTTCCAATAAATTTTACTTAAAACTCTAGATGCACAAAATGTATCAAATTATAAAATCACCAAAAACCAAAAACCAAAAAGTTAATTTATAAAAGTAATCAAACAAACTTGGATCTAGAAGTTGAAATCTCAACTAACTCAAAAATAAAAATTCAATAAAACAAGGCATGGACATTTGTAAATCCAACACACCTCTTTCCATATCATTACCCCCAAAAAACACTAGTATCAAATTATAATGTTAAATATACACAAACTTAACTACCAAAAACCACTTGTATCAAATTATAAAATCACTAACTTCAAAGCAACCTCAAACAACACGTTTCTTGCTTTCATTAGTATTAAATAGTTGACCGTTTTGTTGTTGCTGCTAGTCCATCGTTGTCTCTCCATAGTAACACCAGTTTCCTTCATAACTACCACCAAAACACACCATCACCGAAATCAACACCATCAGTCCACCACAGAAACCCCAACGCCGAACCCCTCACTACCGATAGCCATTACCTCCGGGAACCGACCACCACCTCCAGAAACCCATAACGACACCTAAATTTTGGGGTATTTTTTTTCGAGTATTTTATATAACTATTTGATTTTCAATCGGGAGGTGATGACGAGAAATGAAATGGGCATTAGTTACTACAGCAATGGCGAATTCAAGTTCCTCGATTGTTGTTTTTATACAATTACGCCACCTGCTCAACTGTTCGCCATTGTTTGAAGATTGAAATTGTTTGGTAAAGATTTATGTCAGCAGATCTATCATTTTAGTGTGTTGTTCAAAGTGAGGATGAGAAGAAAATAATTGGTGTGACATTAAGATGAGAAATATAAGAAATAGAAAAAAAGAAAAGAAAAAAGAAGAAAAGGAAAGTGGGTAGTAAGGGGTAAGTCAGTCATTTAAACGGATAAGATTGTTACCAGATCTGTTTAGGATATTTTTGCAAGATCAACGGATGAGATTACTTTTTATACTTTGTAAAAATTTGTGACTTTTTAAATGATCCGCTACCTTTACGTGTATTTATTATACTTAATTTTTTAATTTATTTTACTTTATTTTTATTTTTTAATTTAAAACGGCAACTAAGGCTATGTTTGGCGCGGAGCTTTTTGGTGCGATAAGCGGTGAACAATGAGCTTTTTTATTTTTATTGTTAGTTTGGGAAAATAGCGGTGAGCTTTGCTATTTTTTAGAAATGATTACTTTTTCAATGCTTCTTTAAGAAGCGGTGAGCTGTGACGACTGCTCACAGCTCACTGCTACTACTCACTGCTAATTTTAACAAACACACCCTAACTATCTCACAATATACAACCACAAAATATCTCACATGTCCTACACAGGACTTGAACACACAACCATTTATTTGAGAGTTTCTCACACATCAAAGGATACTATTGGAACACAATCCTTTGATTTATTATACTTAATTTTAGGGAAGAGATAGATATACTTTTTTAGAAAAAATACTAAAAATCAAAGATCAAATAGACAAATTTTAGCCGTTCAATTTTTATCAAACATAAAAGTTAGTTTGTCACATTCTTTTTTAACTAAAATATTTTATAAACGGTAAATCGTTAAATGACAGATAAATATATTACCGCGACGATAATTTTTTTATATTTCAGTAGACGTCACTTCGATATACTTTGAACAAATTCTTTTTCCGTTCTTTTCATGAGTAGTAAATATTAGACGATTAGAAATACAAAATTCAATATGATTTGTGATGCTAAATCATAAATGACATTTTTAGTTACAATCAAGCCTTTTGACACTGACGCATATTGTCTGTTTTGGAGATTTATCCCGAGCCGTGATAGAACATATTCGACGAAGGATTAATGGGTTAGTGATGATCTGGCTGAACTGACCTGTTGACACATGTACATAACACTTCATATGGAAATTGGTCGCATCTTCATATCATTTTATGGGTGGTTCACGTAGATTCCATTTAGGAATTGAGTACCTTCTTTTTATGCACTTGCTATAATTCTCGTGCACATTAGACCCATATGGGTTATGGTTATTGGTATCTTGGCGTAAAAAGGTACAAATATTTCGTATCTTTTACCTTTTTGATCACATGTTCACACTACAACACAATTTTTTTTATCAATTTATATTTCGTATTTTTTGTCAGTTTAAATATTTTTTACTTATTAAACTTTATAATTTTTATTTCGCACTTTTCGTTTCACAATTTTATCATATAAACAAAAATATAAAAATAAAAGAAAAATCAAAAAAATCAAAAAATATGGGTTGCACTGCTTGTCAAAATGGGAGGGTTAACTATCGTAAATTTTGTCGGCTAGCGTTTGGTTTCACATATATTTTCCTCATTTGATTAAGAGTGTGTTTGTTTTTTTTAAAAAAAATTCTTACTAGCACTCTTACTCTTATCGGTAAAAGGTGTTCATGCGTTTTGCTTGTTTATTTTTTTCTTTTAATTCAAACCCAGTTAGACATATAACATCTTACTCAATAAGAGGTAGGGGACTTGTCTTACTACCTCTTACTCGATAAGAGATTTAAGACTCGTGTTAATATAATATATTTGATGGTTTATTATCTATGTTATATTTATGATAAAAAGTCTTGTTTCATATCTACATAAGTTACTTAAATAAATTGCAGAAACGAGCAGTTAAAATCATTCGGACAATTATAAAAAAACAAACAACATTATTTCGTTCAGATTTAGACTTTGTAGCCACCTCTTACTGGTAAGATGTGGTAGTCAGATTCAGACCTAAAATATCTTAATGAAACAAACACACCATAAGACATGATTGACAGTCCTAGTCACTCGCCCTTTAGGGCAAATCTTTGACGTCTTGCATGTTTGTAAAAATGCTAATAGATTGGGTGGTTGTATTTCGTTCTAAAGGTAATATAAAAATTGCACTCCATCATACTTTGTAGCCACCTCTTACTAGTAAGATGTGGTAGTCAGATTCAGACCTAAAATATCTTAATGAAACAAACACACCCTAAGACATGATGGACAGTCCTAGTCACTCGCCCTTTAGGGCAAATCTTTGACGTCTTGCATGTTTGTAAAAATGCTAATAGATTGAGTGGTTGTATTCCGTTCTAAAGGTAATATAAAAATTGCACTGCATCATTCTTTGGCAATTTGGCTTGATTTTCGGTATTTTTCGGGAAAAATTTTCTTTTGCTCCTGATATTAAACACAAATTTAGAGTAATTAAGTACAATATTCAATCAAAACAAATTAAAAATGAGTAATTTTCATGAGAATTTGATAGCTAAAACATGTATAAATTAGGAGCTATCATGAACAAAATTCCAATTGCTGGTTTCGTGCTTCGTGTTAACTAAATATGTACTTGATGCTTCGTGTTTGTGTTAACTAAATGTGTACCTGATTCGGTTTGCAGTCACATAAAATCATTAATTAGTTATGTGTTTATATTATTTGGGATACATTCACACATTCCTTTGTTAACTCAAGTTTCTGCTATTTTGCGTGAACCATCTAATCAGGCATAATTCAGCTTTGGTTTTATGTGCCGCAGTTAGATAATCAACTTATGAGCATTGTATTGGAAGTTACTATGTAACACCCCCAAAATATCGCAGCGGAAGATTGTGTCTTTGGGGTGCTACTTTATAATACAAAGTACAAGTTATAGAAAACGACCTCTAAATGAGACGTTTTGAAAAGTTACCATTCGATTAATGAATTCAGAGTTACAAACATGAGATCTCAAAGTATGATACATAAATGTATACAAAATGTTTCGAATGGTAAATGATAATAGCA
The DNA here is from genome assembly GCA_021014915.2 of Artemisia tridentata subsp. tridentata. Lineage (NCBI taxonomy): Eukaryota > Viridiplantae > Streptophyta > Magnoliopsida > Asterales > Asteraceae > Artemisia > Artemisia tridentata. Next base: position 395,611,567 of record CP139508.1, read on the forward strand.
TAAGTCTTCAAAATATGCCGTGCGACTCTATGCTTCAAGATCTAGCTATCGTCTAATGTACCTGAGATAAACATGCTAAAGTGTCAACACAAAGGTTGGTGAGTTCATATAGTTTAGTTTAAAAGTAAAGTATTTGAATAAAGATTTCCCAGCAAAGGCCTTGTAAATCCACTCAGTTTCAAGCCCCGCCCATATAAGACTTGCAACCTGTGTGTTCACAACCCACTGCTAACATAGTATGTCTAGGGTAGATGTCTTGCATATCAATGCATCATGAGATTACTGGGTGCCATTTCTCAAAGAATACTGGGTGCCATTTCCCAAAGATTACTGGGTGCCTACTTCCCAAAGACAAGTATGAAAGCGTATCGTATAAAAGTATAAACATTTAAGTAATTGCATAAATCATGTATTTGATAATTCCAATCCACATTAATAGATTTACACATACCAGTGTATCACATAATAAGACGTCACATATAAATAGCATAAAAGAATAAAAGTATAACATAGATTTGAATCATTGACTAACTGTATCATAAAGTTAAACGTGTATTTGTAAAAGTATAGTTTGAGCATGTATCTCCCCCAAAAGTATAAAACATGTATTAAAAGAGTAGGGGCTATGACTCACGGTAAAGTATAAGAGTTTAGTTTACTTGTGAAAATAAGAACAAGTATTTAAGCATGTATGAAAATAAGAACAAGTATTTAAGCATGTATCCCCCCCCCCCCCCAAAGAGTTAAAACGAGTAAAAAAGTAGGGGCTAAGAACTCACGGTAAAGTATAAGAGTTTAGTTTACTTGTGAAAATAAGAACAAGTATTTAAGCATGTATGAAAATAAGAACAGGTATTTAAGCATGTATCTCCCCCAAAGAGTTAAAACGAGTATAAAAGTAGGGGCTAAGAACTCACCTTGAACTAATGATACCACCACGTATAACGGGATTGATGGATTAAGCCAGGAAGTCTCTACGTGTAACTACCGTTCGGGCCATCATAATTCAGATGTCATGTAGTAAACGTTCGAGGAGCTAGGACACTTTAATTCGTAAGTCCAGCAACTCGTCGATCCGTTTACCCAAATGAAACCCCTCACATTAAGTTCCCTAGTGTTGTAGTACCCGATACTAAAATAAGATAATAACAAAGTCTTTTTGGAGACTTGAAGTTATTTGAAGATTATAACGACGCCTTTCTTGAAAACTCGAAGCAAAGTAGATCAAAATCTAGCTTTTGCTCAAGAACGCTTGCACGTTCTTGAAAGAAACTAGCTAAAATAGCTAAGAATCGCCTTGGGTTTAAGGACTTTAGAGATAAAGAGAGGGGTGGTGCAAGAAATAATGAAGGCTTATGCCTCCTATTTATAGGAAAATTTCAACCGAGGACTAATTGTGTAACTTTTCTGCTTTTCGTGTTCGGGACTTATTTAGGCTAGCAAACGTTTGATTCAAGTCACGAAAATTACGCCGTTGCGTTTAGAATAATTTTTCCACGAGAAATGAGTATTTACACGACTAGTGAATTTCTGAAAATATCTAGATATTTTGGATGAATAGTGTTTAGATATTTTGATGAATAGTGTTTAGATATTTTGATGAATAGTGACTAGTTATTTTTGCAGAAATGATCCGACGAGTGTCAAACTCTCGGATTATCATTAAAATAGTTTAACTTACGAGAATATGAAATAAAAATTTTCGGGAATGAATAGTGAAAGTGAATAGTAAAAATGAATAGTAAAAATCCTGAAAATGCGAATTGTTACAGACTATACGTAAAGAGGTGATATAGATAGACTGATAGCTACTCTGAGTCAACACCTTCATTTGGTGAGTGACCAAAACTTCTTTACAACACTAATCTGTTGTATACCTTTATTTGCCATCAACATGTGGTACAATTTTGATTTGAAGAATACATGTGCTGCTATGAGCTCATTTCAAGTTTGTCAACCCTTAGGCGGTGGAGACTATCCCAATTTAGTAAAGAAGGTTGCAGGCGGTAAGACTTACAGCCTTTACAATAACAAGGACTTGAAAATATTGCCCAAGCTGTGTTCACATTGGCACTCTAAAGAAACTTACACAAAGGGGTCATTCTTAAAGAGGTGGTGAATAAAAGTCTCAATTTTATTATAAATACTTCTAATAAAATAGGTTTTAGGTTCCTGGCCGTGTCGTGTATCAGTGTATGTTATTTAAATGTTGACTATAATTGGTGCCGAGTGATGAAGAACCCAATTACCTATATCATGTACTGATAAAACGTTCTAAAATTTCTTCTGCCATCCTGTTTAATAAAAATTTCAAGACACAAGGCTTCTCAAACAGTCAGAGCAGGTTCAATAAAAGCCACCAAATAAGCATAATAAATAAAAATATCTATATTACATATAATGGAGAGAGCACTCTCTCTTCATTAAATGCAATCAAAAGTCTTAAATTAAGACATACAACATATATGCTTAGTTCTCGAGTTTTGAGTGAAGAGAAATGAAAAAGAATAGGAAAGGGAAAAGAAAGAGAAAGGGAAAGTAAGTGTTAGTTGTTATGTTTTTGAGATATAGGAAAGTAATCATAATCATTTTCTTTAGTGGGAGGAAAAGAAAAATAACTTGGTCAAATTACATATATGCCATTTAGTTGTTAATGTCAAATCTTTTAAAAAATGGTATATTAGTCTTTACACAACATACGGTTCCATTTTCTTTCACTTTCCTCCCAAAAGTGAGAGGAAGATTTACTTAACAAAAATTTCTCCCTATTTCCTTTTTACTTCCCTTTCCTCCCTTAAAAAAAAACTCAAGAACATACAAAACTATCTATTTCCTTTCCTTTTCTCTTCCATTTCAACTCGAGAACTGAGTGATAAAGTTCTTGATATAAATTAGTTAAACACACATCTCAAAATCTTAAAATTACCAATACAATATTAAACAGTAATTAATTTTATTTTAAAACACCCTTATAATGAAAAATACATGTTATTATATACATTGTACAACAAATAAAACACAAAATTTTATACAATTTATAAGTTAACAAGTTGATAGTACATATGATTTTGAAAACCGAACAGGACCAACGGGTTGAACCTGAATCCAGAGTCGTCATCGGTTCGGCTGGCCAATAAAAGTCGTTCAAAAACAAAATGGAGAGGACCAGTCAGAACCGGAACCGGTAAAAATGGGTGAACTGGGTCGGACTGAGATCATTTTTTTTTCTCCTGTTAATCAGTTCGTCATTGTTGTTTTGTTGGCGCGTGAACTTTAATCGCAGGGTACCCGCCGCTGCAACACGCAGATACCATGCTAGTATTATATGATGTATATAACTTTATTGGTAATAAAAACATGGGTACATTTACACAAGTTAAAAAAAAATAATAATAATAATAATTACACAAATATTCTTGCAACAAAGAGAGTAGTTTCAAGTTGCTGGTGTTTAACCAAGTAAACACGTACACACCAATTACGTCTTAACCTTTTAAGGCCAATACTTAGAAGATTATAACTAGAGCAAGCAAAAAACCCCATTTGCATAACAAGTGGTTCCCTTAGTGTTTAATCTTCGGCTTCTTCACTATCATCACGGTGCAATGGGCATGATGTGCAACATAGTCACTTACACTTCCCAAAACCGCCCTGCAAAAACAATTTAGCTTTCCTTAACAACAAATCAAATAAAGGTTTGATCAATCGATATAAAATTCTAATTTCTATTCACATGAATAATCATTTACCTTTTTATTGCTCCATAACCATGACTACCAACAACCAACATCGTAGCATGGTGCCTTTCCACAGCCTCACATAAAACATTCCTTGCATCACCTTCCACAACTTCCACAATCACATCATCCACCTACATACGTTACAATCTTTCTAAATACAATCCAAACAAGTGTAGACGAATGAAGCTATAAATGTGCAAATCATTTCAACCTCAAAAAACTAAAAATTCACATATATTTGACGCTTGAAAATCTAATAACACAAATAATTCAAAATCGGTATACAACACCAACTGCGCAAGACCTTACTCTCTAATTAGAGCTATTGTGAGGTGGTTAGGCGCCTTACCACTAGGCAATTACGCGGTGGTTAAATATTCATATTCATTCATTTCTCTTCATATAACACACTAATAAACCAACATAAATAACTAAACAAACAAACACACAAATGATCAAAGTAAACATATTAATCAAAACACATCAAACAAACAAACCGATTTCGAATGACAAAGCTCTTTCGCTCGTTCCACAACTTTGGCAGCAATCTTCTTGAAATCCGTATCAAGAATCGGATACACAGGAATCGCACCTAATCTCACAATCAACAAAAAAAAAAAAAAAAAAAAAAAAAAAAAAAAAAAAAAAAAAAAAAAAATTCATCATTCATAAATAATCATATAACAAAAATAACCCGCATGCCTAAAAGCACGCCTAAACTTGCATGAAAACTATAAATTATAAAAACTAATATACCAGGACCCGCGAAACCAATAACGGATGTAGGCGCAGGTTTAGAATGAATGACAACGAGTTTAAAAGGTGAATTTGGTGCAGATGGTTTTAGAAAGTGGTCTAAAGTCCATTCAAGTGCGTAGAAGCTGTGATCACTGTCGTCCAATCCCACGATCATTACTGGTTTTTCTGCTGCTGCTGGTTCTCCTTCCATTTCAACAATTTGGTTACTTCACGTTTTGTTTGTCACTACAGCTACCTTAAATGTGTTTAGTGGGTTGTTTTAAGAGTTATAAATGGGTTTTGTTAGATCCTTGAAAAGTGATAAAATATTAAAAAGGCGCATTCACAATTTCAATGTGTCCCACCAAATTCATCCTTATCTCTCCCTCTTTTGGGATGGGTTATAAAAAGGAACCTACCCAGGGTGTACCCTTTTTGTACTTTTTTTTTTTTTTTTTTTTGGATGATATATTCTAACACCTCTTGTAGGGGGTGTTCCAGTGATTGAATGCTGCTGTCGCCTGTATTGTCTGCTTCACGAGTTGTACAATTTGACCAAAATAGGGGGGACTTACATCATAGGAGGTGTTACCATAGTAGGACTTTTTTTTTTGAATATGTTTTGGGAAGTATAAATATGTATTTATTTATTTTTATTTTTTTTGTGTAATGTTTTTTCAGTGTTGTTAGGAATATGAATATTCAGTTGAAGACTCGGTCACCCCAAGTACTTATTAACACATCATAGCTCGTAGGATAACTATTAATATTAGTAGTAGCTTAGTTATTATTATTAGTATTGTGGAGTGGGTCGGGTCTTTACCCACTGTCAGCTCGCTCCACAGCCCGCTAGGGGCATATTATGTAAGGACTATATATACCCCTTTCCCACACAAGGGAAAGGGTGGAACTTCTCATTTTATCTAATCTAATACACATACATTTCTCTCTCTAAGTTCCCACCTTTCTCTCTCTAACTTCTCATCTCTTATTCGATCCATAACAAGCTCCAATCTTGTGTTTATGTGTTAGTGAATATCCTACAATTGGTATCAAGAGCCATGGTTAGGTCCATGTGTGTTGATATTCACGGATTTGTGTAGTTTGGGGTTGTTTTTGGTTCGAATAGCTTTGCTCTTAAAATTCCATTTTACGCCTTGTTTAGTTGTTAGAAGTTGTTAAATCTTGTACTTTCTAGCTTAGGGATTACATAGGAGTAGTGTTTGGTGTTTGGAATCACAGATCTAGGCGTTGTGTGGTGGTTTTTGGAAGATTAGAAGGTTGTTCGTCGTGGAGGTTTGTCTCACGGTAAAAAGTTCTTCGTGGCGATTTGTGTCTGGCTGGGAAAGAAAAGTAGCGATTTGTGTCTTTCTCGAGTTAGCTATTTGTCCCTTTACCGGATTTGGCAAAAACGACAAACAGCTACGATAGCGACTTGTTTGGCGTTTTGTGGGTGGCGATTTGTCCTAGATAGTGACAGTTCTGTCTTTTAGTGACTGGCGATTTGTCCTGTTTCAAAAACTAGCGTTTTGTGTTAGTCAAAGTGGCGATTTGACTAGTTCTAAAAAGTTAGCGTTTTGTGTCTGGCGATTTGTGTCAAAAGTGGCAATTTGTCCAAGTTCCAAAAGCAGCGATTTGTCTCAGTTCCAAAAGTAGCGACTTGTCTTGTGACTGGCGTTTTGTCCTATTCCCAAAAGTTAGCGTTTTGTGTGTAGCGACTTGTGTCAATCAAGACTAGCGGTTTGTGGGTAGAGATTTGTGTACATCATAGTAGCGATTTGTCCTATCAGAATAGCGATTTGTCTGTGGCGTTTTGTATCTTCAGGGTAGAGATTTGTCTCTGGCGATTTGTCTATTAGTAGTGGGAAGTTATTCTTAGTTTACGGTTTGTTTCTTGGTGATTTTAGAAAGTCCCGCGAAAGATTCGATTTCTAGGTTAAATCACAAGATCTGTAAAATCCCGTATTTACTATGGCTACCATATCAAGCACCTCATCAGATGATATTCAAGCAGCAGGATCTGACACTCGTCCACCTATGCTAGATAGGACGGACTATGAGTCTTGGGCACAACGTATAAGACTTTACTGCTTGGGAAAAGAAAATGGAGCAAACATTCTTAAGTCCATTGATGAAGGACCATTTCAGATGGGTACCACCAGAGATGTTGTTACTACTGGTGAAGATGGCATAGTCACACTTGGAATTGACAGACCTCGCGAGTACAATGATCTTAATGATGAAGAAAAGAAGAGGTATGATGCTGACATTAGAGCTTCAAACATTGTCATTCAAGGTCTGCCAAATGATGTATACAAGCTCATCAATTTCAACACTGAAGCTAAAGATGTATGGGACAATCTTAAAATGTTGTTGGCGGGGTCAGAACTCACAAAGGAAGACCGTGAGTCACAGCTGTATGATGAGTTCGAGCATTTCAAAATGAACCCAGGAGAGAATATCACAGACTACTATGTGAGATTTCATAAGTTGGTGAATGATATGAGGATGATCAGAATGACTATGCCCAACATCCAACTAAACTCAAAGTTTGTGAACAACATGACTCCTGAATGGGACAGATTTGTTACTGCTGTCAAACTCAACAAAGGTTTAAGGGATACCAACTATGAACAGCTATATGCCTACCTGCAACAACATGAGAAGCATGCTGCCTACGATCGGGTGCTGAGAGAAAAACTAAACCCTTCAACTCCTAATGATCCACTGGCTTTTATGGCAAATGTTCTACCAACTACCCAACCATCATCCAACTCAAGCTATCATCAACTTCACTCACCAGTACCTGCTATGAGTTCTCAACTTGACTCAGGCTACTCTCAGACCGACAAAATGATTGACAACCTCACCAATCAAGTATCATTACTGGTTCAACAGTTTCAAGCATCACTCCCTCAGACCAACAATCAGTTAAGGAATTCATCCAACCCACGCAATCTAGCAATGGTGGAGGATGGGAAAATTATGGTTCAGAATGTGCAAGGGAGAGCTGGAAGAAACATAGGTCTAGGTTATGTGCAGAATAGAGCAGGGAATGCCAATCAGGGGCAAGGGAAACAGATCAAGTGTTATAATTGTGGGGGGCTAGGACACATTGCCAGAAACTGCAATCAACCTAAACGTCCTCAGAACTTAGATTACTTCAAAGACAAGATGCTGTTAATGCAAGCTCAAGAGAATGGAGCTGTATTGGATGAGGAAGAGTTATTGTTCTTGGCTGGTGATGGGGGAAATACGTTTGATGAAGATGTGGATGAGCAACCAGTTCAGGATCTAGCACTTAACGATCCTAACATCTTCAAGGCAGATGATTGTGATGCATTTGACTCAGATGTAGATGATGAACCTACGGCTCAAACAATCTTCATGGCCAACTTATCTTCCTTGGCTTCATCACCTCGACAAGCTGTTTCCTCTAGTGCATCTGTGATATCTGAGGTACTAAAAATTTATGACACATATGATATAGTTGATGGACAAAAGAATCCCAAAGAAGTACAACAGGCAGATGTTTCTGACTCAAGTAATGTTGACATGGAAAATAGCAATATTATTTCATATGAACAGTATTTGAATCACAACAACTCGCCTGATGTACCAAATGGTGAATCTTCTGTCAATAATGATGCTTGTGTTATAAGTAATGTGTGTGCCTTGGATAATGCGTGTAATATAGATAATGCATGTGAGTGCCATGAGAACAACTTGCCTGTCCCTGATGATAACTTGATCACTAGACTAAACATTTATAAAGAACAAGTGGCTATGTATGAACAGTGTGCTAAGTTTGAGCTTAATGAACGTGAGCAGAAATTAGAAGGTCAAATGAGTACACTTATTAAAGAGTCTAGAGTAAGAGAAGAAACATTAAAACAAGAGTTGAATTCTTTGAAAAATCAGCTAGAACAGTTTGTCAAACAGAAACAGGAAGTACAAAAGTGTATAACTACACTTAAGCTAGAATTCAAAGAAAAAGAAAAGGAACTCTTAAATGATTTTTCTAGACTCAAAACCTTAAAGAATAAGCTTGAGGATAAGTTGTACACACAAGACCAAACCAGACAGACTGCCCAAATGATGTATAAGCACAGAAAGTTAAGTGACAAGCATAGTGAAAGCAATGTAGGTAAATCTAAATTAGCTATTCATGAGATTGCTAAGATAGCCCAACCTGCATTAAATGATTCTAATGTGATGTTTATGCCTAATCATGACCCGCCTGAGCATATCTACACTAAAGAGGAGGATGAGATAAGTGAGAGAACAAGGGAAAGAATGAATGAGAAAATGAGGGATCCCGAGTGCATAGCCAGACGAATAATAATCAAGCCCCATGACTATAGTGAGGAAAATCGTTTGACTGTGTTTGCTCCTCAAAAGAAGTTAACACCTGAACAGATATTCTGGAAACAAGATAATGAAAAACTTAAGGAAGAAAAACTTAAGGCCAACACCCCTCTCATTAGAAAAGTTGCGTCCATAACGGTGTATCCTCCCAATACACCTAGGAATTTGGTGCCTTTGTCTCTTCCCACTGAATGCAAAACCTTTATTAGCTTATATGTGCTTTGGCAACTGTTTGCTGATTTCGATAAAACATGTAAGAAGAGAATCACACCAACCGACATTACTTAGGGGGAAAGGTGTTTTGAACATGCAAAAAGGTGTTACTTAACTGAGGTCATGCCATTCTTTAAACTACTCAAAGAACATTTTGAAGGGCTGCAAACTGCCCTCAACACAGAAATAAAATAAATGAAAGTAGTGTTTAAAGATATGGAAAATGAGGTGAATGAATATGCAATAGAACTTAAGAGTCGTGAGATTGAAATAAAAAAAATACTCATCACTAATGACAACTTGATTGCTAAATGTATTGCACAAGATGTATTTTACACTGCTACTGATTCTGCATTGTCTGCTTGTCAATTTCATGAGTATGCTATTGCGTTAAATGTCACCCAGAATCGTGTTGTTGAGCTTGAGGGGGAGAATTTAAAATTGCTTGAAAAAATTCAAAATGATGACCATGATAATATGGTTAAACGTTTTTCAAAATTAGAAGTTGATTATCTAAATTTGCAAATGAAACATCAACATTTAAATGAAAAACATAAAATATCAAATGACAAGACATCCTTGGATGCTCCTGAATTTGATACTTATTTTGAATTAAGCAAACGAGATGAGAAAATTCAAGCTCACACGAACACGATTCGACTGCTGAGGGCCCAAATTGCCCAATTGAAATCCAACAAGTGTGATGAGTATGGCTCCAATAAACCTCCGCCTTTAGATTCTCAGTATTTTTAATATCAAAACATCATAAATAAGTTACATCATGAAAATGAGTGTTTTCGAGAAGAAAATTCTAAAATCAAACAACATTACAAAGAGTTATATGATTCTATTAAAGTTACAAGAAGCAATCACAATGATCAAATAACCTCTTTGTCAAATGAAATTGAGAATCTTAAGGCTCAGGTGAAAGGTAAAATGCCATGCACCACTTGTAATTGTGATGCACCAAAGGCTACTGCTAGTAAAAAGTTTGATGTTGATGTTGGGCGTATTCCATTTAACCTTAGAAATAATAGCTTTGCCCATCAAACATATCTCGATCATCTTAGAGAGGGCCTTGACACACTTCGTGAGGTAGTTGAAGAGGATAGAACTGAAAAGCCACTTGATAGGGCAGTTATTTATGCCTGCAAACACACCGAAAAGGATTCAGGAAAACTTAGAATATGCCATAGGCTCAGTCCCTAAGTTTAACAGCCATAGAGATAGATTTGTTGCATCATCATCCACTGTTAAGAACAAACATGTAGCCTTTGATTTACCATGTACAATGTCAGAACCCAGCACATCAAAATCAGGAAAACATGTGTTAGTGAAACAAACTGATGTTCCCATCGTTACTTCTACAGGAGTGAAAAGTGACACCCAAGCTAGCGGGTCAAAGCCTAAAGGCAATACAAGGAATGATAGGACTGCGCCGGCTAAGAGTGATCATAAGAAGAGTGTAGAAGCCCAACCTAGGAACAATAAGTTTGCAAAGACTAGATTGAATCGTGTTGATTCTAGTATTAAAAGTACTGTAATTAATTCGAATTCTAATGCGGTCTGTAAAACATGTGACAAATGCTTAATTTATGCTAATCATGATGATTGTGTTGTGTCTTTCTTGACGTCTTCTGCTTCACCCCATGTTAAGAATGTTAGAATAACTGAAACATGCAATAAAGTTTGGAAAGCAACAGGAAAAACATTTGCTAGTGTAGGCTATCAATGGAGACCCACTGGAAGGAAATTCAATTTAGGAAAACAGTGCACATTACCTAAAATGAATAAGCATAAAATTGTGAAGGTTAAGGAATGGAGACCAACTGGTAGAATCTTGCCTTTAGTGTCACAATGCCTTCCACCTAGGTCTTGTCCTGCCTCTAGTACAGTCTCCACTGTAAAGACAGTAGCATCTGCGAACTCTGTGGTTCCAGAATATGTGTGTGCTGACCAAACGGACTCCAACTGCACGTGGGGATCCACATTTTTCAAATGCAGGTCGTACAAATCGTCCTGTGGTATTTGGACTCAGGCTGCTCAAAACATATGACTGGGGATCGCTCACGGCTCAAGAACTTTGTGAAAAAGTTTATCGGGACAGTTAGATTCGGGAACGACCACTTTGGTGCGATCATGGGTTATGGAGATTATGTGTTCGGTGACAGTGTAATCTCAAGGGTATATTATGTGGAAGGATTAGGGCACAATCTGTTTTCTGTGGGTCAATTTTGTGATTCAGATCTGGAAGTGGCTTTCAGAAAACATACATGTTTCGTCAGAGAATTGGATGGTATAGATCTCCTCAAGGGCAGTCGGGGCACCAATCTATACACCATATCGATTGAAGAAATGTTGAAGTCCTCTCCCATATGCTTACTTTCAAAAGCCTCTAAAACAAAATCATGGCTGTGGCATCGTCGTTTGAACCACTTGAACTTCGGTACCATAAATAATCTTTCCCGTAAAGATCTTGTTAGAGGGATGCCCAGACTAAAATATGAGAAAGATCATCTCTGCTCTGCATGTCAACTGGGCAAAAGCAAGAAACAAACCCACAAGCCTAAAACCATTAACACCAACTTGGAAGTTCTTCATACCCTCCACATGGACTTGTGCGGTCTAATGAGAATACAAACCATAAATGGAAAAAAATATGTTATGGTGATAGTAGATGATTATTCTCGGTTCACATGGGTAAAGTTTTTGAGAACCAAGGACGAAACTCTAGAGGTTATCATTAAACTGATAAAACAGCTGCAAGTAAGGCTCGATAAAACTGTCAGAATCATCCGCACTGATAATGGTACTGAGTTTGTTAACCAACAACTTCGTAATTTCTATGAAAGTATTGGCATCACACATCAGAAAAGTATCCCTCGCACTCCTCAACAGAACGGAGTTGTTGAACGAAGGAACCGTACACTGGTGGAAGCTGCAAGAACCATGCTAATATTTTCAAAGGCACCGATGTTTCTCTGGGCAGAGGCTATTGCAACAGCATGTTTCACCCAAAACCGATCTCTAATTCATCCTGTTCATGAAAAGACTCCCTACGAGTTAATTCATAACAAGAAACCAGATCTTTCCTTTCTCCGTGTGTTTGGCGCACTTTGCTATCCGACTAATGATAGTCAAGATTTGGGAAAGTTAAGAGCTAAAGCAGACGTAGGTATTTTTGTTGGATACGCACCAGACAGTAAAGGGTATAGAATCTAAAATAAGAGAATCCGTAATATCATGGAAACCATTCATGTCACGTTCGACGAGCTGAGTGAGCAACCTGCTTCAGGACAAATTAGTTCTGGACCCGATCTTAAATTTTTGACACCTGGACCCATTAGTTCAGGACTTGTACAGAATTCCACGCCTGCAGATTCTTATGTGCCACCTACATGTGAGGAGTTGAAGAAGTTATTTGATCCTATGTTTGATGAATACTTTGAGCCAACAAATGGAACCATCCCAAGTGCACCAGCGGTACTTCCTATGGCTGAGGCTCAAGCTCCGCAAGGCACAGAAGGCCCAACTGCTTCAGTATCAGTCAGTCTCAATGCTTGATGCGTGGTTTTGCGACCTTACAACAGGTTTTACCTCTCGAGGGATCTCAAGAGGCTTGCAATCCCCACCAGGCAGTGTACCTGACCGATGTAGTATAGTGTAGTGGCAAGTACCGGGGGATTGATCGTTCTCTAGGGGAATAGTGTCGTTAGGATTGAAAAACTACTCTAATAGGTCTAAGGGTGAGGGAAGATTCTTTTTGTATTTTTATATTTTTATGAAAGCAAGTAAAATCTCGGGTTTGAAGGAGTGGGCGGAATTAGTTGCTAGTCAACTAACCCAAATAACTACAATTACAAATAAAATAAAATGACTGAAAATAAAAAGGTTGTGGAACTTTGATGAACTCAAATAAGTACATTTTATTACTATCATTTATCCTATTAATTTGACTTGTTTTATTATATTATGTATGAGGATTGATACTTAATCGTTTACTTTTGTAATTCTCAGTTGAAAACAAGCATTTGGTGAAACTTGGCGATTTTGGACTAATTATGGGGCAAAACATGCAAGAAGTTAAGAGTCTACTGAAATGTACAAGATCAAGACTAATCTGCTCCAGATGCGCCGCATCTTGCTTATCACATACGGCGCATCACTATCAATATTTCACCAGATACGATCCAAGATACAAGAGGACATGCGCCGCATCCAAAGATAAAGATACGCCGCATCTTCTGGCGGTGTACGAATATTCCTGAATATTATAATCTTGGACCCCACGCGAAGTTAAGTAAATGCGCCTCATCTACTTACTAGATGCGCCGCATCTTACCCTCAGACAGAAACTATAAATACCCCAAGACCAGACGAATTTCGTGTGACATATATTATATACGAAGACCGAAGTACAGAAACCAAGGACGAATTCAGTCGAATAGCGAGCACAAGACACACTCAAATCAAAGATACAAGAGCTGTAAGAAGGTGCTGCATGTGTTTAATTCATTAAGTAGTTTTGTTTTATTGTGTTAGTAAACTTTAATTCATCAAGATTGGTGGCTTGTGTAATGTGACAACGGAAAGATTGCACTCCCTTAAAACTGCTTTCTCATTAATTAAAGTTTATATGTTGATGTCTTTGGTGAATTTTATTAGTGCATTGATAACCTCTGTGTCTAGCTGAGCGTTGATCGGGTCGCCATGCCTCTGCCCTCGCCTATTTATTAGATCGCCTATGCATTCTATGGTCTGTAGAAAAGTAGGAGAAAGATAAATAGGATAGTCATAAGTAATCATTAAGGGTTTACTCGTCGATAAGATTAGAACCAACGAGAAAGGACTTAATCTCGGTGCGTTGCATCGAACTATACACTTCATATAACACTAGCAATAAAACAAGTGACAAACTACTTATCATAAGGACAACCCTCTTATTGTCTCGAGTATTTATCTGTGTACGTGTGTGCTATTCGTTGATTCGTGCCTATTGGTTTAGTTTATTATTTAATTGCAACCAAATCGTGCCAGTTTCTCAGGCTGAAACCCCTTGCGTTAGATTAGATTGTATAGCTAACTTAATATATTAAAATACTGATTAGAATAACTAGATAATACGTTCCACTCTTAGTGATCGACACTCTACTTACCATTATATTCATACTAACCGGGTACACTGCTCGTTAAGTGTGTGTGTTATTGATAATTCGGCTAAATATAAATTTAAAACTTGAGTAGGCATTAATACTGCTAAACCGCAACGACACATCGCACGCATCAAGTTTTTGGCGCCGTTGCCGGGGAGTGAATTGTTATTATCTGTTAATTTGATTAGTATTTTAATTAGGTTTTAATTTTTTTTATCTAACCGCTAATTTTGTTGTGTATTAGATTAATTTGCATTCATTGTACTATTTTGCATATTTTCTGTTTTTGTGTGTTATTTGTTTGCTTTTGTCTGTGTTTATTTTCGTGTGTTTTTATATTGTTTTTATTTTTCGTATTTTTTGTATTCTGCTATCGTTGTACTGAGCTAAATCGAACGATACGGCGCATCTATTTCCATAGATACGGCGTATTGCGTTTAATTTTTATAAAATACAACGCGTTTAATTAATTCGATACGACGCATCTTTTCCCCAAGATACGACGTATCTGTTTTTGATAAAAAAATTTTCTAAACGTTAACGCCATACGACGCATCTGCTTTAGCAGATACGGCGTATCTATTATTTTAATTAAAAACAGTTTTCGAATTATTAAACAGATACGGCGTATCGATTTTTATCGATACGGCGCATCTTCTGAATCAAAAATCTTATATTTTGAAACGTAACGAAAATACGGCGCATTAACTTTTGTTAATACGACGAATATAATTTGATAAATATTGTTGATTTTTGATATTTACTTTGATCGGTCCGCTACTCTCGTGTGCAAGTTGTTTATTTTCAGGATAAATGATGACTCGAGCATCACCATGAAAGATTACATTCTGAACCAAACCGAGAGAAGCTAGCTGGAATAATCATACATAAGACAACGAGAGTGGAGGAAAACTCAATGCTGGTAACATTAAACGTCCTGAATTCTTGAAATAGAATTCCAGGTAAACTCTTCGATAATTCAACCAGCCCAAAGGAAAGTTCTCCACAATATAATCTCAATTTTATTATCTATATTATACGTCTGATTCAAATTGTAATCCTAATTTTGTATGCTTATAACGATATTTGTTTCTAACCTCGGAATAAATCCTTATCCACTAAACAATAAGATTGCAATCATTAATAAAACGTTTATGCTTATTGCTCTTATTTTGAATTAAATTACATCATATGGTATAACCGTTTTACCCCAATTTGATGAATAAAGAATCGTGTTGCGGAGGCCAAGGTACGTTCCTCATCTAAATTTCGTTCACTAATATAGCGATACGGCGGATCTAATTATCTAAAGCGCCGTATCTCTGACCAACTAGGATTCATTGACTAGTCAACGAGATTAAATAGATACGGCGCATCCCAATTTTCAATACGGCGCATCGTTTTGCCCTATAAATACGACGGGAATGCGCCGGATCTAAAATTTTTACCAGAAAAACCCACACAGTTAAGGACTTACACACAGTAAAAGTTATACTCTAATTCCGATCATTTTTCTTAAATCCGCCTCTAATCCGATCTATAACCCATCACCTAATCATCAAATTAAGGTAATTATTCTATTTCGATTTAATCTTGGTTAATACGAAAATTAGGGTTTAGATGATTAATTTGATTTGTGCTTAAATGATATAGAGATATGATTAGGGCTTGTATTAGAGGATCTCCCCCGTATCTAACTTGCGTAAATAATTGAATTTCTGGCCGAGTTTGATTTGAACGAAAATTTGGGAAAATGAATTCGATTTTGAATATTTAGCGGGAAGGTGGATTAGTAAAATGTAATGAGCTATTAGAACTGATATAAGGGGTATATGATACTGTGATATTTAGTGGTAGTTTACGTCACGGATACGAATTCTTGAAAAGCATGCCTGATCCCCTTTATTTATACTGATATGCTTTTAGATGCGGCGCATCTAGGTTGATTGATGCGGCGTAACGACCTATTTCCAAATTAATAAAAACTTAAGATACGCCGTATTACTTAATCTAGATACGACGCATCTACATACGCCGTATCTCATCTCTTGCTCCGCATCTCTTATATTTCGTGCAGATACGCCGCACTGATTAAATCAGATGCGCCGTATCCACCTTTCTTGCAGACTGCTTATTAACTTTGAAAATTTATTTCAGATGGCACTACCAGAAGTTGCACAAAGACACCAGTGGTTACGTTTCGAGAATATGGGACTAACCCCTGGCACTTTGGAGGATTACTTACGGAGACTTGAGTCGATTTACTGTAGGAGGATATTCAGGGTACATGTTTTAGATTTTGCTGATGTGGTATTGATTGGGGCTGGGCATGCTGCTGAGAGTTTACAGCATAGGATGGAGATGGTAGTTACTGGAGATGATGAGGAGGTGGTATTCAGATCTTCTGCTTGGGAGAGATTGTTCAGGATTGACGAGCCCTTGGTGAGGGAGCTCATGATGGAGTTTTTTAGTACATTTTACTACAGAGAGACGGATACTGGTTTGGATATTGCTGACACCCTTGTGTTTAGACTGGGTGGGGTGTCGAGGCAGATGTCTATGAGACAGTTCATTTTGGCCATGGGTTTGCATACGGTTGAGGAGCTTGAGTCAGATGGGTTTGCTAGATATTGGGATGATAGTTTGAGAGCGGTCCCTGACAGAGGATTGTTCAGTGGGTTACTGGGACAGGATTTCTTCGGGGGGTGATATCACTACTTCCACCCCTCTTACACTTTGATCAGGGAGCCGATGAGGAGGCTGTGCCACCGTCTGATAGCACTCACCATTGCTGGGAGGGGTCAGTCACCTGAGAAGGTGACCACTCTGGACCTCTTCCTTTAAGGAGCATGGATGAGGGGTTGTCGGTGAACATCCCCCACTTTTTGGCACACTACCTCCACCGGTCGGCCGCAGGGAGAGATAGGAGGAGCCATATGACTGGCGGGCATTTTGTTTCTAGGCTGGCCCGCCATTTTGGAGTGATTGGAGCGGAGATTCCAGCGGGACTGGAGGTTGTGGTGACCCGTCTCCCAGTTATTGACAGGGATTATTTGGTTAGACTTGGGATCTGTCAGTTGGCTATGGGAGAGTACGTTTGGGTAGCATTAGGGCCCGCCAGAGCTGCAGGACCAGAGGCGGAGCAGGGAGGCCCTCAGGGACCTCCGGCTGCTGCTCCAGCCCATTAGGAGGAGCCGCAGGCACCAGTACCCCCACCAGTCCCTGTACGCACCATGGGTCAGAGAGTTGACGCAGTTGAGGGAGAGCTGAGAGCCTTGAGAGGCATTGTTGATGGTATGAGGAGGGACTCAGAGTGGCTGGTTATGAGTGTGAGCAGACTTTTGGAGCAGCAGGGTATTACCCACACCCGTTCAGATGGTACTCATGTTGCGGGAGTGACACGTGCATATGCTCGCAGAGTCCGGCCTAGGACCGATGATGCCAGCACTTCAGGGACCCACCCACACGACCACACTGACCCTTGATCTTTTGATTCCACGTGTTTATTGACATTGTTCCATGCACATTATTATTATTCTTTTTGGATTGTACTAATCTATATTCTCATTTATGTATTTGATGTTTCAGTTTATATTTCTTAATATGCTTGACAAAGACTGGCATTAAGTTCAGCATGAGAGTGCGAGAGGAAGTGAGAGATGAACCATGGAATGAGCCATCTTACAACAGACTGTTAGCAGTCTGGTTGGTGAACACATGCGCCGCATCTGGTAAACAGATGCGACGCATCCTATCCTTTATTTCGTTTTATTTTTGTTTCAGGCCGCAGAGGATACGGCGCATCTCAATCCTGAGATGCGACGCATCTCCTGCAATGGTCATATCTTTATTCTTCCGCATATTTTTATTTTTCGAATTTAAAACTTTTTATCAGTTTATTTCAATGCGACGCATCCCTGGTTAAGGATGCGGCGCATCTTTTATTCTGATCCGTATTTATTCCAGGCTCGATACGGCGTATCTTCTTCCATAAGATACGGCGCATCGACTGACCTGATGATTTTCATTTTTAACTTT
Organism: Artemisia tridentata subsp. tridentata; assembly: GCA_021014915.2. NCBI lineage: Eukaryota > Viridiplantae > Streptophyta > Magnoliopsida > Asterales > Asteraceae > Artemisia > Artemisia tridentata. Next base: position 395,629,817 of record CP139508.1, read on the forward strand.
TATGTTTTATTTTTACCTAACTACTAATGTGTTATGCAAGTTGAACCTTTCTTACCTTAGGTGTGTTTTGAAGCCTTGGTGGTATTATAGATTCCTGCATTTCCTGTGGATACATCGAATATGAAGCTTAAACGTTCTAATCCACAAGAAAGATGATTTTTGCTCTAATACTAATGGAGGATCATACCGAGCAAATCTCAGGGGAGTTTTTCTGTTCTAATTCTTTTATTTTCAGTTTTTAACCTTTATACAAACAACGAGGACGTTGTTTAACTTAAGTGGGGGGATTGGAGAATTAGAACACTTAACATTTACTTGTCCTAAACTTTTCAAAATATGCTTAAAATGTGCTTAATATATCAAAATTTAAAATTTTTAGCATGTTTTTGTTTAAAGTCTAAGTTGCATAGCTGCACACATGACGTTATTTTCAAAAATTGTGATTTTTCAAAATTCACAAATCTATGAGTGTGCCGGTGACTTGTAAACTTTAGAACTTGGCTTGTATACTATTCGAGACCACCATAATAAGTATTATTTATATAATTGGAATGACTTGTCTAAATTGGTAAATTTCTAGGATTACACCCAAATAGCCTTATATGTTATGTGTTATTAGCTAACTACACTGGTTAGTTAACCCCCGTATAAACCCTTTTGTTACTCTCATTTTTAGAGTAAGATACCCCTAGAAAAACTCAGAGCCATTCCTTTCGTTTCTTACACCTTTGTTAAAATGTTTCGTGACACCCTTACACCTTAGCCTACCCTGTAGATTAAAATCCGTGGTTGGTTAATTGCTATAGGCAAAGTGTGTTTCCTTACATTACCTGTGTTCGCGTGCGTAATTCATTATCTATGGTTAGGTCGGGAAATTGCACAATGCAATTGGAGTAAAAGTAAATATTGTATATCTTTGAGTTTATTTTTCGTGTGTTTACTACTTTCACTATTACCGTTATTTCTGAAGTTATGAAAAGTATGAAAAATTATCCAGAATTATCATTATAGTGATGTGGTGAAATTTTACACATTATATGTTGATGTTCAAAAAAAAAAAAAAAAAAAAAAAAAAAAAAAAAATCGAAAAAAAATAGAAAAGAAAAAGAAAAAGAAAAAGTTGGATGTTTGATTAAACCAACTTATGTAAAGTTATGTAAGTAGTCGATATCACCACTATTTTTGTTGTTATATATATTATGGATTGAATGGGATTGGCAGTTATGGGAACGTCAACTAAGGTTTATTCTTTGATTAAGATCTTGTTGAGTATAATTCGTGTCTACCTAAAGCGTGTGTTTCAAGTGTTAAAGCGTGAGTTATTCAATGAATGAGTCTTATTCATGGGATGGTTGGGATAGTGATTAACCACACTTAGGATTTTAATTATTTGTTTTGTTTATTTTTCATTTTTACACCAATTTTATATCCCAAATATTATCCATACCCTGTATTATTCTTTATCCAACCAAACCTTTGATTTTTTGAGATTAGGGATTTGAGCAATCTTAAGTATCATAGTCGTGGATTCGGCTATGTATTTATGATTTTGTCGCCATTTTTGATATATTATTATTGGTGAAGTTTGGACCTATCTTTAGCCTATTCGAGTTAAGGATTTGAGCAATTGCAAGTATCGTGTTCGTGGATTCGATCATGTATTTGTGATTTTGTCGCCTTTTCTGGAATTTGAGATCGATAGAGAATAAGAAAAATTAACCCTTAAGCCTAAAAACCCTTTTTACCGCTTTAGACTTGTTATTCCTTGGCTTTAGTGGAGGAGATGTGTATACTTGCCAAGCTTATGATAGAATATTCGTCACGACTGGACAGTTAAACGATTAGATTTGCTTTTATCAAAATATTTTATTTTACTTCTAATTCGTTAAGTGTTTAGTTGTGTGATTATGACAAAAATGAATACATGCTTAAATATAAAAATAAATCCTAATATCTTTTAGGATACATTTTCATAAGATTAATTCTAAGGTTTACTTGGGGACAAGTAAAGTTCAAGTGGGGGGATATTTGATGAACTCAAATAAGTACATTTTATTACTATCATTTATCCTATTAATTTGACTTGTTTTATTATATTATGTATGAGGATTGATACTTAATCGTTTACTTTTGTAATTCTCAGTTGAAAACAAGCATTTGGTGAAACTTGGCGATTTTGGACTAATTATGGGGCAAAACATGCAAGAAGTTAAGAGTCTACTGAAATGTACAAGATCAAGACTAATCTGCTCCAGATGCGCCGCATCTTGCTTATGACATACGGCGCATCACTATCAATATTTCACCAGATACGATCCAAGATACAAGAGGACATGCGCCGCATCCAAAGATAAAGATACGCCGCATCTTCTGGCGGTGTACGAATATTCCTGAATATTATAATCTTGGACCCCACGCGAAGTTAAGTAAATGCGCCGCATCTACTTACTAGATGCGCCGCATCTTACCCTCAGACAGAAACTATAAACACCCAAGACGAGACGAATTTCGTGTGACATATATTATATACGAAGACCGAAGTACTGAAACCAAGGACGAATTCAGTCGAATAGCGAGCACAAGACACACTCAAATCAAAGATACAAGAGCTGTAAGAAGGTGCTGCATGTGTTTAATTCATTAAGTAGTTTTGTTTTATTGTGTTAGTAAACTTTAATTCATCAAGATTGGTGGCTTGTGTAATGTGACAACGGAAAGATTGCACTCCCTTAAAACTACTTTCTCATTAATTAAAGTTTATATGTTGATGTCTTTGGTGACTTTTATTAGTGCATTGATAACCTCTGTGTCTAGCTGAGCGTTGATCGGGTCGCCATGCCTCTGCCCTCGCCTATTTATTAGATCGCCTATGCATTCTATGGTCTGTAGAAAAGTAGGAGAAAGATAAATAGGATAGTCATAAGTAATCATTAAGGGTTTACTCGCCGATAAGATTAGAACCAACGAGAAAGGACTTAATCTCGGTGCGTTGCATCGAACTATACACTTCATATAACACTAGCAATAAAACAAGTGACAAACTACTTATCATAAGGACAGCCCTCTTATTGTCTCGAGTATTTATCTGTGTACGTGTGTGCTATTCGCTGATTCGTGCCTATTGGTTTAGTTTATTATTTAATTGCAACCAAATCGTGCCAGTCTCTTAGGCTGAAACCCCTTGCGTTAGATTAGATTGTATAGCTAACTTAATATATTAAAATACTGATTAGAATAACTAGATAATACGTTCCACTCTTAGTGATCGACACTCTACTTATCATTATATTCATACTGACCGGGTACACTGCTCGTTAAGTGTGTATGTTATTGATAAGTCGGCTAAATATAAATTTAAAACTTGAGTAGGCATTAATACTGCTAAACCGCAATGACACATCGCACGCATCACTAAAAATAAAAAGGTTGTGGAACTTATATGGAGAGAAATGTGTTTACTTAGATTTCCTTACTCCCTAACTATCTTTTACCGGTTGATTAGTGTGTATTAATTGCGTGGATGACGGGTGTATTCCTTAATACCAATCGTGGGGTGGCGTACGTACTTCCCCAACTCTACAAGCTCTTACTTCACTCCTATGTCGAGCCGGCTAAGAAGCTCCTAACATGGGATCACTAGAATTCGCTCATGCATTAAATACAACCATAAAAACCTTTGTACGCATTGGTTCATGTTTCTTAAGACGTTCAAGCAAGTTACCGTATAGGAGGTTAGCCAGTTTTCTTAAGCCTAACATCGATAAAAAAATCATCCAATACAATTAATAACACACCAACAACCAATAATCAATAGTTAGGTTTCATTAGATCTAAGCAAACACAAGATAAATCTAGCCTTGCATGTTAAATAAAAGACAAGAACAAGATATAATCAAACAACACATAGACATATTGAATGATTAATTGATTACTTATCTTCAATTGAACATGGGAGATCCAAGGGTATAAAACCCTTAAAAACGGCAGAAAAATCGTTTTAGGGTTTCTCCTCACAAAGTTGCACACTAATGACTAAAAATTATGAGAATATATATAGAAAATCAGATCTGACGGCGTCACGTTATAGAGCTTGACGCTGTCACCTCGCCGCGGTTAGGGTTTCTTGATGGCCTTCTTGACGCCGTCCCCTTTTAATCCTCCAAAATCCTCTCTGGCGCGTCAAGGGTTGACGGCCTTCTTGACGCCGTCCCCCTTTAATCTTCCAAAATCCTCTCTGGCGCGTCAAGGGTTGACGGCGTCACACTGGGGCTTGACGCCGTCACAGGTATTTTTCGAGCAGATTTTGAGACTTATTCGTTTTCTTCACTTTTATGCTCCAAAAACGTCCAAAATGCTTCCTTTTCCAGATTTCTTCTCCAAAGTACCTAAAATGACAAAAGAAACGATTTAGGGCAATATTTGATCAAATAAATACGATTTAGGGCTTAAATGACCCCCTAAAAGCGGTACACTTTTTGCTTCATCAAATACCCTTACACTTGAGATTTGCTTGTCCTCAAGCAAATGCGCTTTTATTCTAATCAAAATACAAGTTAGGGGTCATTTAACGCTAATATAAAAGTAATTACAACAAATAGTCGTTCCACTTTAATCATAATAAGCACGGAGATTACACACTAGCACCTCACAAGTAGTGTTTAGATACTCACATCTCTCAGGTGTCATAAAAGTATATCTCATAAATGAAAATGAATAATATCTCTCACTACCTGTCATAGCAAATAGATTACCGTAGGCTTGGGAAATGATCGAAAACCTCCTCCACTAGGCGTAAGCACCTAAGATAAACTATCAAAGAGGGCTTTTAAACGGGTTATAACGTTAGGTGTAGGGATATGATAAACACGGTTTTGTTGGATAAAGGATATTTTACTGGTGGCGAGTTAAAGATCTTGATTAATTACATGTACAATATGGTGTTGCTAAGCCAAGACTAGACTCGACTTAAGCTAATGAAAGAAATAACAAAAAGATAAAATAAACATAAAATGAAACGGGATGGTAGTCCGTATGTTTTTTTTTACTTTTTTTTTTTTTTTTTTTTTTTTTTTTTTTTTTTTTTTTTGCATACACTCTTGCCCTACCATCCAAAATAATACATCGCAGGGGGGGTTGTATCCCCCTTACACTTGAAGTTTTACATAACTTTACAGTTGATGCGTGGTTTTGCAACCTTACAACAGGTTTTACCTCTCAAGGGATCTCGAGAGGCTTACAACCCCACCAGGCAGTGTACCTGATGAAGCGAAAAGTGTACCGCTTTTAAGGGGTCATTTAAGCCTTAAATCGTATTTATTTGATCAAATATTGCCCTAAATCGTTCCTTTTGTCATTTTAGGTACTTTTGAGGAGAAATCTGGAAAAGGAGGCATTTTGGACGTTTTTGGAGCATTAAAGTGAAGAAAACGGCAAAGTCTCAAAAATCGGCTAAAAGTTACTCTTGACGGCGTCAAGATTTACTCTAGACGGCGTCATGCTTTGGCAAGAAAAGTTGGACGTGAAATTTACTCATGATAAGCCAGTGAAAATAGCATGTGAATTCTGACGGCGTCACGCTTTAACTTGATCAAGGGCGTCACGGCTTAAATCATAAGGGGACGGCGTCACGTTCATGGTTCGACGGCGTCAAGCCTTGATAAGCCAGAATGGATTTTTGAAGAGCTAAAGAGGGACGGCGTCAAGAAGGTCATCCGGGAACCCTAGAAGCGGCGAGGTGACGGCGTCACACTCCATAAGGTGACGCCGTCAGATCCAAAAATCTATATATAGTTTTCTAATCTTTTGTCATTAAGGAGAGCTTAGTGTGTGGAGTTTTGGGAGAAAACCCTAAGACGATTTTAGCTACTTTTTCAGGGCTTTTTGCCTTGAGATCTTCCATGTTTCATTGAAAGATAAGTTATCAATTAATCATTCAATATGTCTATGTGTTGTTTGATTCTATCTTATTCTTGTCTTTTGTTTAACATGTTAGGCTAAATTTATCTTGTGTTTGCTTAGATCTAATGAAACCTAGCTATTGATTATTGGTTGTTAGTGTGTTGTTAGTTGTATTGGATGACTGTTTATCTATGTTAGGCTTAAGAAAACTGGCTAACTTCCTATTCGGTAACTTGCTTGAACGTCTTAAGAAACATGAACCAAACGCGTACTAAAGGTTTTTATGGTTGTATTTAATGCACAAGCGAATTCTAGTGATCCCATGTTAGGAGCTTCCTAGCCGGCTCGACATAGGAGTGAAGTAGGAGCTTGTAGAGTTGGGGAAGTAAGTACGCCACCCCACGAATGGTATTAAGGAATACACCCGTCATCCACGCGACTAATACACACTAATTAACCGGTAAAAGATAGTTAGGGAGTAAGGAAATCTAAGTAAACACATTTCTCTACACATAAGTTTCTCACCACATTTTCATTTTTGTTATTTTATTTTATTTGCATCCGTAGTAATTTTGGGTTAGTTGACTAGCAACTAATTCCGCCCACTCCTTCAAACCCGAGATTTTACTTGCTTTCATAAAAACTATAAAAACATAAAAAAGAATCTTCCTCAACCCTTAGACCTAATTAGAGTAGCCTTTCATACCTAACGAACACTATTCCCTGTGGAGAACGATCAATCCCCCGTACTTACCACTACACTATACTACATCGGTCAGGTACACTGCCTGGTGGGGTTGTAAGCCTCTTGAGATCCCTCGAGAGGTAAAACCTGTTGTAAGGTTACAAAACCACGCAATCAAGTTTTTTGGCGCCGCTGCCGGGGAATAGTTATTGTTTAGGTTGAATTTTTATTTCTATTAGGTCTACTCACTAGATTCCTTTCTAGTGAGATTTTTATTTTATTTTTTTAGGTTTTCTTTAGTCTATCTATTTTCTTCGTGTCTTTGTTCGTAACCATACCATCCGACATCATGGAAGATGGTAATATCCTTAACCCACACAACCCACCACCACAACAACCACAACCACCTCCTAGAGCCCGTACTTTAGGAGAGTATTCCCGTCCTAGCCACCATGGCTATCGAAACACCATTGAGCTCACTCAAGGAGCCAATATCACACCCTTGCGATCCGACACCATCCGGTTGGTGCAAAGTGGATTCGCATTCCATGGACTTCGTTCTGAAGATCCTAATCAACATCTCAAGGACTTTCTTAAAATCGTTGATTCTATAGACCTTGATGTTGCCACTCGAGAGACGACCCGATTGCGTCTCTTTCAATTCTCTCTGCGGGACCAAGCTAGTCAGTGGCTAGAACGTCAACCCGCAGGATCCATCACCTCTTGGGATGATCTCACCTCTCGTTTCCTTGCTCAGTTTTTCCCACCGGGAAGAACTACCAAGCTAAGGAATGATATCTTGATGTTCCAACAACGTCAAGGCGAAACTCTCTACGAGGCATGGACTCGATTCAAGGACTTACTCCGAAAGGTCCCTCACCATGGCATGGATCCTTGGCTACAAATCCAAATCTTCTATGATGGTGTCAATCATCAAACTAGAAGAGCCATAGATTACGCCGCCAATGGGAGATTGAGCAGGCTCAGTGTCGATAAGTGCTGGGAAGTCATTGAGGACTTAGCACAGTACGAAGAAGAAGAATGGGATGACTCAACATTCTCGGAAGAAGGGATTTTAAATTGCATGGGTGCAACCCAAGAACAGCTGTTCGCAAACATAAAAAGGCAGGTTGAGAGCTTAATGAAAGCTGAGATACCTACGGCTGATAAAAATCCCGATGAGTGCGTGAACACAATTGGTAAACATACGTTTCACCAATTCTCACGACAAGATGAATTTGAAGGGATAATGCTAACTTTCGTGAACAACCAAGAGAGACGCATCAAGGAATTAGAAACTCACTTGAAAAACACCCAAGATATGTTCATGGAACTAGCAGAAAAATTCATCTCGAGAATAAAAGAGAAAATTAAGAAAGAAGCCGCACACAAAAAGATCGAGAAGATCTTTGAACTCCCGGTCCCTAATGAACCATACAACGAATGGGATGATGAAACCCCTCTCCCCGAGCCTTCACTTTTAAAGCCCTCTTATCTATTTGGATCCTCTCGCGAGAAAAAGAATTCTCAAGATCGTAGCATTTTCGTGGGGAGCATGGTTGTCACGCTCCCTAACTTTCATGAAGCTAGGAAACGATCTTTTGGCTTTAAGCCAGGTGTGAGAAGAACTCAATTAAAACACACCATCATTTCGAAAACCCCCTGGAAAAGTTCCTCTCACTCCCTGAATACTCGCCTTGATGGAAATTGGGACCCGAATAAGACGTCAACCAACCCTTTTCAACATTTTACTACACCCCGTGACAGTAACAAAACATTTGACCCAGGAGGAACTTGTTAACGAGACTAGCTATCAGGATTATTGACCCTGACTAGCTGCTCTCTTAAAGTACGAGGGGCTCATTTGTAAACTGGCACAAAGTAGCAAAATACGCTAATCTGACGGCGTCAGAATTTGAACGTGACGCCGTCACCCCGTCTGCACAGCAATAATAACTTTAATTCCATCACTTTCATCACAAACCCCACAAACCATATCCTCTCCAACCCCACCTTCGAATTTCCAGGATCAAATTCACCGACTTTCGTCATCAATTTCCACGTGGTAAGTAATTTTTATTCATTCTTTTCGTTTCAATTACTCATAGGATTTGTCAATTTCGAAAACCCTCTACTCATGATATCCTAGGGTTGATTCATGCTTAGAACTCATAATGTCTTTTAATTAGTGTTATTTTAGCAATGATTAAAAGCATGTGATTATTAGCAATCAAATGGGTTAATTCATTAATAGGGTGGCCACGAATTTGAACCATAACCTGTGATCCAATCACCCATTTTTCTGCAAAAAGTGGTGTGTGGTTATTGAGCCTGAAGTTTGAATATTGATTTTTCCCTCGTAATTATGGATTTGAACACTGGTCGAATCTGACGGCGTCACATATCAAAGCGTGACGGCGTCAGACCTGTCTGATGCGCCACCAAATCTTTAATTCACATATTAACACTTGTATTCCTCCTGTTTTGTTCTAGATAATGAGTAAGCGTCAAAGACCCAGCCGAGGAAGTTCTTCCCGATCTCAACAAGAAAACTTTGGGGATACGGTCCTCAGTTGGGGTGTCTTTGACAACGATGCTGCTACAAGCAAATATGCACAATTGTTACTACACAAGGTCGAGAATGGAGCAGTGGTTGACTGGGGCTTTCTGAGGAGAGTAGGTCTTGAGCAGACTTTTCTCCAAAGTTTTCAGACGGATGGGTTTACCGGCCCCCAGTGGGAAAGACTGTTTAAGATTCAGGAGCCGGTATATGAGGAGTTGGTACGGGAGTTCTTTGCCACCTTTCATTTTGATATGGCTGAGGCAAGGACCGATGTGGGCGGTACCACGATCTATTTCAGGCTGGGGGGGTGAGCTAAGGACGTGTTCTGTTACTGAGTTTGGGTGGAGACTGGGGTTATATGATCAGCATGATACCATTCAGGCAGGGTTCATGCAGAGGTTGTTGCATGGGGAGTCGATGAAGAATGATTTTAGATGCTCTATTTTCTGGCAGACTATTGGGGATGGGGTGTATACCTCGACCACTGTAGCATCCCAAATCAGGGATCCTAGGGTTCGGTTGACTCATCGTTGCCTCACCTACAGCTTGACAGGGCGTCACAGCTCTCACCACCGTGTCACAGCTTCTGATCTCTTCTACCTGTACACCATCTACTCTAATGATGTTTACTGCAACATCCCATTTTGGGTTGCTAGCTTTATGCATGGTGGAGTTGGGGAGAGGGAAGGAGACAGGATCTATGGTGGGATGTTCATCACCCGACTGGCCCAGTCTTATGGAGTCCTCAGGCCCGAGGTCATGAGGTATTTGAGTGGTGATAAATGCAGGACGGTGAAGGAGAGGTCCCTGAAGCAGATGGAGGTGATTATGGAGATGCATGACGGGTCCTTTATGTGGTATCACCCAGTTGGAGCTGAGGATGATGATGATGAGGATGATGAGGAGGAGGAGGAGCCCCAGCAGCAGCAGCATGAGGGGTATGAGGCCGGTACAGCTGATTACTACCGGCATATGAGCAGGGGGGACTGGCAGGCTCACCAGGGGACCTGGATGGGCCAGGTTGATGCTTGGAGGACCAGGGCGGACGAGAGGTTCGACTGGATGTATGATCACACGGTTCGTCAGATGCAGCATCTATCCACACGTGATCAGTTGGACCCGCATCTGCAGATTGACCCTTTCCCGGGTCGTGAGCAGGATTACCCTCCATACGGGTACTACGGGCATCTTCCTCCTGGCTATGACTATCGCCAAGGACCCCCTCACCAGTGATGTTGTGATTTGATGTTTTGTTGTTTGAACAATTTGATATTTGGTTGTATGTGTTGAAACAATATGGTCTGTAATAATTTAGGGAAGGCATCTGTTTGCCTTAAAACATTTGTTACATTGATTTTATTTATCGCATGCTAGCCTCATTTGATTGTTATTTTATTTGTTTTGTGTTTGTTTATTTATTTGTTTGATTTTATTTTCCGTATGTGTGTTTAATTTTTATCATTATTGATTCATGTTCAAAAGTAAATTGTGAAAATGCTTTATGTTGTTTTTAACTTCGTCTTAACTACATATAAAGGTATTTTGCAAAAGATAAGTGTAAGGGAAATCTAAATCGGTTTATTAGAACACAAATGAACATGAATCGTAATAATAATAAATTAGCATACATATTCGTATTTGTTTGAGTCAAATGCTTGTATCGAGTCATAATGAGGTTTTGCAGGATTTCCAGGAAGTAAGGTAAAGGTTTTTCCAGAAATTTTCCGGAAACTTAAAATGAAAATTTTTGTCAGGTCATTTCTGACGGCGTCAGGGGTTATAACCTGACGGCGTCAGATTTAATTTCCAGAAATTTTTGAAAGTTTTGTTTTCATAAAAAGTTTTTATTAAAATCTCCAACTTATAATCTCCAGGAATCTGCAAAATTTTCATTCCACAAGCATTATATCCTTATATATAGATTTTATCCCGCCGATGTTATGCAGGTTTTCGTGTTTGTTTTCTCAGGTTTAACAGGTTATTTTGGACAAGGAAATGTTTTTGGATCAAGCTTGTGGCGATGCATTAGTCATGGAGCTTCAACATTCTCTTTGGAGGAAGATTTAACCGTGTAATTTCATTATCCACCGAGCGAATCAGGGGAGTATTTGATTTCATTCTTTTACTTTTTGCTTTTACATCTTATTATTTGAACATTGGGGACAATGTTCATCTTAAGTGTAAGGGGAGGGTAAAAGTACGATTTTAGAGAATACAATTACGCTTGATTTTTGTTTGTTTAATAATAGATGTGTAATAAAACTGAGAGAAATACTTGTTAAGGTAATTTTAGTGCCAAATTTAAATTTTTTTACAACATATAGGAGTGAAACTTTGATCTTAATGAGCGTCTCACGGATAGGAGTTATATGACTAGCACAAAAACCGTACCACTAAAAAATTTTCCACCCCAAATATGTGAGGTTCGCCCCTAGAATTGGTAGGAAAAGCATTTATGCTATGATGTGTGTACCGGTAGCACTTAGATTCTAGAACTTGCGTTAGGACCATTCCAAGGCCACAAGTGAGACTACATTCGTGTAGTTAGATTTACTACATGATAAGAGGCATTAGGATTAACCCATTGTTTTACACCTGTGTTTTTGTTATAATTACGTTGGCTACATTGGTCAAGTAATTCTCCCACACCCTTTGGTATGTGTTAAATTACACATACCTTTTACCTATTTAAACAGACCAAAGATACCAAAAAATGACCGAATATGCCAAATATATGTGGTTTTTGTGTTTGTGAATATGCAGGTACGGATATCAAGAAAAATCAAGAAAAAGACAAAGACGAGCACGGGAAATGGAAAAGAGCTCAAAAGACGGGACCCGGGAAGAAATTCACGAGTTTGGTCGAGTTATTGTGCAAAAATCCCGAAGAGCCCTTGGATTATTTATAGTTGGCAAAATTGGTCCTCGGATGAACTTTGAAAAGATGGCAAAAATGGTCCCTACGATTTCATAAATTACACCTTTGGTCCTTGATTTTTAATTCTATACCAACTCTTTTATCCTAAATAAATCCTACTCTTCTAATTATCCCACAACCGGATCCCCATAATATAACCCAACTAATACTTAAACTACCCACCCAAGCCCATTCTATCCTTAACCCATCGCCGGCCCACCCCAACATAAGCCCACACCACTAAAAAAAATACCCGACCCACAATGTCTTTAACTAATACGCGGGTAGCTAATTCCAGTCAAATCCCCAATTCACAAATGGTCAAAATCCCTAACTAGCTATTCTATCTTCTTCAACCTCTAATCCTCCCTAATCCCCGCTCGCTAACCTCCCCTCCACCTCACCACAACAAGCCAAAGAACCCACATGGGTATGTCTTTGGTCCCCCCCCCCTCTCCACGCTGGAAATCCGAGGACAAGAAATTGATCAACGGCTGTGATTATTTGTTGTGGAGATCAAGAAATATCCGAGGGTCAATATTGAAGCACAAGAACACTCTCACGAAGAAAACACAAGAGAACTAGGGTTTTTTATTTTAGTAGTATAAATAGGTGGCCGATTGTCATTTTTTTTTTCTTGTCCTCTTTTCATGTTTTTAGAAAAGAATTAGACCATTTTAATTAAGGAGTTATTTAGCTTTTTTTTTTAAAGGTATTGTAATTTTATTTTTGTAATTTACTTTAATGTTAATTTTAATTCAGTTCTAATTTAATGCTTTTTTTTTTCGCTTATAAGAGGTTTTAGCTAGTTCTTATTTTATATCAGTCAAGTTTTATTGTTTAGCTTAGATCACTGCTTCGATTCTGCTTCTTTAATTCTTGTTGTTTCTTATTTTTGATAAGTTAGTATATTGTTCTCGTTGTTGTTGCTGCTTAGTTTAAGTTAGTATTTGTGTTTTAGTTTATTTTGTTTGCGTTTTGACTGTTTTGATCCAAGTTATTGCATCAGTATACGAGTAGTTAGTTTTTGCTTGTTAGTTAATTTTGTGGTTATTTTGTTAGAGGTAATTTAGTTGCTGTTAAAAATAGAAATAGCAGAATTGTGTGGTGTGTTAATTCTAATTCAAAGTTAAGGGAAATAAAAAAAATATATATATAAAATTTTTTTTAGCAAAGCTTTGACAGTCCTGGGGTTCGAACCCAGGACATTAAGCACACACAACCAACATACAAACCAACTGCTCTAAACGTTTTTCTTAGTTAATTGTTGCACTTATCTTTATTTAACCTTTTTCATTTTAAACCTTTTAAGCTTATTTTAAGCTGTTAAGCTAAGAAACAGCTTATCCCCTTAAGCTGTTTCAATTTTCTTATTTTTCCTAGTTCCATTATAGTTTAAAGTATTCACTAAAAAATTTTCAGATTTTATCTTTTTCATTTAATATTTTTTATCAATTATTTTCTTTTAAATAGTTTTTAAATTATAAAAAATTATTAAAAAATAAATAATAAAAAAAAATATTTTTCTTTTTTCCAAAATTTTCTTTTTATATTTAGAGTTTAGAAAAATTATTTTTATATTTTTAGCTTTTAAAATTTAGAAAGTTACTTTTTATTTACGTTTTTTTTTAAAAAATTCGTAACGTACGTTTTTAATTTAAACTTTCGTTTTAGATTTCGTATGCTTAGATTATTTGTACTCGTAGCTTTATTAGTAGTTTTTATTAGTTGTTTTTAGGTTAAATGCTTAGTTTAATTGTTCTATTAGTTTAGTTTAATTAGTTTATCTTGTTTGTTATTTTAATATTAGTAGTGTAATTCAAAAATCAATCACTCTTTTTCTCATTCACTACACGAATCACGTCCCGGGAACACAAATTCCATTCGATCTTCGTCGGGACAACGAACCTGGGCTTTGCATATTTCCGGTGCTTATCCATCTATCTTCTTTCTATTTTCTCTCTAATAAGTGTTGTGAGGAGGGCTACCTCTTCCATTTGTTGTGTTTCGTGGTTGTTTGTGTATGTCCAGGTTTGCCCGATTGATGAAGACTCTCGTGCTCGTGGTTGCTTCTCTCCACTCGAGTTTCATCATTCGTTGCTCATCCGATATCCTTAATCTTATCGTTTTACGTTTATCTTTGGCATAATTCATAAACGGCCTTAGATTTATGTAGGAGAACCCTTACCTTTAAGACATTGAGGACAATGTCTCGTTTTAGTCTGGGGGGGTAATCTTTCGATTTGATTTTTGCCTTGCATTTTTGCCGTTTTCTCTCGCAACCCCGTTTTTCCTCAAAATTTGAAAAAATTCAAAAAAATGAGAAAAATTTAAAAATTTTTTGCAAAAATATAATAAATTTTGACATTTTTGTTGACTTTCCGCTGGTGAGAGTAGGAATAAAATTCTGACTTGACCGGGCGTGTTGAGCCCTAGCTTGTTCCCTTAACCGTTTATAATCTATAAGCTCGTGCTAGTCTTTTACACAAGGAGCTATAAAATGCGAATTCTTTTTAAGAGTTTGCAAGTTCCCGTATTTGACTTTATATATGCATGGCTTGATTATAAGGCTAAGCATTCGCGGATCTTATTATTTAAGATTTTAAATTTGCGAAGAACGAGAAATGATAGAGTTGTTTATAAGTTAGATTGCTAAACGTGGAGTAGTTGGATCTCTTTAGAGCTCATCGAAGTTATTTGTGGCTTTTTGTTCCCATAAGCTTGTTTCACTCAAAAATAGTAATCTAGGAATAATTAAAGCTATTTTAGTTTTGGCGATAATTAGTTTTTATTTCTTCCTTAGAGAATCCTCGCTTATAAGAGTTGGGTACACATCAAGGTACTGTCAGTGTTACGGTGTAATAGACTATTCCATCTTGCCGGCTCACAACCGATGTTGGGATTGTTATAAAAGCCGTAGGACTTGGGGTTTGGCAAATAATTAATGAATATGATAATGTATAATAATAACCCAAAGCCATAAAAAGTTTTCTACATCTTGCCGGTTCGCAGCCGATGTTGTAGACTTCTAATAAAGGCAGAGGAAAAATTCCAAGGTCATAATAGACTATCACATCTTGCCGGTTCGCAGCCGATGTTGTGATTGTTATAAAGGGCCAAGGACTAAATACATTAATGTGCTTAATAATGTTTAAAAATGCCAAACTTCGACTCCGGGGGTGTCCTAATAAAGGCTTCCGTCTCTGGACTCGTAGATGAGTTGTTTCGGTCGCAAATAAAAGGGATATCCTCAAAATCGTGTTAAATCAGAGACCTTGATGTGGACCTCATTTTTGTATGCAACGGTTTTCGAGGGAAGGTTTGGAAACTACTTAGCGTCTAAACTAGGTATCTTTATCGGATTAAAACTTATCGAAATGAGAATTTGAAGAAATCCATTTCTCACCAAAAATAAAATAAATAGAGGAAAATAGGAATTTGGGAACAAGGAGTCCACAATTAGCTTTCTGAGTAGTGTTGGCAATCTAACTTGTAAATGACAATGATTTCGTTTTTAAGCTTAGTTTGGGGACTCGTGAAAAATCAGGAACGACGAATTTTATCCGTATGGTCACTTCTTTATGAGTCGTGTTTCCTACTCGATGACCCTAAAAGTTATCGTGAGATAATGATTGTCAACAAAGCCGTCATATGATTATATGAAAAATACAAAAATAGAATAAAAGGAAAATCGGGGAGTTTTTAGAACTTAAGATTTCTTAATCTCTTTTGAAAATTTTGCTACTTCTCAAAGTTAGTAAAAAGTGATTGGAAATTTTTGGTTTCAAAAACGTGTTTTTATAACATTGCGTGAGGACACGTCAATATCTTAGTCTGGGGGAATTTTGGTATGTGTTAAATTACACATACCTTTTACCTATTTAAACAGACCAAAGATACCAAAAAATGACCGAATATGCCAAATATATGTGGTTTTTGTGTTTGTGAATATGCAGGTACGGATATCAAGAAAAATCAAGAAAAAGACAAAGACGAGCACGGGAAATGGAAAAGAGCTCAAAAGACGGGACCCGGGAAGAAATTCACGAGTTTGGTCGAGTTATTGTGCAAAAATCCCGAAGAGCCCTTGGATTATTTATAGTTGGCAAAATTGGTCCTCGGATGAACTTTGAAAAGATGGCAAAAATGGTCCCTACGATTTCATAAATTACACCTTTGGTCCTTGATTTTTAATTCTATACCAACTCTTTTATCCTAAATAAATCCTACTCTTCTAATTATCCCACAACCGGATCCCCATAATATAACCCAACTAATACTTAAACTACCCACCCAAGCCCATTCTATCCTTAACCCATCGCCGGCCCACCCCAACATAAGCCCACACCACTAAAAAAAATACCCGACCCACAATGTCTTTAACTAATACGCGGGTAGCTAATTCCAGTCAAATCCCCAATTCACAAATGGTCAAAATCCCTAACTAGCTATTCTATCTTCTTCAACCTCTAATCCTCCCTAATCCCCGCTCGCTAACCTCCCCTCCACCTCACCACAACAAGCCAAAGAACCCACATGGGTATGTCTTTGGTCCCCCCCCCCTCTCCACGCTGGAAATCCGAGGACAAGAAATTGATCAACGGCTGTGATTATTTGTTGTGGAGATCAAGAAATATCCGAGGGTCAATATTGAAGCACAAGAACACTCTCACGAAGAAAACACAAGAGAACTAGGGTTTTTTATTTTAGTAGTATAAATAGGTGGCCGATTGTCATTTTTTTTTTCTTGTCCTCTTTTCATGTTTTTAGAAAAGAATTAGACCATTTTAATTAAGGAGTTATTTAGCTTTTTTTTTTAAAGGTATTGTAATTTTATTTTTGTAATTTACTTTAATGTTAATTTTAATTCAGTTCTAATTTAATGCTTTTTTTTTTTCGCTTATAAGAGGTTTTAGCTAGTTCTTATTTTATATCAGTCAAGTTTTATTGTTTAGCTTAGATCACTGCTTCGATTCTGCTTCTTTAATTCTTGTTGTTTCTTATTTTTGATAAGTTAGTATATTGTTCTCGTTGTTGTTGCTGCTTAGTTTAAGTTAGTATTTGTGTTTTAGTTTATTTTGTTTGCGTTTTGACTGTTTTGATCCAAGTTATTGCATCAGTATACGAGTAGTTAGTTTTTGCTTGTTAGTTAATTTTGTGGTTATTTTGTTAGAGGTAATTTAGTTGCTGTTAAAAATAGAAATAGCAGAATTGTGTGGTGTGTTAATTCTAATTCAAAGTTAAGGGAAATAAAAAAAATATATATATAAAATTTTTTTTAGCAAAGCTTTGACAGTCCTGGGGTTCGAACCCAGGACATTAAGCACACACAACCAACATACAAACCAACTGCTCTAAACGTTTTTCTTAGTTAATTGTTGCACTTATCTTTATTTAACCTTTTTCATTTTAAACCTTTTAAGCTTATTTTAAGCTGTTAAGCTAAGAAACAGCTTATCCCCTTAAGCTGTTTCAATTTTCTTATTTTTCCTAGTTCCATTATAGTTTAAAGTATTCACTAAAAAATTTTCAGATTTTATCTTTTTCATTTAATATTTTTTATCAATTATTTTCTTTTAAATAGTTTTTAAATTATAAAAAATTATTAAAAAATAAATAATAAAAAAAAATATTTTTCTTTTTTCCAAAATTTTCTTTTTATATTTAGAGTTTAGAAAAATTATTTTTATATTTTTAGCTTTTAAAATTTAGAAAGTTACTTTTTATTTACGTTTTTTTTTAAAAAATTCGTAACGTACGTTTTTAATTTAAACTTTCGTTTTAGATTTCGTATGCTTAGATTATTTGTACTCGTAGCTTTATTAGTAGTTTTTATTAGTTGTTTTTAGGTTAAATGCTTAGTTTAATTGTTCTATTAGTTTAGTTTAATTAGTTTATCTTGTTTGTTATTTTAATATTAGTAGTGTAATTCAAAAATCAATCACTCTTTTTCTCATTCACTACACGAATCACGTCCCGGGAACACAAATTCCATTCGATCTTCGTCGGGACAACGAACCTGGGCTTTGCATATTTCCGGTGCAAATCCTCCTTGTACTATAAAATTGTATCAAGTAATTCTCCCTCACCCTTTGCGTTGTACTCATTTTTAGTACACGATACCCCTAGTACACCCCTCAGAGCCTATCTTTTCGTTTCGACCTTTAAGCATTTTACTTAAAGGAAGAATTTGTTACACCCCACTTAAATGTACACCCAAATCGCCTTAGCCTACCTTGTATGCACTCATCTTTAGTGCATTATTGTTACAACATTTGTTTAAACCCAAGTTAATTATCTAGTTGATTACATGGTTGCTAAGTCGAGTCATATCCTTGTACATATTGTTTTGGGACGATTGGGACTCATGGGTAAAGTACTAGTGTAATGGAGTAATGGGGAAGAACATCATTTATTACCCCCATATGTGCTAAATATTTTAAAAGTACTCCAAGTTTTTCAATTATCTTCATTCGAGTCATTAAATTAGTATTTGTAAAGTTATGTAAAAATTCAAGTGTAAGGGGGATGCAATGCCCCTATGATGTATTATTTTGGATGGTAGGGTAAAAGTGTATGCAAAAAAAAAAAAAAAAAAAAAAAAAAAAAAAAAAAAAAAAAAAACACAAAAAAACACAAAAAAATGAGAAAAAGAAAAATAGAAAAAACATACGGACTACCATCCCGTTTTATTTTATGTTTATTTTATGTTTTTGTTATTTTATCATTAGCTTAAGATCGAGTCTAGTCTTGGCTTAGCAACATTGTATAGTACATGTAATTGATCAAGATTTTTAACTCGCCACCAGTAAAATATCCTTTATCCAACAAAACCGTGTTTTCCTTTTCCCTACACCTAAAGTTATAACCCATTTAAAAGCCCTCTTTGATAGTTTATCTTAGGTGCTTACGCCTAGTGGAGGAGGTTTTCGATCCTTTCCCAAGCCTATGGTAATCTATTTGCTATGACAGGTAGTGAGAGATATTATCCGTTTTCATTTATGAGATTTATTTTGATGACACTTGAGAGATGTGAGTATCTAAACACTACTTGTGAGGTGCTAGTTTATAATCTCCGTGCTTATTATGATTGAAGTGGAACGATTATTTGTTGTAATTACTTTTATGTTAGCATTAAATGACCCCTAACTTGTATTTTGATTAGAATAAAAGCGCATTTGCTTGAGGACAAGCAAATCTCAAGTGTAAGGGTATTTGATGAAGCGAAAAGTGTACCGCTTTTAAGGGGTCATTTAAGCCTTAAATCGTATTTATTTGATCAAATATTGCCCTAAATCGTTCCTTTTGTCATTTTAGGTACTTTTGAGGAGAAATCTGGAAAAGGAGGCATTTTGGACGTTTTTGGAGCATTAAAGTGAAGAAAACGGCAAAGTCTCAAAAATCGGCTAAAAGTTACTCTTGACGGCGTCAAGATTTACTCTAGACGGCGTCATGCTTTGGCAAGAAAAGTTGGACGTGAAATTTACTCATGATAAGCCAGTGAAAATAGCATGTGAATTCTGACGGCGTCACGCTTTAACTTGATCAAGGGCGTCACGGCTTAAATCATAAGGGGACGGCGTCACGTTCATGGTTCGACGGCGTCAAGCCTTGATAAGCCAGAATGGATTTTTGAAGAGCTAAAGAGGGACGGCGTCAAGAAGGTCATCCGGGAACCCTAGAAGCGGCGAGGTGACGGCGTCACACTCCATAAGGTGACGCCGTCAGATCCAAAAATCTATATATAGTTTTCTAATCTTTTGTCATTAAGGAGAGCTTAGTGTGTGGAGTTTTGGGAGAAAACCCTAAGACGATTTTAGCTACTTTTTCAGGGCTTTTTGCCTTGAGATCTTCCATGTTTCATTGAAAGATAAGTTATCAATTAATCATTCAATATGTCTATGTGTTGTTTGATTCTATCTTATTCTTGTCTTTTGTTTAACATGTTAGGCTAAATTTATCTTGTGTTTGCTTAGATCTAATGAAACCTAGCTATTGATTATTGGTTGTTAGTGTGTTGTTAGTTGTATTGGATGACTGTTTATCTATGTTAGGCTTAAGAAAACTGGCTAACTTCCTATTCGGTAACTTGCTTGAACGTCTTAAGAAACATGAACCAAACGCGTACTAAAGGTTTTTATGGTTGTATTTAATGCACAAGCGAATTCTAGTGATCCCATGTTAGGAGCTTCCTAGCCGGCTCGACATAGGAGTGAAGTAGGAGCTTGTAGAGTTGGGGAAG
The DNA here is from genome assembly GCA_021014915.2 of Artemisia tridentata subsp. tridentata. Classification (NCBI taxonomy): domain Eukaryota; kingdom Viridiplantae; phylum Streptophyta; class Magnoliopsida; order Asterales; family Asteraceae; genus Artemisia; species Artemisia tridentata. The sequence goes on from CP139508.1 coordinate 395,650,122, forward strand.
TAAGTACGCCACCCCACGAATGGTATTAAGGAATACACCCGTCATCCACGCGACTAATACACACTAATTAACCGGTAAAAGATAGTTAGGGAGTAAGGAAATCTAAGTAAACACATTTCTCTACACATAAGTTTCTCACCACATTTTCATTTTTGTTATTTTATTTTATTTGCATCCGTAGTAATTTTGGGTTAGTTGACTAGCAACTAATTCCGCCCACTCCTTCAAACCCGAGATTTTACTTGCTTTCATAAAAACTATAAAAACATAAAAAAGAATCTTCCTCAACCCTTAGACCTAATTAAAGTAGCCTTTCATACCTAACGAACACTATTCCCTGTGGAGAACGATCAATCCCCCGTACTTACCACTACACTATACTACATCGGTCAGGTACACTGCCTGGTGGGGTTGTAAGCCTCTTGAGATCCCTCGAGAGGTAAAACCTGTTGTAAGGTTACAAAACCACGCAATCAGTACCTGACCGATGTAGTATAGTGTAATGGTAAGTACGGGGGATTGATCGTTCTCCACAGGGAATAGTGTTCGTTAGGTATGAAAAATTACCCTAATAGGTCTAAGGGTGAGAGAAGATTCTTTTTATGTTTTTATATTTTTTTATGAAAGCAAGTAAAATCTCGGGTTTGAAAGAGTGGGCGGAATTAGTTGCTAGTCAACTAACCCAAGTTACTACAAATGCAAATAAAATAAAATAACAGAAAATGAAAAGGTTGGTGAAAACTTATGTGGAGGGAAATGTGTTTACTTAGATTTCCTTACTCCCTAACTATCTTTTACCGGTTGATTAGTGTGTATTAGTTGCGTGGATGACGGGTGTATTCCTTAATACCATTCGTGGGGTGGCGTACGTACTTCCCCAACTCTACAAGCTCCTACTTCACTCCTATGTCGAGCCGGCTAGGAAGCTCCTAACATGGGATCACTAGAATTCGCTTGTGCATTAAATACAACCATAAAAACCTTTAGTACGCATTGGTTCATGTTTCTTAAGACGTTCAAGCAAGTTACCGAATAGGAAGTTAGCCAGTTTTCTTAAGCCTAACATAGATGAACAATCATCCAATACAACTAACAACACACTAATAACCAATAATCAATAGCTAGGTTTCATTAGATCTAAGCAAACACAAGATAAATCTAGCCTAGCATGTTAAACAAAAGACAAGAACAAGATAGAATCAAACAACACATAGACATATTGAATGATTAATTGATAACTTATCTTCAATGTAACATGGAAGATCTCAAGGCAAAAAGCCTTGAAAAAGCTGCCAAATTCGTCCTAGGGTTTTCACACACAAAGTTCCCTAATAAGTTCCACAATAAGTTCCACAATAATGACAAAAAATTGCAAAACTATATATAGACTTTCAGATCTGACGGCGTCACGTTATGGAGTGTGACGCCGTCACCTCGCCGCTTTTAGGGTTCCCGGATGACCTTCTTGACGCCGTCCCTCTTTAGCTCTCCAAAATCCGTTCTGGCTTATCAAGGCGTGACGCCGTCAGGATTATGCATGACGCCGACCCTCTCTAAATTAAGCCGTGACGACCTTGATCATATTAAAGCGTGACGCCGTCAGAATTTCATGCAAATTTCACTGGCTTATCATGAGTAATTTTCACATCCACCATTTATTGCCAAGCCGTGACGCCGTCTGGAGAGGATCCTGACGCCGTCAAAGGTAACTTTTAGCATGATTTTGAGACTTTGTCGTTTTCTTCACTTTTATGCTCCAAAAACGTCCAAAATGCCTCCTTTTCCAGATTTCTCCTCAAAAGTACCTAAAATGACAAAAGGAACGATTTAGGGCAATATTTGATCAAATAAATACGATTTAGGGCTTAAATGACCCCTTAAAAGCGGTACACTTTTCGCTTCATCAAATACCCTTACACTTGAGATTTGCTTGTCCTCAAGCAAATGCGCTTTTATTCTAATCAAAATACAAGTTAGGGGTCATTTAATGCTAACATAAAAGTAATTACAACAAATATTCGTTCCACTTTAAACATAATAAGCACGGAGATTACAAACTAGCACCTCACAAGTAGTGTTTAGATACTCACATCTCTCAAGTGTCATCAAAATAAATCTCATAAATGAAAACGGATAATATCTCTCACTACCTGTCATAGCAAATAGATTACCATAGGCTTGGGAAAGGATCGAAAACCTCCTCCACTAGGCGTAAGCACCTAAGATAAACTATCAAAGAGGGCTTTTACATGGGTTATAACGTTAGGTGTAGGGAAAAGGAAAACACGGTTTTGTTGGATAAAGGATATTTTACTGGTGGCGAGTTAAAGATCTTGATCGATTACATGTACTATACAATGTTGCTAAGCCAAGACTCGACTCGATCTTAAGCTAAAAATAAAATAACAAAAACATAAAATAAACATAAAATAAAACGGGATGGTAGTCCGTATGATTTTTCTACTTTTCTTTTTCTCATTTTTTTTTTGTATTTTTCTTGAATTTTTTTTTTTTTTTTTTTTTTTTTTTTTTTTGACATACACTCTTGCCCTACCATCCAAAATAATACATCATAGGGGCGTTGCATTCCCCTTACACTTGAACTTTTACATAACTTTACAATTAACTAATCTAATGACTCGAATTAAGATAATTGAAAAACTTGGAGTACTTTTAAAATATTTAACACATATGGGGGTAATAAATGATGTTTTTCCCCATTACTCCATTACACTAGTACTTTACCCATGAGTCCCAATCGTCCCAAAACAATATGTACAAAGATATGACTCGACTTAGCAACCATGTAATCAACTAGATAATTAACTTGGGTTTTAAACAAATGTTGTCACAATAATGCACTAAAAATGAGTGCATACAAGGTAGGCTAAGGCGATTTGGGTGTACATTTTAGTGGGGTGTAAACAAATTCTTCTTTCAAGTAAAATGCTTAAAGGTTGAAACGAAAAGATAGGCTCTGAGGGGTGTACTAGGGGTATCGTGTACTAAAAATGAGTACAACGCAAAGGGTGTGGGAGAATTACTTGACCAATGTAGCCAATGTAATTATAACAAAAACACAGGTGTAAAACAATGGGTTAATCCTAATGCCTCTTATCATGTAGTAAATCTAACTACACGAATGTAGTCTCACTTGTGGCTTTAGAATGGTCCTGACGCAAGTTCTAGAATCTAAGTGCTACCGGTACACACATCATAGCATAAATGCTTTTCCTACCAATTCTAGGGGCGAACCTCACATATTTGGGGTGGAAAATTTTTTTGTGGTACGGTTTTTGTGATAGTCATCTAACTCCTATCCGTGAGACGCTCATTAAGATCAAAGTTTCACTCCTGTATGTTGTAAAAATTTTTAAATTTGGCACTAAAATTGCCCTAACAGGTATTTATCTCAGTTTTATTACACATCTACTATTAAACAAACAAAAATCAAGCGTAAGAGCATTCTCTAATCGTACTTTTACCCCCCCCCCCTTACACTTAAGATGAACATTGTCCCCAATGTTCAAATAACAAATGTAAAAGCATAAAGTAAAAGAATGAAATCAAATACTCCCCTGATTCGCTCGGTGGATAATGAAGTAACACGGTTAGATCTTCTTCCAAGGTAATGTTGAAGCTCCATGACTAATGCATCGCCAAAAGCTTGATTCAAAAACATTTCCTTGTCCAAAATAACCTGTTAAACCTGAGAAAACAAACACGAAAACCTGCATAACATCGGCGGGATAAACTCTATATATAAGGATATAATGCTTGTGGAATGATAATTTTGCAGATTCCTGGAGATTATAAGTTAGAGATTTAATAAAAACTTTCTATGAAAACAAAACTTTCAAAAATTTTCAGAAAATTAAACCTGACGCCGTCAGGTTATAACTCCTGACGCCGTCAGATATGATCTGACAGAATTCTCATGTTACGTTTCCGGAAAATTTTTGGAAAAACCTATACCTTACTTCCTGGAATTCCTGCAAAACATCATTATGACTCGATACAAGCATTTGACTCATACAAATACTAATATGTATGTTCATTTATTACTATTACGATTCATGTTCATTTGTGTTCTAATAAACCGATTTAGATTTCCCTTACACTTATCTTTTGCAAAATACCTTTATATGTAGTTAAGACGAAGTTAAAAATAAAATAAAGCATTTTCACAAATTAGTTTTTAACATGAATCAATAATAATAAAATTTAAACATACATACGGAAACAAATAAAATCAAACAAGCAAATAAATGAACACACAAAGCAAATAAAGCTTGGGTTGCCTCCCAAGAAGCGCTTTTCTTTATTAACGAGTCTTGTAGCTAGACTCAAAGTCACGTACATTATGTGACTTCTTCGTCAAAAGTTATGTCTTCCTCATTGATCATTTCATTACCATTCTCTTGATAATGCTTGACTCGTTGTATATTCACAGTGAATTCTTTATCTTCGTCGTCAATCAACACAACGGCTCCGGTTTTAGAGGAGCTCCTTACGGTAAAAGGTCCATACCATCTAGATTTAAGTTTTCCAGGAAATAGTCTCAAGCGAGAATTATATAATAAGACTGATTTCGGTCGAATTCGGGTCAAAGAAATCACAAGTCAAACTTCTCACGAAGAAAAGTCAACTTGAAACCGTTAACGCAAAAACAACCAATTGTAATAAACCGGATAAGCGTGTACCCGGGTCGTTCTCCCTTCGAGGCGTGAAATTGAGAATATCGTTTTCGGTTCGTAATTAAAGTTCTTGAAAAGACGAGAGTTTGTTTTGGTTACTAAAATCTATTAAAACGAAAATTAAAATTAAATAACGTAAACAATAAACTACGAACGAGTAAAAACGTAAAATATTTGAAAAACTAATCCTACGGATATTAAAATAATTTTTATAAATTCTAAATGACAAAAGAAAATTTTGAAAAAAAGAAAAATATTTTTTTTTGACTTTTAAATAATTTTTTATAATTTAAAAACTATTTAAACTATTTTAAATCTCTAAAAATACTAAAACTAATTTTAAAAATCTGAAATTTTTACTAAAGTAACTTTAAGTAAATAAAAAGCTAAGAAAAATAAAAGTTTTGAAAAAGCTTTAGCCAATAAGCTTTGATAAGCCAAAACAGCTTATATAAGCAAAATGAAATTAAGGCTAAGTTAAGTAATTAGTTGTGCACTACTTTAACATAAAAATAGCATTGGCATACTGGTAAGTGTTGGTGTTGTGAGTCAACTGACCTGGGTTCGAACCCCAGGCATGACTCTTTTGTGATTTGAGTTTTATTTGTTTATCTTTTTTTTTTTTTTGTGATTTGAGTTTTATTTGTTTATCTTTTTTTTTTTTTTCTCTTTGGTTTTCTTTTAAAATCCAATAAGCAACTACTGATAAACTAAACCACACCAAACACACCACTTCTTACTAATGATCTATCCAAAAAATTTGCAAATGCTACTGAACATTAAACCAACTCTTAATCTACCTATTCTAACTGATTTTGAACATCAAAAAAATGCAAAGGATTATGAAAGCCAAAACCAGATTCTAATCCTAGAACAAGCAATAACTAACTACACTCACTATCATCAACTAGCAACGTGAAGACCAAATAGGCAGAAAAATAGAATAAGCAAAAATAAGCCATTGAATAAGCTGAGACTAAATTGACAAAAAAAAATAAAAATAAAAATAAAAACAATAACGATTAAATTTGCATTAACTCAAATGAAAATTACATTAAAAGTAAATTAAAATACAAGACAATAAAATAAGAAAACATTACCTAGTTTAAAGCTAAATAAAAACCTTTTATAAGCGAAAAAAAAGAGCAGTAAATTAGAACTTCAACTAAAACTGAATTAAAATTAAGATTAAAAATAAATTACAATACTTAAAAAAAATACAAATACCTTAAAAAAGCTAAATAAATCCTAGCAAAAAAAAACTACTACTCGGCTGCTCATCCTATTTATATTAAAAAAAATACAAAAACCCTAGCTACTTGTTTTTCGTGTGAGTGTGTCTCCTTGTGCTTCTCTTGCTTCTTCCTTGACCCTTGGATGAAACTTGGTGCCCACAACATTTGATTAGAACCGTTGATCTTTCTTTGTAGCCTCGGATCGCTGAGGTGGAGTGGGGGGGGGACCAAGACAAGGTCATGTGATGTCTTTGGCTTGTTGTGGTGAGGTGGTAGGGAGGTTAGCGAGCGGTTTGGAGGAGATTAGAAGGAGATTGAAGATAGTGCAATAGTGGTTAGGGATTTTGACTCAATCGATTGGGGATTTGACCCTTTTTGATTCATCCGGTATTAGTAATTAGAGTGGGTGGGTCGGGTTAAAGTGTGGGCCGGTTATAGTGTTAGTTTGATGGGCTGGTGAGTGGGGTTAAGGAGTATGGGCTGTGGGTATTAGGCTTAAGGGGAAAATGGGTTTGAGGTTTAATTGGGTTGGTTTAAGTTTAGTGTATCGATGGGTTTGGTGGGTAGATGTGAGGAGTGGATCCGGTTTTTGTTCTTTTCTTTTGGATAGATTGGTTTTAATAGTTTATAGGTTTTAGGCTAAAATTACAAGGACCAAAGGTGTCATAGTAGTTAACCTCAAGGACCAATCTAGCCATATCTTCAAAGTTGATCAAGGGACTTATATTGCCAAACAAAAATAATCCAAGGGCCGTTTGGGATTTTCCGAGCATTGAATTTCATCCGAATAAAAAATGTCTTTTCCGGCTTCGGCTTTTCGACTCTTTTCCATAACACGCTCGGTTTTGTCCATATTTGCCCCGTTTTCAATCCTTTTGTACCTGCAACAACTAAAACACAATCCAAGGATATTTGTAACAATATATGGTCCATTTGGGTGTTTTTGGTCGTTTTTGTGGGGTTTTTCGGGTATAAAATGATGAGTAAAAGGCCACTCATCAATCCCCCACACTAAGCAATTGCTAGTCCCTAGCAATCCGATCATATAAAGTAATGAAAGGATCAAAAATGTCAATGTTACCAAAAATATACCACCCCATTTTGACTTTATAAAATGCAAGTAAATTAAACGAGATAAAACGTAAATATCATGCTTGATTATCAAAAATGGCATCATGGAACGGGAATCACACAAAATGGGTGACTCCGGGGAATTGTAATCGTCATCCTCTTTTTATACTTCCCAACTAAGTCTAAAAACCCTTGTGCAAACGTTTTTGTAAAATGCTAACACTACTTATATTAGCAACCTATGTAAGCCGAGACTTAACTTTTCACTCCCACAATTTTTCATAAGTTAGGTGTGTGTGCTTGTTTTCAAAGTTTTGATCGTAAAAATCGACATTTATTAGGGTTAAAAACCGACAATGATTTAGGAATTAGAGATTCAAAGGTGAGATCACTCCATGTAGCGACTTTCTTCTCAGCTTATCCTTAGTAAACTTAGGAGGCTAGGTTTTTACACCCTCGAGAATAGTATCGGAGCTCACGGGATCTTTGAAGTCAACAATTTCTAAATCACCGTCCAACTTTTAGACAATTTTGACGAATACTAGTTCAACTTTCGATTTAAATTTGAGAAGAAGCAAGTTTCTCACACTTATTCATAAATAAACATAAACATTTTTTTTTCTTTTTTTTTTTTTTTTTTTTTTTTTTTTTTTTCATTTTTCATCACTTTTTCACCATTTTTTTTTTTTTTTTTTTTTTTTTTTTTTTTTTTTTTTTTACTTGTGTACCCTAAACGACGGACCTTCACGGTTTAGTTCCAAGACCTTAACGCCTTTCGGAATAAAGGATCCAAGGGCCGTTACAACGGAGAGTTCCAAGACCTTAACGCCTTTCAGAATTAAGGGTCCAAGGGCCGGTGCAAGAGGGTAGCCAAGACCTAAACGCCTTTCGGAATTAAGGATCCAAGGCCCGATCTCGAATCCGTAGCTTAGAGCACTTATTTATTCATACTTAAACTTTAACTTTTGCAACTTTCAAGCAATTGCTCACTTTCATTTTGCATTCTTATTGGGTTTGTAAGAAAGTATGCTTGTTCCAAAATTTAAATAAAACTTTGAACTAGTATTCTAAATCAAGATTGTATAAAAATTTATTTGCTTAACAAAAATGGTTTTTGCGTTCAAAAGTTTGAAAATAGCACTAATTTTAGTCATTTTAGGATCTTCTGGGAGGAAAAGCCATAGATTACTTATATAAGCTCTAAAGAGAACCAACTACTCCACGCTTAGCATTTTCATTTGCACAATTCGCAAAAACTTAGCCTAAACGTTAAGGGTAGCAGCTAGATCAACACTCTAGCAGAGTCGGGATTCCCCTTGTTCTAGCCTAATCAAGTCTAAACTTCCATTAATACCGAAGTATTAATGTATAGCAAATTATTTTTATTGTGCAAAGCACTTCTTTTAGACGAAAAATTCGATAAAATTTTTAAAATTTTTGCTCAAAACGGGGGTGCTAGGGGACTAGTAGGTACAAATTGTGAAAATTTTTAAAATTTTGGTCAAATTCGCAAGAATCCCTCCCCCACACTTAGAAATGAATATTGCCCTCAATATTCAAAGTACCGGCCTGAGCCGACACTATAGAACGTAAAAAGGAAATACTACAATCTAAGTATGGAAAAGAAATCTTGGTTTTCACAAAAAGGATTTTTAAGATATCCCTGGATAAGCATAAACACAAAGATAGGATATTGGGCGGCTGGATTGAAAACAGGCGCGTCAATCATCACAATCTACGGGAATCCTGAAAACAAAGGCAAACACACAACCACAAAGCACAAGTAGAGGAACTCCCCCACACTTAGTGTTAGAAATAAGAAAGAAGATAGAATGATAAGCATGGGTTGCCACCCACGAAGCGCTTGTTTTTGATCGAGTCGTATAGCTTAGACTCGCCCCGAATTTAATTGTTCTTGGGGGAGCAGGTGGAAGAGAAAATCTCCATCGGACTTTCATTCAAGATGTTTGGATAAACATTGAAGTGCTTGAAAGTTCCACTCCGATGAGATAGACCCGGCTTAAAAGAATGAGAGATGCCGGGGTCAAAAATTTTGTCCTCACTCCCGATCGAGTGACTGAAAGGACAATCTACCTTATAGGAGAAGAAAGGTAGAAAAACTCGAACGACATATGTGAAGTCAATATAAGGGCGATCCCCAAAAGGCACTGTCACATATGTCGGAGAAAGAATATTCTTTTGATTCTCGGGATTAACAATTGAGGTCATATTTTCAAAAACATTAGAGTCTTTGACCTCATCGTTCTCTAACACTTCAATAAACAGCGGATTAACGTTGCTAGAAAAGCAATCGTCATCAAATTCAAAAAGAGTGTTAGAGAAAATCCCGGAAGTAACCACAGAGATGTCAAGAGATTCTCCAAAAATTGGAGAATCACATTCTCTGTCAAATATCTCCTCAGACTCACTTGGGGTTGGGACAAGGTTCTCAGCACTAGACTTTATGAATTCGTCCGATTCCTTTTCAGGAACAGTGCTAAGATGCTCATCCCCCATATTGAGAGAGTCCTCGGGTCTAGACTGAGAGGGTTGAGAAATGGTATCATTTAAGGGAATAAAACTCTCCTCTTCGTCTTCTTCATCCTCATCATCGTCATCAAGAAGGGCAGCCCTGAGAAATATGGAACGCATTTTTGCTCCTCGTTCTCTGGCTAGTAATTCTGCACAAGATTCTTCATGAGGATTTTCTTGGGTATGTATTTTACCCAAATCCCTGACTTCTTGTAGTAAATCAAGAATATGAAGAACGTCTTCTGAAAGTTCTTGAGACGGTGGCTGAGGTGGTGGCTGAATCATTTGGTACTGTGGAGGTTGGTCATGATAAGAATAGTCATAAGTGTCACAAGGGCCGTGCTCATAGACAAGCGGGCTCCTTGTTTGACAATCAGAGCTATAGTGAGGACCTCCACAGTACTCACAACAATATGATTGTTGTGACTGATTTGGTGAAGTATATGGATAATGGTCATACCCGAAGTTTTGATAACATGGAACCTGCTCATAGACAAACGTGTTCCTTGTTTGACAATCAAAACCCGGGTGAGGACTACCTCCACAATATTCACAAGAATATGTTTCCATCTCATGGTGCGGGGGTTGGTTAAGGAAATTGGTTGTTTCATTGCTGGGATTTTGGTCATAGACAAACCCGTTTCCCGAATTCACAATGCTACAACCGGAGCAATTTCCACCATTTAGAGGTCCCCACACCATTCACAACCATAGTTGTAAGATGGAGACATTTGGGGCTGTGGAGAGTAGTCGGAAAAATTTGTCGGTTCATTGAATGAATTTGGATTTGGATCATAAGTAATTGAATTACTTGAACCGCAAAACAAACAACTTCCGTTCTGAATATCATTACCACATCGTTCGCACGTACACCAACGACATGGTAAACCGAAAAAGCGGCTCTCCACAACCGACACAAGGAATCAATGATTCCATCAGAAAAGAGGATTAAGAAGATAGAATTGAACGTTTAGAGGGTGAGAAAAAGAATTAAACGAATAGAGGTGATACGAAGAATATTTTTGGATTTTTGGAAACATTTTGAAAAACACAAAGGAAAAAGGAAAATAAATTTTGAAATAAAAATCTTTTTGGGTTTTTCAAGGTTTTTTAATTTTTTTTTTTTTTTTGATTTTGAAAATATTTACGAGATATTTACGAAACTTCACGAGGAAGGTTCTTCAAGTCACTAATCGTCAAACCGTGACGATATTGTCGCAACACACCTCCCCGGCAGCGGCGCCATTTTGATTTCGGTCGAATTCGGGTCAAAGAAATCACAAGTCAAACTTCTCACGAAGAAAAGTCAACTTGAAACCGTTAACGCAAAAACAACCAATTGTAATAAACCGGATAAGCGTGTACCCGGGTCGTTCTCCCTGCGAGGCGTGAAATTGAGAATATCGTTTTCGGTTCGTAATTAAAGTGCTTGAAAAGACGAGAGTTTGTTTTGGTTACTAAAATCTATTAAAACGAAAATTAAAATTAAATAACGTAAACAATAAACTACGAACGAGTAAAAACGTAAAATATTTGAAAAACTAATCCTACGGATATTAAAATAATTTTTATAAATTCTAAATGACAAAAGAAAATTTTGAAAAAAAGAAAAATATTTTTTTTTGACTTTTAAATAATTTTTTATAATTTAAAAACTATTTAAACTATTTTAAATCTCTAAAAATACTAAAACTAATTTTAAAAATCTGAAATTTTTACTAAAGTAACTTTAAGTAAATAAAAAGCTAAGAAAAATAAAAGTTTTGAAAAAGCTTTAGCCAATAAGCTTTGATAAGCCAAAACAGCTTATATAAGCAAAATGAAATTAAGGCTAAGTTAAGTAATTAGTTGTGCACTACTTTAACATAAAAATAGCATTGGCATACTGGTAAGTGTTGGTGTTGTGAGTCAACTGACCTGGGTTCGAACCCCAGGCATGACTCTTTTGTGATTTGAGTTTTATTTGTTTATCTTTTTTTTTTTTTTTGTGATTTGAGTTTTATTTGTTTATCTTTTTTTTTTTTCTCTTTGGTTTTCTTTTAAAATCCAATAAGCAACTACTGATAAACTAAACCACACCAAACACACCACTTCTTACTAATGATCTATCCAAAAAATTTGCAAATGCTACTGAACATTAAACCAACTCTTAATCTACCTATTCTAACTGATTTTGAACATCAAAAAAATGCAAAGGATTATGAAAGCCAAAACCAGATTCTAATCCTAGAACAAGCAATAACTAACTACACTCACTATCATCAACTAGCAACGTGAAGACCAAATAGGCAGAAAAATAGAATAAGCAAAAATAAGCCATTGAATAAGCTGAGACTAAATTGACAAAAAAAATAAAAATAAAAATAAAAACAATAACGATTAAATTTGCATTAACTCAAATGAAAATTACATTAAAAGTAAATTAAAATACAAGACAATAAAATAAGAAAACATTACCTAGTTTAAAGCTAAATAAAAACCTTTTATAAGCGAAAAAAAAGAGCAGTAAATTAGAACTTCAACTAAAACTGAATTAAAATTAAGATTAAAAATAAATTACAATACTTAAAAAAAATACAAATACCTTAAAAAAGCTAAATAAATCCTAGCAAAAAAAAACTACTACTCGGCTGCTCATCCTATTTATATTAAAAAAAATACAAAAACCCTAGCTACTTGTTTTTCGTGTGAGTGTGTCTCCTTGTGCTTCTCTTGCTTCTTCCTTGACCCTTGGATGAAACTTGGTGCCCACAACATTTGATTAGAACCGTTGATCTTTCTTTGTAGCCTCGGATCGCTGAGGTGGAGTGGGGGGGGGGGGGACCAAGACAAGGTCATGTGATGTCTTTGGCTTGTTGTGGTGAGGTGGTAGGGAGGTTAGCGAGCGGTTTGGAGGAGATTAGAAGGAGATTGAAGATAGTGCAATAGTGGTTAGGGATTTTGACTCAATCGATTGGGGATTTGACCCTTTTTGATTCATCCGGTATTAGTAATTAGAGTGGGTGGGTCGGGTTAAAGTGTGGGCCGGTTATAGTGTTAGTTTGATGGGCTGGTGAGTGGGGTTAAGGAGTATGGGCTGTGGGTATTAGGCTTAAGGGGAAAATGGGTTTGAGGTTTAATTGGGTTGGTTTAAGTTTAGTGTATCGATGGGTTTGGTGGGTAGATGTGAGGAGTGGATCCGGTTTTTGTTCTTTTCTTTTGGATAGATTGGTTTTAATAGTTTATAGGTTTTAGGCTAAAATTACAAGGACCAAAGGTGTCATAGTAGTTAACCTCAAGGACCAATCTAGCCATATCTTCAAAGTTGATCAAGGGACTTATATTGCCAAACAAAAATAATCCAAGGGCCGTTTGGGATTTTCCGAGCATTGAATTTCATCCGAATAAAAAATGTCTTTTCCGGCTTCGGCTTTTCGACTCTTTTCCATAACACGCTCGGTTTTGTCCATATTTGCCCCGTTTTCAATCCTTTTGTACCTGCAACAACTAAAACACAATCCAAGGATATTTGTAACAATATATGGTCCATTTGGGTGTTTTTGGTCATTTTTGTGGGGTTTTTCGGGTATAAAATGATGAGTAAAAGGCCACTCATCAAAGACCTTGTCTCCTTCTGAAAACTCCTTTGGTCTCTTAATCCGTTGGTCATGCCATCTTTTTGCCCTTTCTTTGTATGTAATGGAAGATTCATAAGCCTTTAATCTCAATTCATCGAGCTCTTGGAGCTGTAAGAATCTATTTGTTCCCGCAACCGTATAGTCCAAATTACAAGCCTTAAGTGCCCAATACGCCTTGTGTTCCAGTTCTACTGGAAGGTGGCATGCCTTGCCATATACCATACGGAACGGGGTTGTCCCGATTGGTGTCTTATAAGCGGTTCGAAATGCCCACAAAGCTTCATCGAGCTTAAAAGACCAATCTTTTCTGTTTTGATTGACCGTTTTCTCTAGTATTCTCTTTATGGCTCTATTAGTGTTTTCGACTTGACCATTGGTTTGAGGATGGTAAGTGGTGGAGAATCGGTGAGAGACTCCATATCTTTTCATAACTTTCTCCATTTGCGAATTGCAGAAATGGGTTCCCCTGTCGCTAATAAGAGCCTTCGGAATTCCGAACCTAGCGAACAATTTTTTTAAGAAATGAATGACTACCCTAGCGTCGTTAGTCCTAAGGGCTTGCGCTTCCACCCATTTTGAAACATAGTCAATTGCCACTAAGATGTATTCATTCCCTCCTGAAGATGGGAAGGGTCCCCTGAAATCAATTCCCCAAACATCGAAAACCTCGCAAACTTGTATATAGTTCTGTGGGGCTTCATCCCTCCTAGAGATATTCCCAGCTCTTTGACATGCGTCACAAGTCTGTATCATTCCCTTCACATCACGAAATATTGTTGGCCAATAGAATCCTGCGTCGAAGACCTTTCGTGCAGTAGTGTTCATTCCGTGATGTCCTCCCGATGGACCTGCATGACACTCTTTCATAATTTTGACAGCCTCTTTTTCCGAAACACAACGCCTGATTACCTGATCCGGACATCTTCGGAATAAGAAGGGTTCATCCCAAAAGTAGTACTTTAATTGATTAAAGAACCTCTTTTTTTCATGCCTGCTCATATGCTCAGGAATGACTCTACTTGCCAGGTAGTTAGCATAATCCGCATACCAAGGTTCAGAATCATTTATTGACATGAGCTGCTCTTCAGGAAATGATTCTCGAATCTCACTCTTGTCAGATTCAGGGAGACTGGGGTTTTCGAGACGAGAAAGATGATCAGCCGTAAGATTCTCTGCTCCTTTCTTATCACGAATCTCAACGTCGAACTCTTGCAATAGTAGGATCCAACGAAGTAACCGTGGTTTAGCATCCTGTTTAGCGAAAAGATATCGAATAGCTGAATGATCCGTAAAAACAACCGTTTTAGAAAGGACAAGATACTGGCGAAACTTATCAAAAGCAAATACCACGGCTAGTAATTCCTTTTCAGTGGTAGTGTAGTTCTCTTGAGCAGGATTCATGGTTTTGCTAGCGTAGTATATTGGCTGAAAGTGTTTGTTAAGCCTTTGGCCTAATACTGCTCCAACAGCATAATCACTAGCATCGCACATGATTTCAAAGGGTAACTCCCAGTTAGGGGTAACCATAATTGGAGCTTGTGTAAGTTCCTGCTTCAATCGATCGAATGCGTCCTTGCACTCTTGAGAGAAGTCGAACGGGGCATCCTTCATGAGCAACTGAGTCATTGGTTTAGCTACCTTTGAGAAATCTTTAATGAATCTCCTATAGAAGCCAGCATGACCCAAAAAGCTACGGATTGCCTTGACAGTTGTTGGATAGGGAAGTTTGGATATAGCTTCAATTTTTGCCCGGTCTACTTCAATTCCACTTCCTGAAATTTTGTGCCCTAGCACAATCCCTTCTTTTACCATAAAGTGGCACTTTTCCCAGTTTAGTACCAAGTTAGTCTCCTCACAACGTTTGAGCATTTTCTCAAGGTTAGCAAGACAGCGATCAAAAGAGTTTCCAAAGACCGAAAAATCATCCATGAAGACCTCCATGCTGTCTTCCATTAACTCATGGAAGATTGCTGTCATGCAGCGCTGGAAAGTGGCGGGGGCGTTACATAGTCCAAAGGGCATTCGCTTGTAGGCGAAGGTGCCATAAGGGCATGTAAACATAGTCTTTTCTTGGTCCTCAGGAGCGATAGGGATCTGGAAATATCCTGAGAACCCATCTAGGAAGCAGTAGTACTCATGCCCTGCTAACCTTTCCAGCATTTGGTCGATAAATGGAAGAGGGAAATGATCTTTTCGGGTTGCATCATTCAACTTCCTATAATCGATGCACACACGCCATCCAGTTACTGTTCGTTGAGGCACTAACTCATCCTTATCGTTCTTTACAACTGTCATTCCTCCCTTTTTTGGTACAACCTGTACAGGACTTACCCATGGACTGTCGGAAATTGGATAAATTAGCCCTGCATCTAGGAGCTTAATGACTTCCTTTTTCACGACTTCCTTAATGTTGGGGTTTACTCGCCTTTGAGGCTGCACGGTGGGTTTATAATCCTCCTCCATGAGGATTTTATGCGTGCAGAAGGTAGAGTCAATCCCCTTGATGTCGGCTACACTCCATGCTATAACCCCTTTATATTTTTTTAAAACTCCTAAGAGTTTATCTTTTTGTTCACTTTTCAAGGAAGAGCTTATGATTACCGGAAGTTGATCTTCCCCTTGGAGGAAAGCATATTCAAGGTTGGTTGGGAGTTCCTTGAGTTCTACCGCAGGTGGCTCGATGATGGAGGGTTTAAGTTTGTTCTCGGGTTTACGAAGCTCAAGCTGTTCGATTTCTTGTCTGGGATAAAAAGAGACTGCGTTTACATCCATAGTCTTTTCCTCCTCAAAGATGGGTAAGAAAGCTTCATCTCGCAACCAACCAGCTTCCATCTGTTCATCTATACAATTGTCAATCTCGTCGGATAGTTCATCGATTTCTTCGATGAAATACAGCTGATTATCTGTTTCGAGAGAAAGATTCATTGTGTCCTTGATGTCGAAGGTTAAGCTATCGGCCCCCACTCGTAAGGTTAGTTTGCCGTCATGAACATCAATAACAGCACGAGCAGTTGCAAGGAATGGCCTCCCTAGAATAATGGGCACTAAGTCATCTTCTTCCATCTCTAAGATGACGAAGTCAACTGGAAATTTGAACTTCCCTACCTTAACCAGCACATTCTCACATATTCCTAAGGGGTATTTGACTGATCTATCGGCTAGTTGGATGTTCATACGGGTTGGTTTCAACCCAGAATACCCTAATTTAAGGAACATGGAATGTGGCATAAGATTGATACTTGCTCCTAAGTCGGCTAAAGCATTCTTGACTGAAAGAGATCCTATTGAGCAGGGTAGGGTGAAACTACCCGGATCGTCCACCTTCTTTGGCAGCCCTCGTTGAGTCACCACAGAACATTCTTCTCCTAAGGTTACAAGACCCTCGAGCCCTTTTCTGTTGGTTAGCAACTTCTTGAAGTATGTACTATATTTGGGCATATGGTAGCATGCATCAAGAAGGGGTATGGTGACGACCGAATTTTTCAAATATGACAGGAATCTTTTATTATCATTTTCGACCTTTTGATTCTTGAGACGGGACGGGTATGGGACTTTAATGGGCTGTTTGGTTGGAGTAGGTTGAGAGGGAGTTACCGGAGAGGTTTGTTCGGGATTCTCATCGTTCACATTATCTTCCTCCTCATGAGGGGTGTTGGGTTCCATGATGTTAGATTGTTGAGCTGGGTAAGGTGGATCCTTAGTAGTTGTTCCAGCACGAGTGGTGATGGCTAGTAAGGGATCTCTTTGAGGTTCACCAAGGCCGTCGAGAGTGGCGTTGAGTTCAGCGAATATGGCCCTTATGTCATTTTGTTGGCTATTGATAAGGTTGTCGAGACCATTTAGTTGCAAATTCTTTTCAAGCGTGAAATGCCCAAGATCATCCTCAAAAGTGCTCCTAACCTTATAGTCAGGACATTCTCCTCCTCCCTCTTCTCTCACAAGATTTCCCCAAGGGGTGAAATCATTGTTTTGGTAGAAAGTTAAGAGCGAAGGATCATCGAAGATGTCGTGGCTTGACAAGCATGCTTGTTCGGTGGTGGTATCATCCCCGCATTCCTCCACTTCATGCGGGCCACCACATTGGTCACAGATCAAGTATGGGTTTGACAACCGTTTAGTTGGTTGTGACTTGTCTAAATAAGAGACTTGATCATTCATTATACTCAACCGGCTAGCAAAAGGAGGCTCTTTCATGATCTTGGAAATGCTCATGATCGAATTGGGTTCATCCCAGGTATCGTCTTGATCATTTGCGTATTCCTCAATTCTATTCCATCCTTCCTCAGCGCTTAGGTTGGCTATTTTTCCTTTTACCGAATTATTAATGCCAAATTGGTCGCCTTTAGGGACACTATCATAAAAGATTTGGACAAGAAGCCAGAGTTCAATGCCATGGTGAGGGACTTGTCTAATCAGATCTTTAAATCTGATCCAGGATTCGTGAATGGGTTCAGCTGGTCCAACGTGGAAGCGGAAGATTTCGTCTCTTAATGTTGAAGTTCTTCCTATTGGAAAGAATTTCTCATAGAATTTTGAAACAAGCTGTTCCCATGTGAAAATAGATTCGGAGGGAAGTTGGTTATACCAGTCTCCGGCTTTTTCATGAAGGGTGAAGGGAAAGAATCGCAGCCGGGAGGTATCTCTAGTGGCTCCGTCCGTATGGAGGGTATCCACTATTTTCAGGAAGTCCTTGATGTGTTGGATTGGGTCTTCAGTTTTCAATCCGTGAAACTTGCATACACTTTGGACCAACAAAATATCGGTTGCACGCAAGACCCCATCCGTGCGTTCATTTGGAAAAACGATAGCATTGGAAAAACCACGTGGGGTGGGAGAAGAGTAGTCCTTGAGGCATTTAGGAATTAGGTTTTCGGGAACCTCCATATCGTGATTGGGTTGAGGGCTAGGAGGTGTAGAGTGATGATTGGATTCTTCCTCGGAGAGGGCATCATCAAAGTTGATGGCAAAGCCAGATGATTCAGGTGTTGCAAAGAGTCGCCTTAATCTTCGCATTTCCCTATCAGGTTCTGCGTAGGGTGAAATAAGGTCGCTTAGTGAACTACGACTCCTGGTGACTCTGAGATTGGAGAAATCTTCGTTTACCATGATGGCCAAGGAAGAATTGAGCAATGGACGGAGCGGAAAAAGATAGACTAAAGAAGACCTAGGAAAATAAAATAAAAATCTCACTAGAAAGGAATCTAGTGAGTAGACCTATAAAAATAAAATTTCAACCTAAGCAATAACTATTCCCCGGCAGCGGCGCCAAAAACTTGATGCGTGGTTTTGCAACCTTACAACAGGTTTTACCTCTCAAGGGATCTCGAGAGGCTTACAACCCCACCAGGCAGTGTACCTGACCGATGTAGTATAGTGTAATGGTAAGTACGGGGGATTGATCGTTCTCCACAGGGAATAGTGTTCGTTAGGTATGAAAAATTACTCTAATAGGTCTAAGGGTGAGAGAAGATTCTTTTTATGTTTTTATATTTTTTTATGAAAGCAAGTAAAATCTCGGGTTTGAAAGAGTGGGCGGAATTAGTTGCTAGTCAACTAACCCAAGTTACTACAAATGCAAATAAAATAAAATAACAGAAAATGAAAAGGTTGGTGAAAACTTATGTGGAGGGAAATGTGTTTACTTAGATTTCCTTACTCCCTAACTATCTTTTACCGGTTGATTAGTGTGTATTAGTTGCGTGGATGACGGGTGTATTCCTTAATACCATTCGTGGGGTGGCGTACGTACTTCCCCAACTCTACAAGCTCCTACTTCACTCCTATGTCGAGCCGGCTAGGAAGCTCCTAACATGGGATCACTAGAATTCGCTTGTGCATTAAATACAACCATAAAAACCTTTAGTACGCATTGGTTCATGTTTCTTAAGACGTTCAAGCAAGTTACCGAATAGGAAGTTAGCCAGTTTTCTTAAGCCTAACATAGATGAACAATCATCCAATACAACTAACAACACACTAATAACCAATAATCAATAGCTAGGTTTCATTAGATCTAAGCAAACACAAGATAAATCTAGCCTAGCATGTTAAACAAAAGACAAGAACAAGATAGAATCAAACAACACATAGACATATTGAATGATTAATTGATAACTTATTTTCAATGTAACATGGAAAATCTCAAGGCAAAAAGCCATGAAAAAGCTGCCAAATTCGTCCTAGGGTTTTCACACACAAAGTTCCCTAATAAGTTCCACAATAAGTTCCACAATAATGACAAAAAATTGCAAAACTATATATAGACTTTCAGATCTGACGGCGTCACGTTATGGAGTGTGACGCCGTCACCTCGCCGCTTTTAGGGTTCCCGGATGACCTTCTTGACGCCGTCCCTCTTTAGCTCTCCAAAATCCGTTCTGGCTTATCAAGGCGTGACGCCGTCAGGATTATGCGTGACGTCGTCCCTCTCTAAATTAAGCCATGATGACCTTGATCATATTAAAGCGTGACGCCGTCAGAATTTCATGCAAATTTCACTGGCTTATCATGAGTAATTTTCACATCCACCATTTTATTGCCAAGCCGTGACGCCGTCTGGAGAGGATCCTGACGCCGTCAAAGGTAACTTTTAGCATGATTTTGAGACTTTGTCGTTTTCTTCACTTTTATGCTCCAAAAACGTCCAAAATGCCTCCTTTTCCAGATTTCTCCTCAAAAGTACCTAAAATGACAAAAGGAACGATTTAGGGCAATATTTGATCAAATAAATACGATTTAGGGCTTAAATGACCCCCTAAAAGCGGTACACTTTTCGCTTCATCAGCAATTAACTATTCTAATGACTCGAATTAAGATAATCAAAACACTTGGAGTACTTTTAAAATATTTAGCACATATGGGGGTAATAATGTTGTTCTTCCCCATTACTCCATTACACTAGTACTTTACCCATGAGTCCCAATCGTCCCAAAACAATATGTACAAGGATATGACTCGACTTAGCAACCATGTAATCAATTAGATAATTAACTTGGGGTTTAAACAAATGTTGTCACAATAATGCACTAAAATTGATTGCATACAAGGTAGGCTAAGGCGATTTGGGTGTACATTTAAGTGGGGTGTAAACAAATTCTTACTTTAAGTAAAATGCTTAAAGTTAGAAACGAAAAGATAGGCTCTGAGGGGTGTACTAGGGGTATCGTGTACTAAAAATGAGTACAACGCAAAGGGTGTGGGAGAATTACTTGACAAATGTAGCCAATGTAATTATAACAAAAACACAGGCGTAAAACAATGGGTTAATCCTAATGCCTCTTATCATGTAGTAAATCTAACTACACGAATGTAGTCTCACTTGTGGCCTCGGAATAGTCCTAACGCAAGTTCTAGAATCTAAGTGCTACCGGTACACACATCATAGCATGAATGCTTTTCCTACCAATTCTAGGGGCGAACCTCACATATTTGGGGGTGGAAATTTTTTTAGTGGTACGGTTTTGTGCTAGTCATATAACTCCTATCCGTGAGACGCTCATTAAAACCAAAGTTTCAATCCTATATGTTGTAAAAAAAATTTAATTTTGCACTAAAATTGCCTTAACAGGTATTTCTCTCAGTTTTATTACACATCTACCATTAAACAAACGAAAAATCAAGCGTAATAGCATTCTCTAAGGTATCGTACTTTACCCCCCCCCCCCCCTTACACTTAAGATGAACATTGTCCCCAATGTTCAAATAACAAGATGTAAAAGTAAATAAGGTAAAAGCATGAAATCAAATACTTCCCTGATTCGCTCGGTGGATAAAGGGGTAACATGGTTAGATCTTCTTCCAAGGTAATGTTGAAGCTTCAAGATTAAAGCAGCGCCAAAAGCTTGATTCCACATACATCTCCTTGTCCAAAATAACCTGTTAAACCTGAGAAAACAAACACGAAAACCTGCATAACATCGGCGGGATAAATCTGTATAAGGATATAATGCTTGTGGAATGATTATTTTGCAGATTCTTGGAGTTTATAAGTTAGAGATTTAATAAAGCATTTTATGATTCCGGTAGAAAAACAAAACTTTCAAGAATTTCAAAAAATTAAAACCTGACGCCGTCA
The DNA here is from genome assembly GCA_021014915.2 of Artemisia tridentata subsp. tridentata. Lineage (NCBI taxonomy): Eukaryota > Viridiplantae > Streptophyta > Magnoliopsida > Asterales > Asteraceae > Artemisia > Artemisia tridentata. The sequence continues at coordinate 395,671,348 of CP139508.1, forward strand.
GGTTGTAAGGCCTGACGCCGTCAGAAATGATCTGACAGAATTCTCATGTTAAGTTTTCGGAAAATTTCTGGAAAAACCTATACCTTACTTCCTGGAATTCCTGCAAAATATCATTATGACTCGATACAAGCATTTGACTCAAACAATTACTAATATGTATGTTAATTTATTATTGTTACGATTCATGTTCATTTGTTCTAATAAACCGATTTGGATTTCCCTTACACTTATCTTTTGCAAAATACCTTTATATGTAGTTAAGACGAAATTAAAAACAAGATAAAGCATTTTCACAATTTAGTTTCGAACATGAATCAATAATAATAAAAATTAAACATACATACGGAAGCAAATAAAATCAAACAAACAAATAAATAAACACACAAAGCAAATAAAGCTTGGGTTGCCTCCCAAGAAGCGCTTTTCTTTATTAACGAGTCTTGTAGCTAGACTCAAAGTTAGGCTTATCTAGTGTCGCTTATGCTCACGTATCCGAGTGTGAGCCATCTAATTGTTGCCTCATCTTTCTTGTACTCATCATTCAGCTCCAGACATCCATGATAATATCTCTTATTTTTCTTATGTGGATATTTGAGCCCCTTTTTCTTATCATTCTCACTTAACAAGTCAATAGGCACAAGTCTATTGCAAGATTCAATGGAGAAGTTCTTAAACCTAGGATGTGATCGGGGCATTTGGTAAACAAAATCTTCATCCCCATCCGAGAATGTAATTAACCCGTTCACAAGTTTTTCGTCAAGGTTGGTCAACCTTTTGAAGGGTTCTCCAAAAATGACTTGGGTTAATTTGTTATCAATAAACTCTCCTAAGTTCTCCATAACCATAAAATCCACCAAATACACAAAACTTCCTACGAATACGTGTAGTGGCTTAATCCTAGCAACAATGTTATCTCCTTGATATTCTAGCTCATCTACCATGATTTTATTATAATTAGCGCGAGAGATAATGTTCATAGGCAAAGATGAGTTAAGATAAGCATGAAAACTATGATAACCAATCTTACATGGAAAATGCATGTTAAATAGGCTATCCTTTTCGATCTTAGTCCTAGGGTCAACATACTTAAAGGGATCAATTTCCTCTTTTCTCCATTCCTCGTTAACTACTTCTCCATTACCAGCATCCTCATCGGAGTCTGAGTCGTAAAATGGACTAACTGCATAGTCATTCTCATGGTCAGACTCCTCCATCTCAGAATTGTTACCAAAGTGGTGGTCGGGTGAAAGGTTGTTGTTTTCTACGATGGGGGCGGGAACGGGTAGTTGGAAGTTTGCACGGCGGAAAATACGAACAACAGGGATCAAGCGATCACTATTACTCATGAGGTAGGTGGAAGGTGTCACAAACAAAAGTACAAAGAAATAAGATAGACTAAAGAAAACCTAGAAAAATAAAATAAAAATCTCACTAGAAAGGAATCTAGTGAGTAGACCTAATAAAATAAAAATTCAACCTAAACAATAACTATTCCCCGGCAGTGGTGCCAAAAACTTGATGCGTGGTTTTGCGACCTTACAACAGGTTTTACCTCTCGAGGGATCTCAAGAGGCTTGCAATCCCCACCAGGCAGTGTACCTGACCGATGTAGTATAAAGTAGTGGCAAGTACCGGGGGATTGACCGTTCTCTAGGGGAATAGTGTCGTTAGGATTGAAAAACTACTCTAATAGGTCTAAGGGTGAGGGAAGATTCTTTTTGTATTTTTATATTTTTATGAAAGCAAGTAAAATCTCGGGTTTGAAGGAGTGGGCGGAATTAGTTGCTAGTCAACTAACCCAAATAACTACAATTACAAATAAAATAAAATGACTGAAAATAAAAAGGTTGTGGAACTTATATGGAAAGAAATGTGTTTACTTAGATTTCCTTACTCCGTAACTATCTTTTACCGGTTGATTAGTTTGTATTAATTGCGTGGATGACGGGTGTATTCCTTAATACCAATCGTGGGGTGGCGTACGTACTTCCCCAACTCTACAAGCTCCTACTTCACTCCTATGTTGAGCCGGCTAAGAAGCTCCTAACATGGGATCACTAGAATTCGCTCATGCATTAAATACAACCATAAAAACCTTAGTACGCATTGGTTCATGTTTCTTAAGACGTTCAAGCAAGTTACCGTATAGGAGGTTAGCCAGTTTTCTTAAGCCTAACATCGATAAACAATCATCCAATACAATTAATAACACACCAACAACCAATAATCAATAGTTAGGTTTCATTAGATCTAAGCAAACACAAGATAAATCTAGCCTAGCATGTTAAATAAAAGACAAGAACAAGATATAATCAAACAACACATAGACATATTGAATGATTAATTGATTACTTATCTTCAATTGAACATGGGAGATCCAAGGGTATAAAACCCTTAAAAATGGCAGAAAAATCGTCTTAGGGTTTCTCCTCACAAAGTTGCACACTAATGACTAAAAATTATGAGAATATATATAGAAAATCAGATCTGACGGCGTCACGTTATAGAGCTTGACGCCGTCACCTCGCCGCGGTTAGGGTTTCTTGATGGCCTTCTTGACGCCGTCCCCTTTTAATCCTCCAAAATCCTCTCTGGCGCGTCAAGGGTTGACGGCCTTCTTGACGCCGTCCCCCTTTAATCTTCCAAAATCCTCTCTGGCGCGTCAAGGGTTGACGGCGTCACACTGGGGCTTGACGCCGTCACAGGTACTTTTCCAGCAGATTTTGAGACTTTGTCGTTTTCTTCACTTTTATGCTCCAAAAACGTCCAAAATGCTTCCTTTTCCAGATTTCTTCTCCAAAGTACCTAAAATGAGAAAAGGAACGATTTAGGGCAATATTTGATCAAATAAATACGATTTAGGGCTTAAATGACCCCCTAAAAGCGGTACACTTTTCGCTTCATCAAATACCCTTACACTTGAGATTTGCTTGTCCTCAAGCAAATGCGCTTTTATTCTAATCAAAATACAAGTTAGGGGTCATTTAACGCTAATATAAATGTAATTACAACAAATAGTCGTTCCACTTTAATCATAATAAGCACGGAGATTACACACTAGCACCTCACAATTCTAGGGGCGAACCTCACATATTTGGGGGTGGAAAATTTTTAAGTGGTACGGTTTTGTGCTAGTCATATAACTCCTATCCGTGAGACGCTCATTAAGACCAAAGTTTCACTCCTATATGTTGTAAAAAATTTTAAATTTTGCACTAAAATTGCCTTAACATGTATTTCTCTCAGTTTTATTACACATCTACCATTAAACAAACGAAAAATCAAGCGTAATTGCATTCTCTAAGGTATCGTACTTTACCCCCCCTTACACTTAAGATGAACATTGTCCCCAATGTTCAAATAACAAGATGTAAAAGTAAATAAGGTAAAAGCATGAAATCAAATACTTCCCTGATTCGCTCGGTGGATAAAAGGGTAACATGGTTAGATCTTCTTCCAAGGTAATGTTGAAGCTTCAAGATTAAAGCAGTGCCAAAAGCTTGATTCCACATACATCTCCTTGTCCAAAATAACCTGTTAAACCTGAGAAAACAAACACGAAAACCTGCATAACATCGGCGGGATAAATCTGTATAAGGATATAATGCTTGTGGAATGATTATTTTGCAGATTCTTGGAGTTTATAAGTTAGAGATTTAATAAAGCATTTTATGATTCCGGTAGAAAAACAAAACTTTCAAGAATTTCAGAAAATTAAAACCTGACGCCGTCAGAAATGATCTGACAGAATTCTCATGTTAAGTTTCCGGAAAATTTCTGGAAAAACCTATACCTTACTTCCTGGAATTCCTGCAAAATATCATTATGACTCGATACAAGCATTTGACTCAAACAATTACTAATATGTATGTTAATTTATTATTGTTACGATTCATGTTCATTTGTTCTAATAAACTGATTTGGATTTCCCTTACACTTATCTTTTGCAAAATACCTTTATATGTAGTTAAGACGAAGTTAAAAACAAGATAAAGCATTTTCACAATTTAGTTTCGAACATGAATCAATAATAATAAAAATTAAACATACATACGGAAGCAAATAAAATCAAACAAACAAATAAAGAAACACACAAAGCAAATAAAGCTTGGGTTGCCTCCCAAGAAGCGCTTTTCTTTATTAACGAGTCTTGTAGCTAGACTCAAAGTCAGGCTTATCTAGTGTCGCTTATGCTCACGTATCCGAGTGTGAGCCATCTAATTGTTGCCTCATCTTTCTTGTACTCATCATTCAGCTCCAGACATCCATGATAATATCTCTTATTTTTCTCATGTGGATATTTGAGCCCCTTTTTCTTATCATTCTCACTTAACAAGTCAATAGGCACAAGTCTATTGCAAGATTCAATGGAGAAGTTCTTAAACCTAGGATGTGATCGGGGCATTGGGTAAACAAAATCTTCATCCCCATCCGAGAATGTAATTAACCCGTTCACAAGTTTTTCGTCAAGGTTGGTCAACCTTTTGAAGGGTTCTCCAAAAATGACTTGGGTTAATTTGTTATCAATAAACTCTCCTAAGTTCTCCATAACCATAAAATCCACCAAATACACAAAACTTCCTACGAATACGTGTAGTGGCTTCATCCTAGCAACAATGTTATCTCCTTGATATTCTAGCTCATCTACCATGATTTTATTATAATTAGTGCGAGAGATAATGTTCATAGGCAAAGATGAGTTAAGATAAGCATGAAAACTATGATAACCAATCTTACATGGAAATTGCATGTTAAAGAGGCTATCCTTTTCGATCTTAGTCCTAGGGTCAACATACTTAAAGGGATCAATTTCCTCTTTTCTCCATTCCTCGTTAACTACTTCTCCATTACCAGCATCCTCATCGGAGTCTGAGTCGTAAAATGGACTAACTGCGTAGTCATTCTCATGGTCAGACTCCTCCATCTCAGAATTGTTACCAAAGTGGTGGTCGGGTGAAAGGTTGTTGTTTTCTACGATGGGGGCGGGAACGGGTAGTTGGAAGTTTGCACGGCGGAAAATACGAATAACAGGGATCAAGCGATCACTATTACTCATGAGGTAGGTGGAAGGTGTCACAAACAAAAGTACAAAGAAATAAGATAGACTAAAGAAAACCTAGAAAAATAAAATAAAAATCTCACTAGAAAGGAATCTAGTGAGTAGACCTAATAAAATAAAAATTCAACCTAAACAATAACTATTCCCCAGCAGTGGTGCCAAAAACTTGATGCGTGGTTTTGCGACCTTACAACAGGTTTTACCTCTCGAGGGATCTCAAGAGGCTTGCAATCCCCACCAGGCAGTGTACCTGACCGATGTAGTATAGTGTAGTGGCAAGTACCGGGGGATTGATCGTTCTCTAGGGGAATAGTGTCATTAGGATTGAAAAACTACTCTAATAGGTCTAAGGGTGAGGGAAGATTCTTTTTGTATTTTTATATTTTTATGAAAGCAAGTAAAATCTCGGGTTTGAAGGAGTGGGCGGAATTAGTTGCTAGTCAACTAACCCAAATAACTACAATTACAAATAAAATAAAATGACTGAAAATAAAAAGGTTGTGGAACTTATATGGAGAGAAATGTGTTTACTTAGATTTCCTTACTCCGTAACTATCTTTTACCGGTTGATTAGTTTGTATTAATTGCGTGGATGACGGGTGTATTCCTTAATACCAATCGTGGGGTGGCGTATGTACTTCCCCAACTCTACAAGCTCCTACTTCACTCCTATGTCGAGCCGGCTAAGAAGCTCCTAACATGGGATCACTAGAATTCGCTCATGCATTAAATACAACCATAAAAACCTTAGTACGCATTGGTTCATGTTTCTTAAGACGTTCAAGCAAGTTACCGTATAGGAGGTTAGCCAGTTTTCTTAAGCCTAACATCGATAAACAATCATCCAATACAATTAATAACACACCAACAACCAATAATCAATAGTTAGGTTTCATTAGATATAAGCAAACACAAGATAAATCTAGCCTAGCATGTTAAATAAAAGACAAGAACAAGATATAATCAAACAACACATAGACATATTGCATGATTAATTGATTACTTATCTTCAATTGAACATGGGAGATCCAAGGGTATAAAACCCTTAAAAATGGCAGAAAAATCGTCTTAGGGTTTCTCCTCACAAAGTTGCACACTAATGACTAAAAATTATGAGAATATATATAGAAAATCAGATCTGACGGCGTCACGTTATAGAGCTTGACGCCGTCACCTCGCCGCGGTTAGGGTTTCTTGATGGCCTTCTTGACGCCGTCCCCTTTTAATCCTCCAAAATCCTCTCTGGCGCGTCAAGGGTTGACGGCCTTCTTGACGCCGTCCCCCTTTAATCTTCCAAAATCCTCTCTGGCGCGTCAAGGGTTGACGGCGTCACACTGGGGCTTGACGCCGTCACAGGTACTTTTCGAGCAGATTTTGAGACTTAGTCGTTTTCTTCACTTTTATGCTCCAAAAACGTCCAAAATGCTTCCTTTTCCAGATTTCTTCTCCAAAGTACCTAAAATGACAAAAGGAACGATTTAGGGCAATATTTGATCAAATAAATACGATTTAGGGCTTAAATGACCCCCTAAAAGCGGTACACTTTTTGCTTCATCAATGCTCCAGCTGACAGTCAATTGCCTTCATCATCAAATACTCAATCCTCTCCAGTACTACAAGAATCTGCAGATAACCATTCTTTGGAAGTTAATCCTTTTGCTCCTGTTGATGAGGTTCCTTTTGAAAACATATTTGCTCTTGAACATTCATCAGACACATCCTCTCTTGAAGAACACAGCACTGCTACATCAGTTCAAAACCCTCAACCTCACGACCATCTCAGAAAATGGACCAGTGATCATCCAATCGACAACATCATAGGCAATCCCTCACGTCCAGTATCCACATGTAATCAACTAGCCATTGATGCACTATGGTGCTTCTTCAATTTTGTACTGTCCAAAGTCGAACCAAAAGATGCCAAAGAAGCAATGACTAAAGATTGCTGGTTCCAGGCTATGCAGGATGAAATTCATGAATTTGATCGACTTGAAGTATGGGAATTAGTGCCTCCTCCAGAGCTTGCAATAATCATTGCTTTAAAGTGGATCTTCAAAGTGAAACTTGATGAGCATGGTGATGTGTTAAAGAACAAGGCACGGCTAGTTGCAAAAGGGTTCAGACAAGAAGAGGGCATTGATTTTGAAGAATCGTTTGCTCCGGTTGCTAGAATTGAAGCCATAAGAATCTTCCTTGCAAATGCTGCCAGTCGGAATATGATAGTCTACCAGATGGATGTCAAAACGGCCTTCTTGAATGGAGACTTAAAGGAAGAAGTTTATGTGAGCCAACCCGAAGGATTTGTGGATGCTGAACATCCTACTCATGTTTACCGCTTGAAGAAGGCTCTTTATGGGTTGAAGCAGGCGCCAAGGGCATGGTACGATACATTGTCCAAGTTCCTTCTAGTGAACGGGTTCTCCAAGGGTGTTGTTGATCCCACACTATTCACCAGGAAGTCAAGAAAACATCTACTACTTGTTCAGATTTATGTAGATGATATCATCTTTGCTTCAACAGATCCTAGTGAATGTGATAGATTTTCAAAGGAGATGAATTCCAAGTTCCAAATGTCCATGATGGGACAAATGTCATTCTTCTTAGGATTACAAGTTTCTCAAAGTCCCGGATAAAGAGAGGTTTCGATCTCTACAAGTGGTATCAATACGCCATACAACACGGTAGGAGTTAGTTTGTGTTCGGTTTGTGCTAACAAGAAAACATAAGTCGCGTTTTTGGTTACATAAAAACATGGAATTTGGGTTTTTTCTTGAATCGTTCACAAAGATTAAAGTTCAAAGTTGTGTTTGTTGTTCTTTATTCGAGTTGGTTTGTGAAGATTTGCTAGTTTCATTAGTCAAATCTTGTGTTTAAAAGGTGGATTTCTTTTGGTGTTCTAAGTGATTAGATCGAAATAATTATTCTAGATAGGGTACGATTTGTTCTTGGATCATCATAAGTCTTTCTTGCGTGTTATTCTTGTAAAAGAATGATTGATATGAGTTGGTGAAAGTTGGTAAGATATCACAGTGGATAAAGTCAGTGGATAAGGTCCAAAAAGTCAAGAGTTGGTAAGAGTTGGTAGGCTTTCGAAATTGGTAAGAGTTGGTAGGCTTTCGAAATTGGTTTTCGCAATTGCAGCAATGTTTCGCAATTCCAACATCTTTCGCAATTGGATTTGCTTTTTGCGATTGAATAGGCTTTCGCAATTGCCACAGTTTTTCGCAATTGTCGGGTTTTCGCAATAGGCTACAGCTTTCACAATCCACTGAGTTTTCGCAATTCACTGAGTTTTCGCAATTCATTGAGTTTTCGCAATTCACTAACTTTTCGCAATTGAGGCAGATTTAACCAGTTTTCGCAATTGACAACTTTGGTGCTCGCAATTCATTTAAACGTGTTTCAACTTAAATAACTTTTAGAAATTTGATTCAAACTTGTAATTTCTACAACATCAAAGATCGCGGACTTGGTATTTTCTCACTTGTATAAGTGTGTAAAATACTTCGACATCGGATATCTACTAATTTGTATAAATTAGTAGATTTTTATATAAATTACGAAGTTATATAACTTAGATAAATTCTATCTAAATTGAAAATTTTGCCATTATTTGCATAAATTTTGGTCTAAATTGAAATTTCTATAGAAATTGTCTTTTTATCTAAATTATAATTTACATAACTTTGTCGAATCTGTGAACTCTAGATTTTGTCTAAATTATAGTCTAGTCAAATTTAGAAACTTTATTTAATTTGTTTCGTTTATCTAAATTGTAACTTCAACGATCTTCACCGAAGAACCAAGGATTCACAACATCAACCAAGTTTAACCTTCAACATCAACAACTCCTATTTCTTGCAATGATCCTTCCGCAACTTTATCATACAGTACATCAACGATGACTACTCAACAAGACATTCATGCCGCAGGTGCAGAAAACCGTCCTCCAATGCTAGAAAAAAGGTGGTTACCTACCATGGACGAGTCGTATGCTTCGCTACATGATAACCAAGCCTCAAGGTCAAAGGAGACTATTGATTAACTCCATCGATAATGGTCTATTCAAGCCTCGTCGGATTCTAGTAACAGCTGGAAATCCAAATGCAACACCTCCCACTCCAGACACCTTTCGGGAACAAACAGAAGCTGACTACACACCAGAAGATTGGAAGCAAATTGAAGCTGATGACTTGGCAATGCATTTAATCCAACTTAGTTTACCACGAGAAATATTTTGTGTTGTAGACAGTTGTGAAACTGCCTATGATATGTGGGCACGAGTTAGACGGCTGTGTCATGGCACAGAAATCGGTAAACAAGACATCGAAAACAAGCTTCTAACTGAATGGGAGAAGTTCACATCAACTCCAGCTGAACCCATTGAATCTTACTATACAAGGTTTTGCACTCTCATGAACGAGTTGATCAGAAACAAGTTGACACCAGCTCAAATTGTTCAAAATATCAAGTTCCTCAACAACCTACCAGAGGAATGGGGACGATATGTCACTATTGTCAACCAAACAAAGAACCTTCACGAGGTGAATTATGATCAACTTTATGATTTCCTAAAGCAAAACCAGGAGGAGGCAAATGAAGTCAGAAAAGAGAAGCTCGCAAAGCAACATGATCCTCTTGCACTCATGGTCCAAACACCTACACCTGCAACAGTAAATACACAACCCGCTTCATCTTCCACCCAACACTTCATGCAACAACAATATACTCCACAATCATCATTCTATCCACAACAACAACATGTCACCCCACAACAACAATACCCGCAACACCAAGAATCCGATTCTAGTGATCAGGATGAGTCAACTGCTGCTTTGACTCAAGCATTTGCTTACCTAACAAAAGCATTCCAAGGACGCTACTCCACACCTACCAACAACAACCAAAGAATCTCATCGAACACTCGCAACAAGCAAATTGCACAACCGAGTTTCAATATGGGACAACAAGGACAGATGGTTGGTGGATATGGGAATCAGCCGGGATATGCTCCTCGATATCAGATGGGTAATCAGAATGCAGGGCAGTATGTTGGTAATCAGATGGGTCGGTATGCAGGGAATCAGATGGGTACAGCTGTTGGAAATCAAAGGGGTCAGAATGCTAGGAATCAGTATGGAAATGTTGCTGCTCCAGGTGCTAGGAATTTGAATCAGGGCAATCTGTTAAAGTGTTTCAACTGTCAGGGTGTCGGTCATATGGCAAGGAACTGTCCCGACAAGCCGAATAAGAGAGATCCAGCTTATCTGCAGAAAGCATTAATATTGGCAAAAAGGAAACGGCTGGGTTACAGTTGAGTGCAGAAGAGAATGACTTCATGGCTCTTATGGATGATACGAAAGATCTTGAGGACATCGACGCGAACTGCATTTTCATGGCAAATCTCCAGGAGGCTAAGTACGACATAGATTCTGAAATACCTCCTGTGTATGACACCAATGCAGTCTCTGAGGTACCCCCATACGCTACATGTCACAATAATGAAATATTTGATATGTCGACTCATGATGAACGACATCCTGCGACTCAAGAATCCACTTATGACACATATATGGACACGCCAAGTTGTAGTAATACAAATATGGCAACTCCATATATGGATCTTAATGGAGACCTCGAGTCCCAGCATGTTGAGAATGATGAGGAAACACGTGTGTTTTTTGAATCATTATTGCATAATTTTAGTGTTGAAACTAAGAACGTTCAAAAGGTCAATCGCGATATTAAGGCCGCGAATGAAAAATTGACCGCTGAGCTTGAGAGATATAAGGTCAATGAAAGAGCTTTTGATTTTCATAACAAAGGACAGTCAGAACTTGAAATTGGTTCAAGAGATTCTGTTTTAAGAAAAGAACATTTGCAAATCAAATTTGACACACTTGATGTTAATTTGAACATGAAAATAAAATCCTTAAAAACGGAAATTTCTGAATTAACCAACCAACTTTCTAAACAAAAATCAACTTGTTCTGATCTTGAAAAAGAAAAGCAAGAGTTTCATGCAAGGTTTTCAAAACGTGAAAATGATCTTCTTGACGAAATCATTGACCAACAAGAAACCATCAAAATTTTGGAAGAGTTGCTTGTAAAAACGGGTCAGTCTGCACAAACAATTAATTTGCTTATTAACGATCCAAACCCGATTTTACATACAATAAAGAAAATGGCTATCGGTTGTGAAAACCCTTATATTCTCAAGAAAGCTCAGCAACATCAGAATGTGTTATATAATGGTAGTGTGATAAATGATAAACATGATCCTCCCGAGGTTCGTGATTCTTATGAAACGATTGAGCTTTCCAAAGAGAGTCGTGTTAAAATGAGACAAAAGAACCCAGAAATTAAACCAATTGATTATAACAAGCTTAATACAGATTCTGGTGTTCATCTTGTTCAAAAAGAGTCACCAATGTTTTTCAAAAGACCAGTGGCTGTCGCAAAATGAAAAGTTGTTTCAAAACACCTTTCTAACATCGAACAAATGGCCTCTAAGACCACTTGCAACACAAGTGAAGCTAGACTATATTTGGTCGGTCTTAAACAGGGAATTGAAACACTTCAAAGTATTGTGGCATCCAAAATAAATGGTAACTACAATGTCTGGTCGTCAAGTTTTCATACCGAACAGATAAAGATGTTTGAAACAGAAATCAATCCTCATATCGCTTCCATTTATGCGATAGTTCAAAATGTGGAAAACAATCTTTTGAAAGAATCAGCTGAATTTATCAAGGACCACAAATCCCTGGTAAAGGAAGCGAATGAAAACATTGAACACATCAAAGTTTTGGAAAAACATAATGACATTCTCTCTGAAGTAGCTCTATCGACCAAAATTATGTCCATTATTTATCAAACATATTCTGTGGAAGATGATGAAAGACTCCGAGCTGAGACTTCTGAAATTGTTGTAAAATATGAAAAGGCACTTGCCAAGATTGAAAAACAAAATGTCACATATTTTAAACAACGGGATCAGAAAAAGGAAGAATGCAAGTATGACAAACTGTTGTATGAGCGTTCCTACCACAACATGCAAAAACAAATTGATCTTTTGAAGTCTCAGCTTGAAAGTCAAAACGGGAAGGGTGAGGAAACTAAGGGTATAACACCATCAACCCCCTTGCCTAATGAGAAAGGAAATGAGAAAGCTGTTGTCCAAACATCGAATGTAATAGCGCCTGGCCTTTATAGGATTAGTCCCACTACTGCGTCTGCCTCTACATCAAAAACATATAGGGCGATAGACAAAAGTATCAATGATAATCCAAACGAGTCTAGGAATGCTACAACAACATCTCAGGACAACAACATAAATTCTAATGAGTGTGCCTTACCTTCTACAGGATTAGAAAGCAACTCTAGGAGCAGACGAAAGCCTAGGAGCAATACCAGGAACACTAGAGTATCGCCTGTCTCTGAGAGTGAATGCAAGAAAGTAGAAGAACACCCTAGGAATTTATCGCTTTCAAATTAGAAACATATGTCATCTGGATGTAATGTTAAGACTCCTGTTTCTAGTGCATGTAATGACTCTGTTTGTTTAATGTACACGAAATCTTTGTCTGAAAATGCTTGTGATGATATTGTTTCTGATACTGTGAATGTGAATGATATGCCTGAACAGAAAAAGCTTCCTTCAGTAAATAGGGCTAAGTCTAGATATATTCTAAGACTTATTGCAAAAGCTAGGAAAACCACTAGTAGCCTATTGCCTAAGGACCATCTTAAGTTTTGTGCATGGAAACCAACGGGTAGAATGTTTACACTTAAGAATGGCAAATTAAAAATTGTTCCCAATGAAAACATGGAAACCTTCTCTAATTGTGATTCACCTGTTACCTCTAACCCCATGGAACCAAATGTTAAACGGTTTCCATATACAAAATCATCTGTTCTTTGCAGGTCATTGAAATTTGTCTTTGGATCGTCGACTCGGGTTGCTCCAAGCACATTACCGGGAATTTGAAGCTGCTGATCAACTTTGTATGGCAGTTCATGGGAACTGTACGGTTTAGGAATGATCATGTTGCAGCTATTCTGGGTTATGGAGATCTTCGGTTTGGAAACTACTTGATCACTCGGGTTTACTATGTCGAAGGGTTGGGACATAACTTGTTTTCAGTTGGGCAGTTTTGTGATGCGGATTTAGAGGTTGCATTTAGGAGAAACACTTGTTTTGTTAGGAATTTGGTGGGGGATGATCTCTTAATTGGGAATCGTGGCACCAATCTCTATGCAATAGATATAAACCAAATGGCCTCTTCATCACCAATTTGTCTCATGACTAGGGCAAGCGAAACAAAGTCCTGGTTGTGGCATAGACGTTTGTCCCATCTTAACTTTGACACCATAAACAAACTTGCCAAAGACAACATCGTCAATGGTCTCCCAAAATTCAAATACACCAAAGAACACTTGTGTCCATCCTGTGAGCAAGGCAAGAGCAAAAGAGCAACATATAAACCTAAACCCGTACCCAGTTCGGTTGATAAGTTACATTTGTTGCATATGGACTTATGTGGCCCAATGAGAGTTCAAAGCATAAATGGGAAGAAGTATATTCTTGTAATCGTCGATGACTACTCAAGATATACATGGGTAAAGTTTCTGAGGTCGAAAGATGAAACAACAGGCATCATCATCACCTTTCTGAAGTGGATTCAAGTTTTACTTCAAGCTCCAGTAAGGATAGTAAGAACTGATAATGGCACGGAATTCACAAATCAGGAGTTAAGAACATATTTTGAAGAATCTGGTCTTACTCACCAGACATCAGCTGTTAGAACTCCACAGCATAATGGGGTAGTTGAAAGAAGAAATCGAACTCTTGTGGAGGCTGCTCGCACAATGCTGATTTATTCTAGTGCACCGTTATTCTTATGGGCTGATGCTGTTGCCACTGCTTGTTTCACTCAGAACCGATCCCTAGTTCATCCAAGATTCAATAAAACCCCGTATGAACTAGTAAACAACAGAAAACCGGATATTTATTATCTTCATGTATTTGGCGCTTTGTGCTATCCAACGAATGACAAGGAAGATCTGGGGAAGTTGAAAGCTAAGGGTGATATTGGAATCTTCATTGGTTATTCGGAAAACTCGAGGGCATTCAGGGTGTATAACAGGAGAACGAAAAAGATCATGGAGACGATGAATGTGAAGTTTGATGAAATTTCACAGATGGCTTCTGAGAGACTCGCTCTAGAACCCGCGCTTAACCCAATGACTTCTGGACATATCAGTTCAGGACTCGCACCTCAAGGAGCTTAATCAATTCATAACGAACAACCCACAAATCAGGAACTGGATAATTTCTTTGAGTTTATGTATGATGAATACTATGGTGGCGCTTCAACAAATGCATCTAACCAACGTTCCGCTGCACCCGCTCAAAATCAACCACCACCACCACCACCAACAAATCAAGATGCATCCACAACATTCGAAGCTGACGCACCAACTTCCTCCACGTCATCAACATTATTGATATAAATAATGCCTAAACACGTTATTAATATTTTTCGATATCTCTACGTTTTGATAATCACAAAATGTAAAATCATTAATCTGAAAATTATGACGTAAACAAGTATTTAGTTGTAAATATCTATTTCTACAACTCAAATCACTTAAGGTATGAATGAACTAATGCTTAATGCATTATATGATCAAAGGAACATTTTCTTAATAACTAGATTTTTTATAAAACATCAAAAACATTTTATATATTTTTGAAAAACATTTTTGGTATTAAATAAAAATGTTCAATCTTTTATAAAAATATGAATTCAAATTTTTAACCAAAATCAGTTAAAATGTTCCAGAAAAACCTTCCCCACAAAAAGGACAAATCTGGGCAACGGACACCTTGGGCGGCCCCTTAATTTTACTAGGCGGCCCCCTTAAAATTAAGGGGACCGCCCCCTATTTAAGGGGGCCGGCCACGCTCCAGTAGGTCTCCAGCTGTCCAGTTTTTCTCCTATAAATACCAGCCTTCTCCTGGATTTTTACTCACCTTTTGCACCCCAAACTTTCTGTTTTAAATCTTGTAAATACTTTCAAAAATCCTTTGATCATATAATCTTAAGCTTTGGTTTCCAAGTGATCCAAGCTTCCTTCATTCAAGTGCAAAAGAAGAATACTTGTATCAATCAAGATTAGAAGTATTACAACTTAGTATCATCTTGTTACTTAAGTTGTTAGTTTAACAAAGTTTGTAAATCATTCATTCATTTGTGTGTAAGGTGTGTATAGTAGATTAGTGTTGTATGTAAGTAGTGAAGAAGTTGTATAAGTAGTTGTGGTATAGAAGTTGTGAAGACATAGTGTAGAAGTTGTGAATCCGCGGAGTAGAAGTCGTGAACCCGTTGTGTAGAAGTTGTGAAGCCGTAGCTTTGAAGTCGTGAAGTCCTAGTGTTGAAGTCGTGAAGCCGTAGCATAGAGGTTGTGTAGCGGTCGTGTTGAAGCCTTGTGGTATGTGTTAATTCACATACCTTTTTCTTGACCAAAACCGGACCCAAATAGACCAAAAACTAACCAATTATGCCAAATAATTCGGGTTTTTGTGTTTATGATTGTGCAGGGATGGATATTGCAAAAATGAACAAATATTAAGATAAAAAGACATAACGAGCACGAGATTTGGAAGACTGTCAAAAGCCGAAGCCAGGAAAGATATTTATGCTTAAAAGTCAAAGTCAACCCTCAAAGTTTGAGCTCAATATTTCATCATAGCCCTTGGATCATACCATAATTACATAAACAGTCCCTGGATTACTTTTCCTCTTTGGCAGTTTTGGTCCTTCATGGCTTGCACCCATTTCACTTCAAATCCTAACAAAATCTTAAATAAAACTCACCATTATCCAACACTAACCCAAACCACTTTAAATAACCCACCAAGCCCACACCACTTAATCCTTAGCCAAACCCAGCCCACAACCTTTAAAACCCAAGACCCGAAACTATTACCCACAATCCGGTCAATAAAAATAATAAAATACCAGTCAAACCACAACAAAAACACCCTGCGCCCAAATTTCTTTAACCCAGAAATTGTACTGTGCCTATGAACCCTGGATTTTTAACCGTACATTTTTACCACAATTAAGGGTAATATTGTCCAATCATTGGGTGTCAGGGTTGTCAGAACGCGCTCGGATTGCCAGAGTGTACTAATTGAAGCTTTTGATTGGATGATACACATCACCCAAAGTGATCCAAGGGCTACGGTTTAAGATCAATGATTGGGAGCAAATGGAAGGCTGAGATTAGAAGGACTAGAAGCTTCAGAAACCCTCACGCGTTCCTCTGCTGATGCTATAAATAGCCTTCACTCTCCTCACATTAGGACCTGTTAGTTAGTAGGAGTAGGAGTAGAGTAAAGTAATTTAGCTTAAATCCATGTTTTCTCAGCTTAATATTGTATTAAATTTCAAGTTTTAATATAATTCCAGTTTTAATTACCTTGCAATTTAATTTCCAAGCATCTTAATATTTAAAATATGTTTCCAGCTTCTATTTACTAATCTCAATATCTCATTCTAGCTTAATGATACTTAGTTGTGTGAGATTTTTTAGTTCAATTCTGCTTTAAATTTGTTCTTAATATCTGGTCAACTATAGTCAACGCCAAGTTCCTATGATGATTATGGGTTTAGTTCTTGTTCAATTAATGGTTCCTGGTGATTGTTTTTGCCTATCTAAGAGATAGGCTTGGTTGAAATGAATCCCTATTTCAGTTAGGATTCCAAACTTGTAAGTCTCATTTTACATTTTCAATCATAAGTCTGATTTTCATATGTAGTAGTTTAGATATGTTTGTTTGTTGATTTACTGTTTGATTAGTATGTTTTGATCATGATTTAGTGTAGTTGTGTTGTTTTATGCTTGTTTGATTGCTTTTATCTCATTTGATTTGTATCTGTTTCATTCTGCATAGTTTTAGTGGATCTGTGTTATTGAGATCTTATTGATAAAAGCTGATTGTTCCTGTTCATTTGCTCTCTATTCATGACTTGTAACTCAGTTTGATAAGAATCACTGTGAATTGTTGCTTCTATACATGAAACTGTTTCATTTACGCATTGAATTTGATAGAACTGTGATTGTATGCTATACTTGTTAGATGATGTTGTTTGCTGTCACTTTAGTTTCCAGTAGTGTTAATTCATCAAGTTGATCATAGTTGAGGTGAAGTGGAGTCTTAAATTTTCATTTCATGGTGCAATAAGTCACTTTAGGGAGTGTTTGGATCTGCCAATATTTAGCTGTTGTGGTTTGTGATTTGTTGTTAAAATCTGCTTAAGTAGTTCACATAGGCCTTTATTAGATATATAGTGCATTAAATTGGTAGTTCATAGCTAGTAAGTCAAAATAGCTTTTAAATCTCATAATCTACTGATGTATTGATTACTTTGGATCTGTGAGCCCTTGATTAGTAGCTAATGTGTTTTTGCTAGTGTAGTAAGTGGATTAATCAGTTTCATTTTACTCTCATTGAGAGATTTGTGCCTTCTATATTCAATTTAGTAAAAGTGTGTTTGCAAGTCTCATAGTCAAAGGTTCTGTATATCTGGTGCATTCATAGAGTAAACACCTCTTTTCATAAGCAAGATTGTGTGATCATTTGAATTTATAAAGGCCTGAGAAAGAATTTGATTCAATTTCGTACTGCAAATTTCAATTGTTCAAAATCTCAAATAGATTCATGTACTCTTGCTTAATCAGATCTGTGAGTGAAATGTGCTTGTTCAAGCTGTTCATCAAATAGCTGCAGTAACATGTTCTAAAGTGATCTGTTGTAGGCCTTAATTGACTGAGCAATTGATTATAAGAATTAGGCTTTTTAGTTTTCTTAATAATCAGCAGTACTAGCTTCATATATCAGCTTTTAGATTGGAATTTACTGCTTATTTGTGCTTTTTATTGTATCTGCTAGTAGGGGCTTTTAGCTGCTTTAACTGCTTAGTTTTTTGTATAGTTTCTCGTAATTACAAATTTAGTCCCTTAGTTTTTGATATCTTTCATTTCAGCCTGTTTACCTTTCAAATAAATAGTTTTAGTCTTATATAAGTTTCAAAAATAGCATAGTTAGCCCTTTAACTTTTCATTTTACCTTTTAAGTCTTTTTACTTTTCATTATAGTTTACTAAATTGCATATTTAGTCCCTAGTCTTTTAACATTTGCATATTAGCTTCATAATTCTACTTTTAGTTTTATAAATCTCGGGATTAGCCCGAGATTTGCGTTATTTGTATTTCCCGTTGCCTTTTAATTGTTAATTGTGCGTTTATTTGATTCCCCGTACCTTAGCTTGCGTTTTAAGTTCCTTTTTGTAGTATAATAAACCAAAATCTCACTTTGCACACGTCACAAAGCCGTCTCGATCGCCGTCAAACCTTCGTTGGGAAACGACCCGGGGAATTACTTTCGCGAGTATTTCTTCGGAAAAATAAACAATATACTAAAACGACTTGATGAACTCAAATAAGTACATTTTATTACTATCATTTATCCTATTAATTTGACTTGTTTTATTATATTATGTATGAGGATTGATACTTAATCGTTTACTTTTGTAATTCTCAGGTAAAAACAAGCATTTGGTGAAACTTAGCGATTTTGGACTGATTATGGAGCAAAACATGCATAAAGTTAAGAGTCTACTGAAATGAAGAAGATCAAGACTAATCTGCTCCAGATGCGCCGCATCTCACTCATTACATACGCCGCATCTCTATTAAGATATCACCAAATACGATCCAAGATACAAGAGGACATGCGCCGCATCTAATCATGGAGTTACGCCGCATCTTCTGGCGGTGTACGAATATTCCTGAATATTATAATCTTGGACCCCACGCGAAGTTAAGTCAATGCGCCGCATCTACTTACTAGATGCGCCGCATCTTCCCTCAGACAGAAACTATAAATACCCCAAGACCAGACGAATTCAAAGAGCTTTTTGGTCAGAACATCGAAGACCAAACCAGCAGAACCCTAGGACGAATTCAGTCAAGGAGGCAGCACAAGACACACCAAACGAAGATACAAGAGCTGTAAGAAGGTGCTGCATGTGTTTAATTCATTAAGTAGTTTTGTTTTATTGTGTTAGCAAACTTTAATTCATCAGGATTGGTGGCTTGTGTAATGTGACAACGAAAGATTGCACTCCCTTTAATACTTGCTTTCCCATCAATTAAAGTTTATATGTTGATGTCTTTGGTTACTACTTATTAGTGCATTGATAACCTCTGTGTTTATTAGTGGCTTGCGGGCATTTGACTGCGGAAAATAATGTGGCTCCCACGGTTATTACTAAATTGATCACTTAGGAATAACTTTTAGACATAAGTAATCATTAAGGGTTTACTCGCCGATAAGATTAGGACCAACGAGAAAGGGTTAACTACATACACTTCATATAAAGCTATCAATAAAACAAGTGACAATCTACTTAATTATAAGGACAGCCCTCTTATTGTCTCGAGTATTTATCTGTGTACGTGTGTGCTACTTGCTGATTCGTGCCTATTGGTTTATTTTATTATTTAATTGCAAACAAATCGTGCCAGTCTCTCAGGCTGAAACCCCCTTGCGTTAGGATATTAAAATACTGATTAGAATAACGAGATAATACGTTCCACTCTTAGTGATCGACACTCTACTTACCATTATATTCATACTGACCGGGTACACTGCTCGTTAAGTGTGTGTGTTATTGATAAGTCGGTTAAATATAAATTTAAAACTTGAGTAGGCATTAAAACTGCTAAACCGCAACGACACATCACGCGCATCAAGTTTTTGGCGCCGTTGCCGGGGAGTGAATTGTTATTATCTGTTAATTTGATTAGTATTTTAATTAGGTTTTTCTTTTTATTAGATTAATTGCATCATTGTATTATTTTGCATATTTGTTGTTTTGTGTGTTATTTGTTTGCTTTTATTTTTGTTTTTGTGTTTATTTTTGTTTGTGTGTTTTTGTTTGTTTTTATTTTTCGTATTTTTTCTGTTCTGCTATCGTTGTACTGTGCTAAATCAAACGATACGGCGCATCTGATCTCTCAGATACGGCGTATTGCGTTTAATTTTTTTTAAATACAACGCGTTTAATTAATTCGATACGACGCATCTTTTCCCCAAGATACGTCGTATCTGTTTTTAATAAGAAAATTTTTCTAAGCGATAAAGTAATACGACGCATCTGCTTTGGCAGATGCGGCGTATCTGTTTTTAAGAATTTTTTTTTTCTAAACATTAACGCCATACGACGCATCTGCTTTAGCAGATACGGCGTATCTATTATTTTAATTAAAAACAGTTTGCGAATTATTAAACAGATACGACGTATCGATCTCTATCGATACGGCGCATCTTCTGAATCAAAAATCTTGTATTTTTAAACGTAACGAAAATACGGCGCATTAACTTTCGTTAATACGACGCATTTAATTTTAAATAAATATCGATTTTTGATTAATTAATTCGATACGGCGCATTCATAAATTCTAAGCGGCGTATCTATTATCTGGATAAAGTCTGATTAAATTTTAACGATTATAAGATACGGCGTATCCAACTTTTTGGATACGGCGCATCGTCTGCAGATATCAGCTATTTGTATTCTTATATCCGTTTCTATATTCATTAATTTCTCTTCTAGCGAACAGATCCTACTGATGCTTTTGTGATTATTTCAGAAGGAAAATGGAAGGATTCGGAGAACTAATTGACTTCGACTTCGAAGCCAATTTTATGAACGATGTATTAGTGCATGAAAAATCACCCGAACATTACAATGGGGACTACATTGAACTTAATGACCTTAATGGACCATTAGAATCCAGTGACCTGTTCATGGATGATGTGGAATCTGAGCTGGAAGATGGAGAAATCCTAGATAGTCCAAAAGTCAACGTTATTACTACTAGGAATTACGATGAATTTGAGGGATATGATGGTTCTTGGGATTACGGTAGAAGGATCCACGCCGATTGTGCTTACAATTTGCAATTCACATGCATGATTGGGTACAAGTGTATTGACGCCAATTTCTTTCCTATTTTACCAATCAATGTCATGTCAAGAAGGTTTTACAATTCCATTATGAGAAATAAAGTAGAGTATAAGGGAAAGAATGTAGTTGGTGCCTTCATTAATGTCCCGATATTCGTGGGACGCTTTACTATTGTAACTGAGTTCGCCGTTGTTGAAGACATGAATGCCTATTGTGACAGCAATATGGGTGACGTGATTGTTGGAAAACCATTTTGTAGGGAGATCACTATTAATGCAAAACGATTTGAAGGAACGATCACCTTTCAATTTGGAAACGACATTATCACTTATATGATGCCCCGAACTCATCCTGGATTTAAACATGCCACTAGTAGGATCTGCTACAAATTTTCTCCATTCCTTTTTATTAGTGATGATGACATGAAGAGAGGGATTGAGTACCCATATCAAATAATGGATGGATTCTACAATGGAGTTTTGAATTTGGGACATGAATATATACGTGACGATTTAGTTGCTAAATGGATCCTACGTGGCCATGTAGGAATCAATGATCGATATTAAAGAGCTGAACGTGAGTCTAACTTGAAGACTCTGGAATAAAGACAAGTGCTGGCCGGGAGACAACCCGGAGAATTTTTATTATTCTGTTTTCTGTGTCGAGTCAGTCAGGCCCGCATGAGGATATGGCGCATCTCAATTCTGAGATGCGACGCATCTCCTGCAATGGTCATATCTTATTTTAATTTTTCTGCATTTTTATTTTCGACTTTAAAACTATTTATCAGTTTATTTTAATGCGGCGCATCCCTGGTTAAGGATGCGGCGCATCTTTATTCTGATCCGTATTAATTCCAGGCTCGATACGGCGTATCTTCTTCCATAAGATACGGCGCATCGACTGACCTGATGATTTTCAGTTTTAATTTTTAAGTTTTATTTTTCCTAACTACTAATGTATTATGCAAGTTTGAACCTTTCTTATCTTAGGTGTGTTTTAAAGTGTTGGTGGTATTATAGTTTCCTGGATTTCCTGTGGATACATCAAGTATGAAGCTTAAACGTTCTCATCCACAAGAAAGATGATTTTTGCTCAAATACAAATGGAGGATCATACCGAGCAAATCTCAGGGGAGTTTTCCTGTTCTAATTCTTTTATTTTCCAGTTTTTAACCTTTTATACAAACAACGAGGACGTTGTTTAACTTAAGTGGGGGGATTGGAGAATTAGAACACTTAACAATTACTTGTCCTAAACTTTTTCAAAAATTATGCTTAAAATGTGCTTAATATATCAAACTTAAAAATTTTTAGCATGTTTTTGTTTAAGATCTAAGTTGCATAGCTGCACACATGACGTTATTTTCAAAAATTGTGATTTTTCAAAACTCACAAATCTATGAGTGTGCCGGTGACTTGTAAACTTTAGAACTTGGCTTGTATACTATTCGAGACCACCATAATAAGTATTATTTATATAATTGGAATGACTTGTCTAAATTGGTAAAATTCTAGGATTACACCCAAATAGCCTTTATATGTTATGTGTTATTAGCTAACTACACTGGTTAGTTAACCCCCGTATAAACCTTTTGTTACTCTCATTTTTAGAGTAAGATACCCCTAGAAAAACACTCAGAGCCATTCCTTTCGTTTCTTACACCTATGTTTAAAATGTTTCGTTACACCCTTACACCTTAGCCTACCCTGTAGATTAGAATCCGTGGTTGGTTAATTGCTATAGGCAAAGTGTGTTTCCTTACATTACCTGTGTTCGCGTGCGTAATTCATTATCTTTGGTTAGGTCGGGAAATTGCACAATGCAATTGGAGTGAAAGTAAATATTGTATATCTTTGAGTTTATTTTTCGTGTGTTTACTACTTTCACTATTACCGTTATTTCTGAAGTATGAAAAGTATGAAAAAATTATCTGGAAGTTAGTTTTAACCAACTTATGTAAAGTTATGTAAGTGGTCGATATCACCACTATTTGTTGTACTATATCTATGGATTGAATGGGAATTGGCAGTTATGGGAACGCCAATTAAGGTTTATTCTTTGATTAAGATCTTGTTGAGTATAATTCGTGTCTACCTAAAGCGTGTGTTTCAAGTGTTAAAGCGTGAGTTATTCAATGATATGAGTCTTATTCATGGGATGGTTGGGATAGTGATTAACCACACTTAGGATTTTAATTTATTTGTTTTGTTTATTTTTCATTTTACACCAATTTATATCCCAAATGTTATCCATGCCCTTTATTATTCTTTATCCAACCAAACCTTTGATTTATTGAGATTAGGGATTTGAGCAATCTTAAGTATCGTAGTCGTGGATTCGGCTATGTATTTATGATTTTGTCGCCCTTTTTGATATATTATTATTGGTGAAGTTTGGACCTATCTTTAGCCTATTCGAGTTAAGGATTTGAGCAATTGCAAGTATCGTGTTCGTGGATTCGATCATGTATTTGTGATTTTGTCGCCTTTTCTGGAATTTGAGATCGATAGTGAAAGAGAATAATTAACCCTTAAAGCCTAAAAACCCTTTTTACCGCTTTAGACTTGTTATTCCTTAGCTTTAGTGGAGGAGATGTGTATACTTGCCAAGCTTATGATAGAATATTCGTCGCGGCTGCACAGTTAAACGATTAGATTTGCTTTTATCAAATTATTTTATTTTACTTCTAATTCGTTAAAGTGTTTAGTTGTGTGATTATGAAATAAACGAATACATGCATAAATATAAAAATAAATCCTAACATCTTTTAGGATACATTTTCATAAGAGAAATTCTAAGGTTTACTTGGGGACAAGTAAAGTTCAAGTGGGGGGATATTTGATGAACTCAAATAAGTACATTTTATTACTATCATTTATCCTATTAATTTGACTTGTTTTATTATATTATGTATGAGGATTGATACTTAATCGTTTACTTTTGTAATTCTCAGGTAAAAACAAGCATTTGGTGAAACTTAGCGATTTTGGACTGATTATGGAGCAAAACATGCATAAAGTTAAGAGTCTACTGAAATGAAGAAGATCAAGACTAATCTGCTCCAGATGCGCCGCATCTCACTCATTACATATGCCGCATCTCTATTAAGATATCACCAGATACGATCCAAGATACAAGAGGACATGCGCCGCATCTAATCATGGAGTTACGCCGCATCTTCTGGCGGTGTACGAATATTCCTGAATATTATAATCTTGGACCCCACGCGAAGTTAAGTCAATGCGCCGCATCTACTTACTAGATGCGCCGCATCTTCCCTCAGACAGAAACTATAAATACCCCAAGACCAGACGAATTCAAAGAGCTTTTTGGTCAGAACATCGAAGACCGAACCAGCAGAACCCTAGGACGAATTCAGTCAAGGAGGCAGCACAAGACACACCAAATGAAGATACAAGAGCTGTAAGAAGGTGCTGCATGTGTTTAATTCATTAAGTAGTTTTGTTTTATTGTGTTAGCAAACTTTAATTCATCAGGATTGGTGGCTTGTGTAATGTGACAACGAAAGATTGCACTCCCTTTAATACTTGCTTTCCCATCAATTAAAGTTTATATGTTGATGTCTTTGGTTACTACTTATTAGTGCATTGATAACCTCTGTGTTTATTAGTGGCTTGCGGGCATTTGACTGCGGAAAATAATGTGGCTCCCACGGTTATTACTAAATTGATCACTTAGGAATAACTTTTAGACATAAGTAATCATTAAGGGTTTACTCGCCGATAAGATTAGGACCAACGAGAAAGGGTTAACTACATACACTTCATATAAAGCTATCAATAAAACAAGTGACAATCTACTTAATTATAAGGACAGCCCTCTTATTGTCTCGAGTATTTATCTGTGTACGTGTGTGCTACTTGTTGATTCGTGCCTATTGGTTTATTTTATTATTTAATTGCAAACAAATCGTGCCAGTCTCTCAGGCTGAAACCCCCTTGCGTTAGGATATTAAAATACTGATTAGAATAACGAGATAATACGTTCCACTCTTAGTGATCGACACTCTACTTACCATTATATTCATACTGACCGGGTACACTGCTCGTTAAGTGTGTGTGTTATTGATAAGTCGGCTAAATATAAATTTAAAACTTGAGTAGGCATTAAAACTGCTAAACCGCAACGACACATCACGCGCATCACGACTTAATCACCTTGAAGTCCTAGTCGTAAAGTCCTAGTGTTGAAGTCGTGAAGCCGTAGCATAGAGGTTGTGTAGCGGTCGTGTTGAAGTCGTGAAGTCTTAGTCGTGAAGACATAGTGTTGAAGTCGTGAAGCCGTAGCATAGAGGTTGTGTAGCGTTCGTGTTGAAGTCGTGAAGTCTTAGTCATGAAGACATAGTGTTGAAGTCGTGAAGCCGTAGCATAGAGGTTGTGTAGCGGTCGTGTTGAAGTCGTGAAGAAGTCGTGAAGCAGTTGTGAAGTAGTCGTGAATAAGTTGTGAAGAAGTTGTGTTGTGAAGTTGTGAGATTGGTTCTAGCTACGATTAGAACTCGACATTTAGCTTTGTGTCGTTAAACCCGTGTAAGCCAAAGTTGTGTACGGTTTTCTCCGCCATAAGGGAGCTTATTGAAATTGTGAAGAAAACTCTCGAGCTCGGTGCTCGGGGAGTGGTGTAGGGCAAGGAAGGTGTCCTTGTAGCCGAACCACTATAAATCTCTCGTGTCTCGGTTAGATATTTCCATACCTTACTTATTTCTTTACTTGCATCGTCATTACTTTCATACACATAGGCTTATATAATTGCTAGTATTAATTAGAGGTTGACTTCACATAAAGATCAAATTGAAAATCCATTCAAGAAACCAAAACTTTTACAATCAATTTAAAAGAATACATATATAACTAATAATAAGATTTAAGTTTTATTTTTCATAACAAACTAGAATCTAAGTTTTTAAAAGTAAACAAAGGTTTTATAATAAATTAAAAAGACGTAAAACTATTCAACCCCCCTTCTAGTTTTCCACAATTGGTATCAGGAGCCACGTCAATCAAGATCTTTAAAATATACTGTATTTTAAAACTTGAAACGATCTATGGAATCCGAAAAATATTTAGAAGGGGAACTTATGCAAACACTACCACTATTTAAAAACCATACTTTTCTTGAATGGAAAAATAAATTTGAAAATTATGTGAAATCAATTGATCTAGATCTTTGGCATGTCATTTCGATTGGTGATTTTCAACCAACAAAAATGAATTTTGAAAGTCAAACAAAAACGGATTTTGAAACTCAAAATGATTATTTAAAAACAAAGAATAACAAAAATTATGAAGCTAAAATAATTATTTACAAAACCTTGCCGAAAGTTGAATATGAAAGAATATCTTTCTGTAAAACGGCAAATGATATTTGGAAAAATCTCTTAAACTTTCATCAAGAAAAATGTCAAGCCAAAGATGAGGATTTCGATCTTGTACATGAATTAGTCATTTTAGAAAATTTAATAGATAAACATTTAGATAAAATAGATACATGTGCTACTAGTTCAAATTTTGTTAATGAAGGTATTAACGACGAAGATTACATGATTCAACTCCAAAGTGAAATCAATCCAATGTCATGGAGTGACACAGACGAAGGAGAAGATCATCATCCGGTATGTGACGAATGCAAACTAGATAAAGCTCCAAATAAGGTACAATCCAAAACCGAACATTTTTGCTATGATCCATTCATTTTAGAATTTTCAAAACTAGAAAATGACTTTAAACATTTTTGCAACATAGATCTAAAAACTATTTCTAAACATAAATCATTAAAAACTTTTGAAGGTAATCTTGAAAATGAAATAATTTTAGAAGATAAAATGTCTAGACTTGAAAGTAATATTGAAATTAATCTAGAATGCAAAATATGTCAAGATTATAAACTTGAAATTAAGAGATTAAATGAAAGAGCAAAAATATTAGCTAAATTTGAAGAAAGCTCCAAATCTCTTAAATTCTTACTAAGTTGTCAAAAGCTATTCAATGATAAAACTGGTTTAGGATTTAATTCGGATAACTCTTCAACAAGTAAATCAAAACAAATTATAATTAAAAAACCTAGTAGAGAAATTTAGATATAAGGCTATTTACTGTGATTATAATTTATATAAGTCAAGAAATCCATTGTTTGTACATCAAAACAAACTATCAAGGAATTCTTGTACTTCTTGGTGACATTTTCTCCATGTGCATATAAATGCAATGGATGTCCCCAACTAACCATCTCGGACCCATGAGAATCTGTGTACCAAGCTGTTTTATTTGATTAGGTAATGAACGTAAAATAGAATGAACTCAGTCTTGCGTTAACCTACTCATATTCAAAACACGCGCATGAAGACTTATTAATCTACAAAAATGAGGGTGGAACGAAGTGGTACTCATCTATTATTCACTACCTCATATCATGAAGAATAACTGGACCTGAGATAAGTCTTCTCTTTAAAACTTTCCTAAGTAGTTACTCCTTGCATATAGTTATGATAATCACTGCCTTAAGATATGCTTAGTTTGATAGGTTGCTTTGTTCTCACTCTACTAGTTATATTACTTGCTAATAAACTAGAAAACCTTAAGTTAACCCTCCTAAGCATTAAATAAAGTATTCTTTATCGAACATACAATATTTAGTCATCACTATCGTTTAAATCGCATAATTTGTTGAAAAGGATAGCATGAGACAATAGCCTTAATCAATCAAGCATGAAATTTTTTTTAACAACTTCTTTTATAAATGTAAATCTTCATATTTTGAAAAATGATTTTTTTTTCAAAAAGATTATGTCACTTCTCTATTAAACATGTTTTTTATCAAAGCCAATAAGTGTAACAACTTCTTTGAAACAAATTCAAATCTACCTTGTTGAAATAATTTTCACACTCAAATAATTTTTTTTTCCAAAACATTGTTGATTAATGCCCAAAAACACTTACTCAAATCATGCTTGATCCAAGTCTAGAAATCCATGCTATCACAAATTTCTCATCACATAGACACTTATTAGGATTAATTAACTAACTAATTAATCGTCATAATAATGGTAGTATGAATTACTTGGTAATTATATATTGTTTTCTTGTTCATGTATACATATATGCTTATTGATAAATGAGTAGGTTGCATGATAATTAAAATTGCTAAATTGAATATGCTTAGCATACATAAGTTATTAAATTTTAAATTGCCTCAAAAAGAAGTTGGACTTGCTTGAAACAAAACTCAAAAACACAACCTTTTCTACAAATTTCTGCCAAATACCCATTTTCATAAATCTGGAAGTCATCAGATGGGCGGCCCCCTTAAATACCTAGGCGGCCCCCTTAATTATTAAGGGGACCGGCCATCTGGAGATCCGGCTTACTGTTTCCTTTTTCAATTTCCAACCCATTTTATTCCATACTTCCCAAAATTCACAAACACATTTTGTCATAAACCACCCACCAAAATTTACCTTCCTAAACCACATCATTCCTTCACTATAAATGCACCTCCTCATCATAAATGCCCATTCACATCATCCACTCAAAACATGTCAACCTCCACACACCCAAACATACACCTTCACTAATCCCATTTACTCACCCTCTCACTGATGCGTGGTTTTGCAACCTTACAACAGGTTTTACCTCTCGAGGGATCTCAAGAGGCTTACAACCCCACCAGGCAGTGTACCTGACCGATGTAGTATAGTGTAGTGGTAAGTACGGGGATTGATCGTTCTCCACAGGGAATAGTGTTCGTTAGGTATGAAAAATTACTCTAATAGGTCTAAGGGTGAGAGAAGATTCTTTTTATGTTTTATATATTTTTTTATGAAAGCAAGTAAAATCTCGGGTTTGAAAGAGTGGGCGGAATTAGTTGCTAGTCAACTAACCCAAATTACTACGAATGCAATTAAAATAAAATAACAAAAATGAAAAGGTTGGTGAAAACTTATGTGGAGGGAAATGTGTTTACTTAGATTTCCTTACTCCCTAACTATCTTTTACCGGTTGATTAGTGTGTATTAGTTGCGTGGATGACGGGTGTATTCCTTAATACCATTTGTGGGGTGGCGTACGTACTTCCCCAAATCTACAAGCTCCTACTTAGGGCAATATTTGATCAAATAAATACGATTTAGGGCTTAAATGACCCCTTAAAAGCGGTACACTTTTCGCTTCATCAAATACCCTTACACTTGAGATTTGCTTGTCCTCAAGCAAATGCGCTTTTATTCTAATCAAAATACAAGTTAGGGGTCATTTAATGCTAACATAAAAGTAATTACAACAAATATTCGTTCCACTTTAATCATAATAAGCACGGAGATTACAAACTAGCACCTCACAAGTAGTGTTTAGATACTCACATCTCTCAGGTGTCATCAAAATAAATCTCATAAATGAAAACGGATAATATCTCTCACTACCTGTCATAGCAAATAGATTACCATAGGCTTGGGAAAGGATCGAAAACCTCCTCCACTAGGCGTAAGCACCTAAGATAAACTATCAAAGAGGGCTTTTACATGGGTTATAACGTGAGGTGTAGGGAAAAGGAAAACACGGTTTTGTTGGATAAAGGATATTTTACTGGTGGCGAGTTAAAGATCTTGATCAATTACATGTACTATACAATGTTGCTAAGCCACGACTCGACTCGATTTAAGCTAATAAGAAAGTAACAAAAAAATAAAATAAACATAAAATGAAACGGGATGGTAGTCCGCATGTTTTTTCTATTTTTCTCATTTTTTTGTATTTTTCTTGATTTTTTTTTTTTTTTTTTTTTTTTTTTTTTTTCATACATTCTTGCCCTACCATCCAAAATAATACATCATAGGGGCATTGCATTCCCCTTACACTTGAACTTTTACATAACTTTACAAATAACTATTCTAATGACTCGAATTAAGATAATTAAAACACTTGGAGTACTTTTAAAATATTTAGCACATATGGGGGTAATAAATGATGTTCTTCCCCATTACTCCATTACACTAGTACTTTACCCATGAGTCCCAATCGTCCCAAAACAATATGTACAAGGATATGACTCGACTTAGCAACCATGTAATCAACTAGATAATTAACTTGGGTTTAAACAAATGTTGTAACAATAATGCACTAAAAATGAGTGCATACAAGGTAGGCTAAGGCGATTTGGGTGTACATTTAAGTGGGGTGTAACAAATTCTTCCTTTAAGTAAAATGCTTAAAGGTCGAAACGAAAAGATAGGCTCTGAGGGGTGTACTAGGGGTATCGTGTACTAAAAATGAGTACAACGCAAAGGGTGTGGGAGAATTACTTGACCAATGTAGCCAATGTAATTATAACAAAAACACAGGTGTAAAACAATGGGTTAATCCTAATGCCTCTTATCATGTAGTAAATCTAACTACACGAATGTAGTCTCACTTGTGGCCTCGGAATGGTCCTAACGCAAGTTCTAGAATCTAAGTGCTACCGGTACACACATCATAGCATAAATGTTTTTCCTACCAATTCTAGGGGCGAACCTCACATATTTGGGGGTGGAAAATTTTTTAGTGGTACGGTTTTTGTGCTAGTCATATAACTCCTATCCGTGAGACGCTTATTAAGATCAAAGTTTCACTCCTATATGTTGTAAAAAATTTTAAATTTGGCACTAAAATTACCCTAACAGGTATTTATCTCAGTTTTATTACACATCTACTATTAAACAAATAAAAATCAAGCGTAATAGCATTCTCTAATCGTACTTTTACCCCCCCTTACACTTAAGATGAACATTGTCCCCAATGTTCAAATAACAAGATGTAAAAGCATAAAGTAAAAGAATGAAATCAAATACTCCCCTGATTCGCTCGGTGGATAATGAAGTAACACGGTTAGATCTTCTTCCAAGGTAATGTTGAAGCTCCATGACTAATGCATCGCCAAAAGCTTGATTCCACATACATTTCCTTGTCCAAAATAACCTGTTAAACCTGAGAAAACAAACACGAAAACCTGCATAACATCGGCGGGATAAACTCTATATATAAGGATATAATGCTTGTGGAATGATAATTTTGCAGATTCCTGGAGATTATAAGTTATAGATTTAATAGAAACTTTTTATGAAAACAAAACTTTTTAAATTTTTCAGAAAATTAAACCTGACGCCGTCAGGGTGTAACTCCTGACGCCGTCAGAAACAATCTGACAGAATTCTCATGTTACGTTTCCGGAAAAATTTTGGAAAAACCTACACCTTACTTCCTGGAAATCCTGCAAAACATCATTATGACTCGATACAAGCATTTGACTCAAACAAATACTAATATGTATGTTCATTTATTACTATTACGATTCATGTTCATTTGTGTTCTAATAAACCGATTTAGATTTCCCTTACACTTAACTTTTGCAAAATACCTTTATATGTAGTTAAGACGAAGTTAAAAACAAGATAAAGCATTTTCACAAATTAGTTTTGAACATGAATCAATAATAATAAAAATTAAACACACATACGGAAACAAATAAAATCAAACAAACAAATAAACACACAAAGCAAATAAAACTTGGGTTGCCTCCCAAGAAGCGCTTTTCTTTATTAACGAGTCTTGTAGCTAGGCTCAAAGTCACGCTACCCTATGTAAGTAAGCTCGTCATCGAGGACGTCTTTAGGGTTAAGCTTGGATTGAAGTTTCCTATTGGTCCGCTTAGTACGATATATCTTTTCAAACTTCTCTCCATCCGGGTCATACAATGTCATCTTAATATGCCATGACCCATCTCCATCTTTGGGTGGTTTATCCCAATTCCACTTATAATCATCTTCCTCACAAATCCACTTATTCATTCCTAGGTTAATTGGCAAAACTCCTAGGAAATCAATCATCTTCCTAAAAACTAGAGGGTCTTCAAACGGATCCAATTCGGTGTCCCTAGCCAAGAGTTGCTCTACCGTATGTGTTCGGTTAACAAAGTCCTCTTCTAGGTAAAATGGGCGTTGGGGTCCTATGAAGTCTCTATCAATCCAAGGTCCATATCTAGATGGTCTCCTATTTGATTCTAACCAATGTGGTGTTGGTTCCTCACTAGTATCATAGGCATGTTTCTTAACATCATAGACTGACCAAGTATCTCCTTCTCCTACCGCTATCTTGGATTCCTTACAATCAATCATAGCACTAGCGGTCGCCAAAAATCCTCTACCTATCAACAAGGGGCATGTAGGGTCGCTAACCATATCAAGGACGTGGAAATCGGCTAAAATGGTTAGTTTTCCAATGTGTACTAAAACGTCCTTAACTACTCCAACCGGGTAAGCAACACTTCCATCCGCTAAGCCTATTATTACCTCGGTTTCTTCAAGTTTTCCAAGTTTTAGAGAGGTGTAGAGAGGTAACGGAAGTAGGTTAAGGCTTGATCCAAGATCGGCTAATGTGTCATAAGCCTCCGAATTACCGATCTTGCAAGGTAGAACAAATAAGCCCGGATCATCTAACTTCTTAGGTAGCTTGTTTTGAACAAAGGCGGTCCCTTTTTCGCCTAACTTGAGCTTCTTCTCATCCAACTCATCAACAACCGGACTTTCAAGGTGGAGCTCCTTGAATTCTTCGTCAAGGTTTTGAGTGGGAGGTGTTTCAACTATGACATGGGTTTGTTTGAAACACGAGCTCATGGAATTGACCGAATAATATTGTGGACAAGAACTAGGAGACGAAACCGATGAAATAGCGTTGACGTTTAGTTTCGGGTTCTTGACCGTGTTGCTAGGGAGTGCTCCCATTTCTCGGTCATTGAGGGCTTTCAACAAGGTGTCAATCTTATCGGTCATCTCGCTTTGTTTTTGTTTGAAATCGGCTTCAAACTTGGCTAAACGAGCTTCTTGAGATGCCATAAATTGAGACATCAATCCTTCAAAGTTATTGGTACTACCATTGCCGGAAGGATTGTTGTTGAAAGTACGGTTCGAGTTGGAACCGCTTGATTGGAAACGATTAGGTGGGTTGGAAGAATTGGTTTGTTGGGATTAAGGATATTACCACCTTCCATGATGTCGGATGGTAATGGTTACGAACAAAGAAACGAAGAAAATAGATAGACTAAAGAAAACCTAAAAAAATAAAATAAAAATCTCACTAGAAAGGAATCTAGTGAGTAGACCTATAAAATAAAAATTCAACCTAAACAATAACTATTCCCCGGCAGCGGCGCCAAAAACTTGATGCGTGGTTTTGCAACCTTACAACAGGTTTTACCTCTCAAGGGATCTCGAGAGGCTTACAACCCCACCAGGCAGTGTACCTGACCGATGTAGTATAGTGTAGTGGTAAGTACGGGGGATTGATCGTTCTCCACAGGGAATAGTGTTCGTTAGGTATGAAAAATTACTCTAATAGGTCTAAGGGTGAGAGAAGATTCTTTTTATGTTTTTATATATTTTTTTATGAAAGCAAGTAAAATCTCGGGTTTGAAAGAGTGGGCGGAATTAGTTGCTAGTCAACTAACCCAAATTACTACGAATGCAATTAAAATAAAATAACAAAAATGAAAAGGTTGGTGAAAACTTATGTGGAGGGAAATGTGTTTACTTAGATTTCCTTACTCCCTAACTATCTTTTACCGGTTGATTAGTGTGTATTAGTTGCGTGGATGACGGGTGTATTCCTTAATACCATTTGTGGGGTGGCGTACGTACTTCCCCAACTCTACAAGCTCCTACTTCACTCCTATGTCGAGCCGGCTAGGAAGCTCCTAACATGGGATCACTAGAATTCGCTCATGCATTAAATACAACCATAAAAACCTTTAGTACGCATTGGTTCATGTTTCTTAAGACGTTCAAGCAAGTTACCGAATAGGAAGTTAGCCAGTTTTCTTAAGCCTAACATAGATGAACAATCATCCAATACAACTAACAACACACTAATAACCAATAATCAATAGCTAGGTTTCATTAGATCTAAGCAAACACAAGATAAATCTAGCCTAGCATGTTAAACAAAAGACAAGAACAAGATAGAATCAAACAACACATAGACATATTGAATGATTAATTGATAACTTATCTTCAATGTAACATGGAAGATCTCAAGGCAAAAAGCCATGAAAGAGCTGCCAAATTCGTCCTAGGGTTTTCACACACAAAGTTCCCCAATAAGTTCCACCCTAATGACAAAAAATTGCAAAACTATATATAGACTTTCAGATCTGACGGCGTCACGTTATTGAGTGTGACGCCGTCACCTCGCCGCTTTTAGGGTTCCCGGATGACCTTCTTGACGCCGTCCCTCTTTAGCTCTCCAAAATCCGTTCTGGCTTATCAAGGCGTGACGCCGTCAGGATTATGCGTGACGCCGTCCCTCTTTAAATTAAGCTGTGACGACCTTGATCACATTAAAGCATGACGCCGTCAGAATTCCATGCAAATTTCTCTGGCTTATCATGAGTAATTTTCACATCCACCTTTTCTTGCCAAGCCATGACGCCGTCCAGAACAAATCCTGACGCCGTCAAAGGTAGTTTCCAGCACAATTTTGAGACTATGTCATTTTCTTCACTTTTATGCTCCAAAAACGTCCAAAATGCCTCCTTTTCCAGATTTCTCCTCAAAAGTACCTAAAATGACAAAAGGAACGATTTAGGGCAATATTTGATCAAATAAATACGATTTAGGGCTTAAATGACCCCTTAAAAGCGGTACACTTTTCGCTTCATCAAATACCCTTACACTTGAGATTTGCTTGTCCTCAAGCAAATGCGCTTTTATTCTAATCAAAATACAAGTTAGGGGTCATTTAATGCTAACATAAAAGTAATTACAACAAATATTCGTTCCACTTTAATCATAATAAGCACGGAGATTACAAACTAGCACCTCACAAGTAGTGTTTAGATACTCACATCTCTCAGGTGTCATCAAAATAAATCTCATAAATGAAAACGGATAATATCTCTCACTACCTGTCATAGCAAATAGATTACCATAGGCTTGGGAAAGGATCGAAAACCTCCTCCACTAGGCGTAAGCACCTAAGATAAACTATCAAATAGGGCTTTTACATGGGTTATAACGTGAGGTGTAGGAAAAAGGAAAACACGGTTTTGTTGGATAAAGGATATTTTACTGGTGGCGAGTTAAAGATCTTGATCAATTACATGTACTATACAATGTTGCTAAGCCACGACTCGACTCGATTTAAGCTAATAAGAAAATAACAAAAACATAAAATAAACATAAAATGAAACGGGATGGTAGTCCGTATGTTTTTTCTATTTTTCTCATTTTTTTGTATTTTTCTTGATTTTTTTTTTTTTTTTTTTTTTTTTTTCATACACTCTTGCCCTACCATCCAAAATAATACATCATAGGGGCATTGCATTCCCCTTACACTTGAACTTTTACATAACTTTACAAATAACTATTCTAATGACTCGAATTAAGATAATTAAAACACTTGGAGTACTTTTAAAATATTTAGCACATATGGTGGTAATAAATGATGTTCTTCCCCATTACTCCATTACACTAGTACTTTACCCATGAGTCCCAATCGTACCAAAACAATATGTACAAGGATATGACTCGACTTAGCAACCATGTAATCAACTAGATAATTAACTTGGGTTTAAACAAATGTTGTAACAATAATGCACTAAAAATGAGTGCATACAAGGTAGGCTAAGGCGATTTGGGTGTACATTTAAGTGGGGTGTAACAAATTCTTCCTTTAAGTAAAATGCTTAAAGGTCGAAACGAAAAGATAGGCTCTGAGGGGTGTACTAGGGGTATCGTGTACTAAAAATGAGTACAACGCAAAGGGTGTGGGAGAATTACTTGACCAATGTAGCCAATGTAATTATAACAAAAACACAGGTGTAAAACAATGGGTTAATCCTAATGCCTCTTATCATGTAGTAAATCTAACTACACGAATGTAGTCTCACTTGTGGCCTCGGAATGGTCCTAACGCAAGTTCTAGAATCTAAGTGCTACCGGTACACACATCATAGCATAAATGTTTTTCCTACCAATTCTAGGGGCGAACCTCACATATTTGGGGGTGGAAAATTTTTTAGTGGTACGGTTTTTGTGCTAGTCATATAACTCCTATCCGTGAGACGCTTATTAAGATCAAAGTTTCACTCCTATATGTTGTAAAAAATTTTAAATTTGGCACTAAATTACCCTAACAGGTATTTATCTCAGTTTTATTACACATCTACTATTAAACAAATAAAAATCAAGCGTAATAGCATTCTCTAATCGTACTTTTACCCCCCCTTACACTTAAGATGAACATTGTCCCCAATGTTCAAATAACAAGATGTAAAAGCATAAAGTAAAAGAATGAAATCAAATACTCCCCTGATTCGCTCGGTGGATAATGAAGTAACACGGTTAGATCTTCTTCCAAGGTAATGTTGAAGCTCCATGACTAATGCATCGCCAAAAGCTTGATTCCACATACATTTCCTTGTCCAAAATAACCTGTTAAACCTGAGAAAATAAACACGAAAACCTGCATAACATCGGCGGATAAACTCTATATATAAGGATATAATGCTTGTGGAATGATAATTTTGCAGATTCCTGGAGATTATAAGTTATAGATTTAATAGAAACTTTTTATGAAAACAAAACTTTCAAAATTTTTCAGAAAATTAAACCTGACGCCGTCAGGGTGTAACTCCTGACGCCGTCAGAAACAATCTGACAGAATTCTCATTTTACGTTTCCGGAAAAATTTTGGAAAAACCTACACCTTACTTCCTGGAAATCCTGCAAAACATCATTATGACTCGATACAAGCATTTGACTCAAACAAATACTAATATGTATGTTCATTTATTACTATTACGATTCATGTTCATTTGTGTTCTAATAAACCGATTTAGATTTCCCTTACACTTAACTTTTGCAAAATACCTTTATATCTAGTTAAGACGAAGTTAAAAACAAGATAAAGCATTTTCACAAATTAGTTTTTAACATGAATCAATAATAATAAAATTTAAACATACATACGGAAACAAATAAAATCAAACAAGCAAATAAACACACAAAGCAAATAAAACTTGGGTTGCCTCCCAAGAAGCGCTTTTCTTTATTAACGAGTCTTATAGCTAGACTCAAAGTCACGCTACCCTATGTAAGTAAGCTCGTCATCGAGGACGTCTTTAGGGTTAAGCTTGGATCAATAGTGTCAGGAAATTATTATGAAATTCTCAATGCCTTCAAGATTTAGTCAGGTTCAAATCCAAAAGTGATATCGGACGTCAGCAAGATCTAACCAAAAGTGATAATTGTCAGGATTCTCATCAGATGATACACTTCATATCCGACATGAGTAATGAATTCGTAGAATGTGTCAAACACATTATGGTTGGATGACCATCTGGATGGTCAGAAAGGTATCAAACCATTTATCAAACAAATCGGAAATGGGGATTCAAAATCAGGAAGTGAAACTTAAATGGTGCAAGGTATCCGTGTAGTTCTCGAGGGATTTCAAACTTACTTGGTTACTAACCTTAGGTTGCAAGCTTTCTAGCTTCTGAAACAAAAGTTCTTATAAGGCTTAGCTAAAAGCAAAGGCACGAATCAGAGTGATGCGGATGCAATGATACTTAAATAAATGGCTTATAGTCTACCCATTTCTCACCGGTCAAAACTTACATTCCTAAAGGGAATTCCTAGAGCAAAATTTCAAAGGTTGTCTTACGAGCGCCTACAGGGAAACTTAGTGGTCATAACTTACACAGGCCAAGGGTAAATGTATTACGAATCGCAGCCTGTCTCTCTGATACCATAATTGTAACACCCCAACCCGACAAGGGTAGAAGTATCACAGTAATGGTTTCACATCAGATCAAAACATAGCATGCATCAATAGTAATACAAAGTTACAAATGAAATACTGAAATTACAAGGTTACAAATGAAAGTTCCAATATCTACTAATTCGAAATACAATAACTTCTAGTCATCTCTACTCCAGAATAGCTATCAAAGTCTTCTAAGTCCAAGGTACTCTCCACCCATACCCAGCTTCCAATCTAAAACCTGCCGCGTGGAAAAGAAACGCGGCTGAGCTTAAAAAGCCCAGTGAACAGATATATATAACAAACGGAAACGAAAGCAAACGGAATTGAACAGATATATCATAATGAATAAGATGTAAGAAAAGTATAAAGAGTAAAGGTTTAGGACAGTCATCCACCACGAGCCCACATATATCACATCACATAAGCCTGCATAATCTAGAGGGGATACCTCTTAGTAACCAGATAATATGAGGGGTGTCCTCATGTATCCAATGGAGTGATCAGCTCCCACATTTTGTGAAAGACGTGGATTGCACCCATCATCAGTCACCACATATCACATATCATATCACATATCACATATCACAAACGTACCTAGGATGCATCCATTCGCCCCCCCACAAATCACATTGGCCATAATAATAATAATATCATATTGAGCTCATATCACATATCACAATGGGGGACGGTGTAACCAAATCACTAGGGCTACACACTAGTCATGCCAGTGGTGCATCACAGACACGGCCATGTTACCTTCATGGCTAGGAAACACATTTGGCTCGTAGTATCAAACTGGGGTCAAAGGTCACAGGTTCATATCAAAGCAAAGGTTCACATGGTCATAATCACAGTTCAAATGTCAAGGTTCATATCAAAGGGTTCATATCAAAGGGTTCACAAATCGAAAGAATCACATCAAGTGTAGGGAGCATAGCAATGGTATATGGAAACCCTAATACGAATCAAAATAGAGACCGAAGGCTCCTTATACAAAGAGCAGAATATCTGTACCTCAAACAGTAAGTGCAAATCACACCAGAAAACATAAGGATCGGAAGTACTCCTTCTTCAGCGAATCTACACGAATTAATGATCGCGTATTACTTATAAGTTCATTTCACAAGTTTATTGTGTATAGTTATCCAGATTAGGGTTTCTTCTATTTTTGTATCTTTCCAAATTTAGTAACTTTCCGAATTAAGTAACTTAAAGGCTTAAAATGACCAATATCATAATTTAGGGTTTAATGTGACAACTTATCATAGTTTAGGTTAAAAGTGTAAATTACCGAAGTTTAGGATTAATCATGACCATTATCAAAGGTTAAGGTTTACTTGTGTTAATCTAATTTTAATACTTATTTTATTTGGAAGACAAATAGAAATTCGGATTAGTTTTCGAAATTCCTTTAACGAACTCGAAATACACGTATCATATCATACTAGCATATAACATGTATGAAATATATATTGTTAGCTAAGATATCTTATAATTTTGATTTAGAAATAGATTAGTTAATCATGTCAATGCTTAACTTTGAATATTATTAACTACTAAATGATGTCAGCTCAGCCCACTTATACATTGAATTCATTTTGGTCATTTGAAGACTCCTTTCATCCCATGCACGACACATTCAATCATCATTTAAAACCCAGTAAACGTACTCATGCGACTACGAATAGAATTAGGAGCCAATCATTTTGTTGTAGTCATTAAGGGTGATTTTGTATTTCAGTTTAATCATCATTTGATCTAAACGTTAAACTACGAATGATCGGAAAATACCTTCGCCAAACCAGGACATGCTGTTTAAGATTGAAGAACAAAACAAGTACTAGCACCCACTCGAACATGAACGCTAGAATTCAATGAAATTCGATCACCCAAAACTCTGCTCCATCACAAGCTATAACCCACTAGCGAACGAATAGCAGTCTCCGTCGTGAACCCAAAACTATGATGTGAACCCGAATCGAAACTCGTCTGCTATACGTACAAATCACGAGACTATGAGTAGCGGCCAAAATCTTAACCACCCACGAACCGAAACCAAATCGCAACTCAATTCACAGCCCTCAAGTTAGCCTTCGTCTCTTGTATTTTTGCAGTACAAAGGAACTTGTTTAAGTTTTTCTTTCGGTTTTGGCTTACAGAGGTTGTGGTGAGATATACATGAATGGGCTGAGTCCAGAGTTGAACCCGAAACAAGTACA
This sequence comes from Artemisia tridentata subsp. tridentata, assembly GCA_021014915.2. Lineage (NCBI taxonomy): Eukaryota > Viridiplantae > Streptophyta > Magnoliopsida > Asterales > Asteraceae > Artemisia > Artemisia tridentata. The sequence continues at coordinate 395,711,483 of CP139508.1, forward strand.
TAAAAACGAAGGTACAACAAAACACGATCGAACCTACAACCGAGGCTTACACGAACACGAGTGCGAACACCAGCTTGTGTCGACTGCTAAAGGAAAATGAAGAGAACCAGGTAAAAGATTCGAATCACAAAACAAAGGCCCAACGACTGGCTCTGCCCCGATCACCAAGCTGTTATACACCAACCGATCACCACTCTTCTCTTTTGCTTCGCGCCTCTTGGATCTTCTTTATAAATAATGTGGCTGCCGATTTCTTTGTGTTTAGGTTTTGTCAAAGTGTTTGAGAGGAGAGTGGAGTATGCATTAAATAAAAAGTGAGTTAAGGACTATTATGGAAATCGTGAATTATGGGATGGTTGTTAGGGAGTGATTTGTTTTCAATGCTAACGAATGGGAGCAGTGGAAATAAAAAGAGTAAAGGAGTTTTAAAATGGAAATGTTGTATATTAAGGTGATTGATTTGGTCGTCAAAAATAGAGAATGATTGGGAGGTGATTAGGGGTGATTGAGCTAAAATCATGGGTGATTTGGTAAGTGATACTCCGAATCATGTGAGGTGATTTTGTTAAAGTTACCATAAATCAATATTGGATGTGTGCCTTCTAATCGGCTCATACAACTCATAACGTGTGATATTTGTTCTTCATTTTCTTATTACGTAAGCTTAAGTCTTCCAAGTTTTCAAATTTTAGATTTTGTCGTGTCCTATAGATATATATATGTATATATTAGGTTATATTCGGAGTAAATGTTCAAACGTTATTCAAATTTTCAGGTCAGTAAATTTAATTATAAGGAAATGTTTTTAATGACATGTAGTTAAATTTTTATACTTAGGTTAAAATGTAATAAGTTCTTGTATTATTATTTGTATGCTCTTATAATTTCAAAATTTTAGAGGGGCAAAATAGGAATTTCAATTGGATGAAAATTTAGGGTTTTACAACTCTTCTCCTCTAAAAGAAAAATTTCGTCCTCGAAATTGGAGTGAAACAAAATGGAATACCAACGGACTGTGAACGGAAATGTGAATGACTTGTTTCTCATGACTCTATCTTGTTGATCAAAATAGCTTCGGCTTCCTCAGAAAAGACATACCATACTGAATCCAGATCAAAAGATTAATATACCAAACGTAACAGATGATAATCGTATTCTCTCCGAAGAGATACAGGGAATACGTAGGATTTGATGGATATATCGTCTGTGGAATTTGATTAGACAAATCAGATGAGAACGTACCTAATCGCAGAAATATAAAGGTGATAAATATGCTTAACTCTTCAGATTTTCAAATAGTCTCGTCTTCAATATAACCTTTCAAAGGTATTCTCATAAACAGACAGGTCTTGTTTTCTCAGAATCCAAAATCTCATATCTTAATTCATAACAGATAGTCATGAACAGATTCATCGAATGTGAGACGTATATACAGCAAAACATAGGTGTACTCCTTCATAGTAACAGATCGAATCTATACAGACAGAAAACAAATTGTTTGATAACATCAAACGGCAGAAAGCTCTACAACAGAACCTAAGATTCTTATCAGAAGTACAGAGGTCAGCAAACTCGTGTCAAGTATCCAAACGTATCAAATCGTATAACGGTGAAGGCAGATTAAGCGTATAGGTAGAATGAACCTAAAGTCTCAATCAGATATCAGAAATTCTAAGGCTTCTAATGCACTCCTCAAAATATCCTATGATCACAATAAGTGCACGTTATATGATGTAAGTATTATCACGTTGGCCAGACATCATAATACTAGCATCATATAAATATGCCCTCATGATGACCATACTTTATCTCAAGTCGTGAGCAAAACCACCTATCTTAATCCACCTAGTACTTCTACATTCCCAAAATCAACAAAATCAAATGTCATAGTCAAGAGGGAAAACAAAACTATTCGCAAGAGTATCAAAATCCCAGATTGCCTAGCAAAAGTAAGGTACGCCGTCACAAGCATCATATCTTCTACAATTCGCCAAAATCTCTCAAAACAAAGCCATCACCGATCATACAAAAAATAAACACGGAAATGAAATGCTTCCAGGGAATTTGAATCATTTGAGGATCTTATAACGAAACTTAAGAGGGTCAACGGAAATGAGAATTAGTCGTCGACAACTTCGGCCTTCATAGAATCAAATTTTTCCCAAGCATACAGGGTTTGTTTCAAAAATCCGTTCATTCAACACATCCAATCTCTTCAAGTCTGGTTAATCTGTCTTCGTTTGTCCATAAATTTGGAAGTGAAACAAAATCGTGTACTTTTGTCTGGTTCATCAAGCCTCCTGCAGTTCTTCTTGGAATGTGATGGAGTAACGTGGATTTCTGGCATGATCCTTATATCTCTTCATCATCCAGTCTACTTCTGCTCTCAATTCATCTTAGTACAACCAAGATGAATAGGGAAGTGAGACTGCATGACTTCATCAGCACTAGGTTCGCCATCTCGACTAGAATTTCTTCTTCTGCATCGCCAACACTTCTGCCTTGTAAGGAATGTCTTCACTCTTCAGGGTAGCCACCGTTGTTGTCAACTCCAGGTAAGACAATGAATTAATTCTTCTGATGCGCTTCTAGTTGTCTTGATGCATACTCAAAACCTTCTATGCTGAAAGGGAGTAAAACCGAGTCTCTTTCTGGAATGCCCCAAAATTCGTTCCGCCCGAAGGTATGGAAGCTAATTTCTATCTCAGGTTTTCCAAAACTCCATTCTCAATCAAACTAAGCTATTTCTCTCTGTTCACGAAATTTCTCAATGGTATCATAAGTTGCAAACATCTTCCAGAATTCTTCTGCAAAGTTCAAAAGGTTTCAGTTCTCCATTCTGTTATTGGTCTTGACCACATGGTGATAGTTTTTAAAACTTGCAGGATTTAAAAGAGATATCCTCGATTAAGAACATCGTTGTCTCTACAAATATCAATCTCTCAAAATACACGAATGATCGACGAATTTCCTAGCAAAGTGCAAAGATGGTTTTCGTTCTCTTCCTCGTCTCCGAACGTACTCTTAAGTCATACAATGACCATTTGCCCAAGTACTCACGAGAAATCATTAATTATCAATCTCATAAACAGTCAGAGCTTTAGCTAATACTATTAGCGTTACTAACTGTCATAGCAGTCGTTTACGGATACGGAAGGCGATTCCAAGAATAAAATTAATTATCATAAGGAAACTTCACGCTCTGAAATTAAACAAACACATAATCGTATCAGGGTGGAGGAATATTGGCTCCTAACAGTAATACGGTTCAGTTATCTCCGGTCACCATTTTTTTTTCACGAACGAAACTACAACACGCCCAGAAACATACTTAGGTGAACTCACTTCCTGGTCTTCGGTTGCTGCTCTTCCCGATTGCTCAAATCAACTGGTATGATCCCGTACGCATCTTAAAGACACCTTCGCTTGGTGACTAGACAACCTCTCAGTACCTTGTCAAATCCTACTTCACGCTTCGGTGGGCAACTTGGTGGTTCAACCAGGAATTATATTCAGAAAACTCAGGGTGCCCAATAACTCTCAAGATGAGGTTCATTCATTGGTGTACGAGATGGGTTCTAGGAAAACTTCACAATCACGAAAGTAACACACGAGTCTCCAGAGTAATAGTGATGGCAGAGGGTCTAACAATCGGTAATCATGGGAGGGAGTTCAAAATGGTTGCAAACGTTAAAGGTGAAACGTAGAAGGGTAGTTGTCAATATTTGAATGCTCAATCGACCAATCCCTTGTCAGAATAAAATCAAAGTTAATTATCCAAAGGAAGACGGATCACAAATCAAATCTTTATCATTCAAAAGTGAGGGGGACAGATTTTTATACTTGTGGTTACACACTACAAGACCTCTCATAGGAATAGAGATGGGTGAAACGAAATCAAATGGTGTCAGAAGATTCATAGATACTTGACAAAAACAAAACATATCAAGTACGTCATCGCCATGGAGGTTCTCAGAGTGCCCGAAGAGGTGTCAAAATGACTTATGGAAGGATTAGAGATCAGAGTCAAAATCTAAGGATAAGGATCAATAGTGTCAGGCAATTATTATGAAATTCTCAATGCCTTCAAGATTTAGTCAGGTTCAAATCCAAAAGTGATATCGGACGTCAGCAAGATCTAACCAAAAGTGATAATTGTCAGGATTCTCATCAGATGATACACTTCATATCCGACATGAGTAATGAATTCATAGAATGTGTCAAACACATTATGGTTGGATGACCATCTGGATGGTCAGAAAGGTATCAAACCATTTATCAAACAAATCGGAAATGGGGATTCAAAATCAGGAAGTGAAACTTAAATGGTGCAAGGTATCCGTGTAGTTCTCGAGGGATTTCAAACTTACTTGGTTACTAACCTTAGGTTGCAAGCTTTCTAGCTTCTGAAACAAAAGTTCTTATAAGGCTTAGCTAAAAGCAAAGGCACGAATCAGAGTGATGCGGAAGCAATGATACTTAAATAAATGGCTTATAGTCTACCCATTTCTCACCGGTCAAAACTTACATTCCTAAAGGGAATTCCTAGAGCAAAATTTCAAAGGTTGTCTTACGAGCGCCTACAGGGAAACTTAGTGGTCATAACTTACACAGGCCAAGGGTAAATGTATTACGAATCGCAGCCTGTCTCTCTGATACCATAATTGTAACACCCCAACCCGACAAGGGTAGAAGTATCACAGTAATGGTTTCACATCAGATCAAAACATAGCATGCATCAATAGTAATACAAAGTTACAAATGAAATACTGAAAATACAAGGTTACAAATGAAAGTTCCAATATCTACTAATTCGAAATACAATAACTTCTAGTCATCTCTACTCCAGAATAGCTATCAAAGTCTTCTAAGTCCAAGGTACTCTCCACCCATACCCAGCTTCCAATCTAAAACCTGCCGCGTGGAAAAGAAACGCGGCTGAGCTTAAAAAGCCCAGTGAACAGATATATATAACAAACGGAAACGAAAGCAAACGGAATTGAACAGATATATCATAATGAATAAGATGTAAGAAAAGTATAAAGAGTAAAGGTTTAGGACAGTCATCCACTACGAGCCCACATATATCACATCACATAAGCCTGCATAATCTAGAGGGGATACCTCTTAGTAACCAGATAATATGAGGGGTGTCCTCATGTATCCAATGGAGTGATCAGCTCCCACATTTTGTGAAAGACGTGGATTGCACCCATCATCAGTCACCACATATCACATATCATATCACATAACACATATCACAAACGTACCTAGGATGCATCCATTCGCCCCCCCCCCCCACAAATCACATTGGCCATAATAATAATAATATCATATTGAGCTCATATCACATATCACAATGGGGGACGGTGTAACCAAATCACTAGGGCTACACACTAGTCATGCCAGTGGTGCATCACAGACACGGCCATGTTACCTTCATGGCTAGGAAACACATTTGGCTCGTAGTATCAAACTGGGGTCAAAGGTCACAGGTTCATATCAAAGCAAAGGTTCACATGGTCATAATCACAGTTCAAATGTCAAGGTTCATATCAAAGGGTTCATATCAAAGGGTTCACAAATCGAAAGAATCACATCAAGTGTAGGGAGCATAGCAATGGTATATGGAAACCCTAATACGAATCAAAATAGAGACCGAAGGCTCCTTATACAAAGAGCAGAATATCTGTACCTCAAACAGTAAGTGAAAATCACACCAGAAAACATAAGAATCGGAAGTACTCCTTCTTCAGCGAATCTACACGAATTAATGATCGCGTATTACTTATAAGTTCATTTCACAAGTTTATTGTGTATTGTTATCCAGATTAGGGTTTCTTCTATTTTTGTATCTTTCCAAATTTAGTAACTTTCCGAATTAAGTAACTTAAAGGCTTAAAATGACCAATATCATAATTTAGGGTTTAATGTGACAACTTATCATAGTTTAGGTTAAAAGTGTAAATTACCGAAGTTTAGGATTAATCATGACAATTATCAAAGGTTAAGGTTTACTTGTGTTAATCTAATTTTAATACTTATTTTATTTGGAAGACAAATAGAAATTCGGATTAGTTTTCGAAATTCCTTTAACGAACTCGAAATACACGTATCATATCATACTAGCATATAACATGTATGAAATATATATTGTTAGCTAAGATATCTTATAATTTTGATTTAGAAATAGATTAGTTAATCATGTCAATGCTTAACTTTGAATATTATTAACTACTAAATGATGTCAGCTCAGCCCACTTATACATTGAATTCATTTTGGTCATTTGAAGACTCCTTTCATCCCATGCACGACACATTCAATCATCATTTAAAACCCAGTAAACGTACTCATGCGACTACGAATAGAATTAGGAGCCAATCATTTTGTTGTAGTCATTAAGGGTGATTTTGTATTTCAGTTTAATCATCATATGATCTAAACGTTAAATTACGAATGATCGGAAAATACCTTCGCCAAACCAGGACATGCTGTTTAAGATTGAAGAACAAAACAAGTACTAGCACCCACTCGAACATGAACGCTAGAATTCAATGAAATTCGATCACCCAAAACTCTGCTCCATCACAAGCTATAACCCACCAGCGAACGAATAGCAGTCTCCGTCGTGAACCCAAAACTATGATGTGAACCCGAATCGAAACTCGTCTGCTATACGTACAAATCACGAGACTATGAGTAGCGGCCAAAATCTTAACACCCCACGAACCGAAACCAAATCGAAACTCAATTCACAGCCCTCAAGTTAGCCTTCGTCTCTTGTATTTTTGCAGTACAAAGGAACTTGTTTAAGTTTTTCTTTCGGTTTTGGCTTACAGAGGTTGTGGTGAGATATACATGAATGGGCTGAGTCCAGAGTTGAACCCGAAACAAGTACATGAAAACGAAGGTACAACAAAACACGATCGAACCTACAACCGAGGCTTACACGAACACGAGTGCGAACACCGGCTTGTGTCGACTGCTAAAGGAAAATGAAGAGAACCAGGTAAAAGATTCGAATCACAAAACAAAGGCCCAACGACTGGCTCTGCCCCGATCACCAAGCTGTTATACACCAACCGATCACCACTCTTCTCTTTTGCTTCGCGCCTCTTGGATCTTCTTTATAAATAATGTGGCTGCCGATTTCTTTGTGTTTAGGTTTTGTCAAAGTGTTTGAGAGGAGAGTGGAGTATGCATTAAATAAAAAGTGAGTTAAGGACTATTATGGAAATCGTGAATTATGGGATGGTTGTTAGGGAGTGATTTGTTTTCAATGCTAACGAATGGGAGCAGTGGAAATAAAACGAGTAAAGGAGTTTTAAAATGGAAATGTTGTATATTAAGGTGATTGATTTGGTCGTCAAAAATAGAGAATGATTGGGAGGTGATTAGGGGTGATTGAGCTAAAATCATGGGTGATTTGGTAAGTGATACTCCGAATCATGTGAGGTGATTTTGTTAAAGTTACCATAAATCAATATTGGATGTGTGCCTTCTAATCGGCTCATACAACTCATAACGTGTGATATTTGTTCTTCATTTTCTTATTACGTAAGCTTAAGTCTTCCAAGTTTTCAAATTTTAGATTTTGTCGTGTCCTATAGATATATATATGTATATATTAGGTTATATTCGGAGTAAATGTTCAAACGTTATTCAAATTTTCAGGTCAGTAAATTTAATTATAAGGAAATGTTTTTAATGACATGTAGTTAAATTTTTATACTTAGGTTAAAATGTAATAAGTTCTTGTATTATTATTTGTATGCTCTTATAATTTCAAAATTTTAGAGGGGCAAAATGGGAATTTCAATTGGATGAAAATTTAGGGTTTTACATAAACCAACCACACTTTCATATTATAAATTCCCTCCATAAAATCACCTCTCATTCCATCATCCTTCACCATCCAAAACCACCATGCTATCACCAAAATCCTCCATCTCTAAGACTCCAAGGAAGCAAAGACTTGTCATCATACCACCAAAACAACCTTTCATAGACTTAACCCAAGATGACACCAAAACTCCATCACCACCACCTAAAATTTCATCCCCAGGTGCACCTAATGCACCATCAAAAACACCCTCTACCCATGGAGCTTCATCTTCCTCCATTCCATCCACTTCATCCATCAATGACTACATCCACACTCACCTAACATCATCACCAAGAGCATCATCACCACCATCCACTCAAGAACCTTCATACACCCAACTTGCCATTTCCTTATCACCCATCACACCTCTTGATGCTCACTTCTCACCATCACCAACCCCACAATCATTCTTTCCTATACCTTGGGCATTGCTTGAAGCCCATGGTGACAAGTGTCTTTGTTGCATCCATAACCGGACTATAATCTTTGGTCTTAGAGATGAGATACACTACATGTTTTCATCACTTGAACACATGATTACCAACCCAACACCACCAACTCCTCCACCTCCTTCACCCACTACACCACCACCATCTCCATTTTCACCCAATTAAGCATATGCAATGCTTAAAAATAATTTTCAAAACCTTTTTGTGTGCAAGCCCAATGGAAGATCATGTACTCCTAAGATGATTATGTAGTATCATTAGTTGTTTTGTTTCAATGTTTGCATGCCTTATGTTGTAATCTACTTGGTTGTGTATTTATACACAACACTTCTATTAAATGAATGCTCTTTTTGCTTGCTTATTGTTGTTACATATACTTGTGCTTCTAACATTTTTCATGCAAGCGTTCCATAGCTCGTTTCCTTGGTGCCCCCAAATGAGGGGGAGTACACATCAAGGGGGAGTTCTCATACGACACTTTTTCACTTAAAACTTGTCGGTTAACCTTTTTGATTCTACAAAAAGGGGGAGAAATAGATGTAAACTCACTAAATACTTGTCTAAAAACTAACTTTTAGATTTAATGAGTTTCGATTTTCTAATCATCAAAAAGGGGGAGATTGTTGATATAAATAATGCTTAAACACGTTATTAATATTTTTCAATATCTCTACGTTTTGATAATCACAAAATGTAAAATCATTAATCGGAAAATTATAACGTAAACAAGTATTTAGTTGTAAATATCTATTTCTACAACTCAAATCACTTAAGGTATGAATGAACTAATGCTTAATGCATTATATGATCAAAGGAACATTTTCTTAATAACTAGATTTTTTTATAAAACATCAAAAACATTTTATATATTTTTGAAAAACATTTTTGGTATTAAATAAAAATGTTTAATCTTTTATAAAAATATGAATTCAAATTTTTAACCAAAATCAGTTAAAATGTTCCAGAAAAACCTTCCCCACAAAAGGACAAATCTGGGCAACGGACACCTTGGGTGGCCCCCTTAATTTTACTAGGCGGCCCCCTTAAAATTAAGGGGACCGCCCCCCTATTTAAGGGGGCCGGCCACGCTCCAGTAGGTCTCCAGCTGTCCAGTTTTTCTCCTATAAATACCAGCCTTCTCCTGGATTTTTACTCACCTTTTGCACCCCAAACTTTCTGTTTTAAATCTTGTAAATACTTTCAAAAATCCTTTGATCATATAATCTTAAGCTTTGGTTTCCAAGTGATCCAAGCTTCCTTCATTCAAGTGCAAAAGAAGAATACTTCTATCAATCAAGATTAGAAGTATTACAACTTAGTATCATCTTGTTACTTAAGTTGTTAGTTTAACAAAGTTTGTAAATCATTCATTCATTTGTGTGTAAGGTGTGTATAGTAGATTAGTGTTGTATGTAAGTAGTGAAGAAGTTGTATAAGTAGTTGTGGTATAGAAGTTGTGAAGACATAGTGTAGAAGTTGTGAAGCCGCGGAGTAAAAGTCGTGAACCCGTTATGTAGAAGTTGTGAAGCCGTAGCTTTGAAGTCGTGAAGTCCTAGTGTTGAAGTCGTGAAGCCGTAGCATAGAGGTTGTGTAGCGGTCATGTTGAAGCCTTGAAGTCCTAGTCGTAAAGTCCTAGTGTTGAAGTCGTGAAGCCGTAGCATAGAGGTTGTGTAGCGGTCGTGTTGAAGTCGTGAAGTCTTAGTCGTGAAGACATAGTGTTGAAGTCGTGAAGCCGTAGCATAGAGGTTGTGTAGCGGTCGTGTTGAAGTCGTGAAGTCTTAGTCGTGAAGACATAGTGTTGAAGTCGTGAAGCCGTAGCATAGAGGTTGTGTAGCGGTCGTGTTGAAGTCGTGAAGAAGTCGTGAAGCAGTCGTGAAGCCGTTGTGAAGTAGTCGTGAATAAGTTGTGAAGAAGTTGTGTTGTGAAGTTGTGAGATTGGTTCTAGCTACGATTAGAACTCGACATTTAGCTTTGTGTCGTTAAACCCGTGTAAGCCAAAGTTGTGTACGGTTTTCTCCGCCATAAGGGAGCTTATTGAAGTTGTGAAGAAAACTCTCGAGCTCGGTGCTCGGGGAGTGGAGTAGGGCAAGGAAGGTGTCCTTGTAGCCGAACCACTATAAATCTCTCTTGTCTCGGTTAGATCTTTTCATACCTTACTTATTTCTTTACTTGCATCGTCATTACTTTCATACACATAGGCTTATATAATTGCTAGTATTAATTAGAGGTTGACTTCACATAAAGATCAAATTGAAAATCTATTCAAGAAACCAAAACTTTTACAATCAATTTAAAAGAATACATATATAACTAATAATAAGATTTAAGTTTTATTTTTCATAACAAACTAGAATCTAAGTTTTTAAAAGTAAACAAAGGTTTTATGATCAATTAAAAAGACGTAAAACTATTCAACCTCCCCTTCTAGTTTTCCACAAACATTTACTCCAGCCACTCCATTAATTGAAATTGCTCCACCAAGAATTGATGAGCAAGAACAAAATAATGTGGTCTTAGACGAAGAACCATTCGAAAACCCGTTTGGAACAGAATCTGCTGAATCATCTTCCAGATTACATGAACCATCTAACACGCATTCGTTCAGTCCAAGGTACCCTTCAACGTTACAGTGGACAAAATACCATCCAATAGAACAGGTTATTGGTGAACCCTCAAGGCCAATTCAGACGAGAAAACAACTAAACACCGATTGTGACATGTGCATATATGTCTGCTCAGTCAGTCTCATAGAACCAAAGAACATTCGGGAAGAAATGGCAGATAATGCCTGGATTGAAGCGATGCAGGAAGAACTTCTTCAATATCAGTTACATGACACCTGGGATTTAGTTCCAAGACCAATTGACAAACTCGTCATTGATCTTAAGTGGTTATGGAAAAACAAAAATGATGAAGAAATGGCTGTCATTCGCAACAAAGCTCGTCTCGTGGCAAAGGGATTTAGACAGGAAGAGGGGACTGATTTTGAAGAGTCATTTGCGCCAGTTGCAAGGCTTGAAGCAGTCAGGATTTTCTTAGCATATGCCGCTCACAAGAACATCACAGTTTATCAGATGGACATCAAGACCGTTTTCTTGAATGGAACTCTGAAAGAAGAAGTGTATGTGAGTCAGCCAGACGGATTCGTTGACAAAGATCATCCAGAATACGTCTACAAGCTAAAGAAAGCAATCTATGGTTTGAAACAAGCCCCAAGGGCGTGGTATGACGAATTATCATCATTCCTACTTCATAATAATTTCACCATAGGAACAATTGATCCGACCTTGTTTACCAGAAAATTCAAAAATGACATTTTGATTGTTCAGATTTATGTGGACGACATCATTTTTGGGTCCACTAATCCGACACATTCAAAACATTTTGCAAATCTCATGAAAAGCAAATTTGAAATGTCCATGATGGGAGAATTAAAATTCTTTCTAGGTTTACAAATTCATCAATCTCCACGTGGTATTTTTCTTAATCAGGCTAAATATACAATTGAGATTTTGAAAAAACATGGAATGGAAAATTGTGAATCTGTTGGTACACCAATGGTCACTTCACCCAAAATAGGCGCTGACCTATATGGGAAACCCATGGATTCGAAGAAATATCGAAGCATGATTGGTTCTCTCATGTACCTAACTGCTAGTCGACCTGATATACATTTTGCTGTTTGTTTATTAGCACAGTTTCAGGCAAGGCCTACCGAACTTCACCTCCAAGAGGTTAAACGGATCTTTCGATACCTACGAAGAACCATTAACATGGGACTTTGGTATCCGAAGGATTCGGAGTTTACACTGATAGCATTTTCAGATGCAGATCACGCCGGTTGCCAAGTTACAGCAAAGAGTACATCAGGCGGAGCACAATTTTTGGGAGAAAAGCTAGTAGGCTGGTCATCAAGGAAACAAGACTGCACTGCACTATCAACCGCAGAAGCCGAGTATGTGTCTCTATCTGCGTGTTGTGCCTAAGTTCTATGGATGAGGAAACAACTCACAGATTATGGTTTCTCTTTCGACCGCATACCTTTGTATTGTGACTCGAAAAGTGCCATAGCCATCTCGTGCAATCCAGTGCAACACTCGAAGACCAAGCATATTAGAGTCCGCTATCACTTCATAAATGAACACGTAGAAGAGGGTACTATTGAATTATTATTCGTGAAGACTTAATACCAACTCGCCGATCTATTTACTAAAGCCCTCCCAAAAGAGCGGTTTGACAACTTAGTTCGTCGAATTGGAATGCGAAGCCTAACTCCCGAAGAGTTAGAAAGTCTTCTCGAATCTTCTTGAGTTATCTCAAACAGCTTCGCTGTAAATATTTTTGAAAAACAAAACAAAAATTTGAAAAACCAACAAAAACAAAATATAAAACTAGAAAAGTTTCAAAAATACAAAAACAATAGAAAAACAAAAATCCAAAAATATTCTTCTCACGACATGTCTCTCGTATAATCTATATTCTGTACGTATCTAGAAATGTCATTCAACAATGATACGGGCATGTACAGATGCTTGAGCGAGAGTTCATTTAAATTTTTTCCAAAACATGTCGTTTCTCAAAATTTTCTTCCAAACGGCTTTCGTATATTTCAGTACGAAACCCGCGCTACATTGATGACTTCTGATTATTTTCGATCAGAACTCGTAATGTTAATGGCGAAAAGCAAATCCTTGAGTACATGATCAAGATTTTTCTAAAAGATTTTTCAAAATCTTTCTCAAAATTATGTGCTCAAGATAACTCCCTCTAGTCCCTTTTCAACTGACTTTAAACTTAAATGTTTAAACCTATGCTATGTTTAAGGGGGAGTATCAAAAGAAAATGTTCCAATTTTCAGGCTAAACTCCGTCTTTATCTCCAAAAATGTTTTGCAGTTAATCTCTTGATATCAAAAATATCACTGCGTGCTATTTTTGAGGGGGAGATTAGGTATAAGGGGGAGAAGACGTGATTAAATGTGATAAAAAAAGTTTTGTGGTTTGAATCTCAAACGAGCTCTACAAAAAGACTCAGCTTTAACCCTCGAATTGACGAAATCAACTGTCCGTCATCGAAAAGACATGTCCGAGACGAGTAATAATTTCAAGCTGGTTATCCAGTGATGTAAACGTGTCTCGCAAAGGACCTGTCTGAGTAGAATGTACCAATTCGAGAGATGATTATTGAATATGACCGGGACGGGTAATAATTTCAAGCTAGTCTAACTAGTGATGTAAGCGTGTCTCGCAAAGGTCATGTTCATTGAAAATCGATCTATTCAAAATGTGCAAACTCTACCCATCATGTGCAATTTTTATTTAATAATGCATGAGCACATGTGAAGGGGGAGTATTTCAAAAACACAAAACTCTCAATGTGTTATCTAAATGTGTTTACTCATAAACACTTTGAGAGATTTTCATAAATGGTTTTATGGCATGTGATCGTTAATCCAGGATAATCATGGAGTAATAAGGTGATTATGGTTAGGTTATGTCCAATGATCCGCCAGAGCCGGAGGGATCTACCCAAGGACAATTCCAATAGATTAGAATTAGAAGTCCTTAGGTATGATTGAAAAAAGGAGTAAATGAGAAAGGGATAGAAGGGGTTGAAGAATTAAAAAGAAAAGTTTAATGAAAGGGTGAAAAGAAATAGCCCTCCATGAAAACTTAGGTCAGAAACCGGGTCAATACATCTGCTATCGGTACTCACTAAGGTGATACTGATATTGAAGACAAGACGTCATGGACCCAGTGACGCGTTGCACCACCCCTCCTAGCCACTCAGATATCTCTTAAAAGATATTTGTTTCATTTCTCACGAAGAACACTACACAATCTATCGGCCTCTCATTCTGAGATGTGTTGATATTGAATAGGTGGCACTCTGCTCCATGCCTCCGATGACTAAAACCAAAACGCACATTATTGAGTCTAGAGCCATGAGATTCATCAAAGATCTCTTAGGAACACTTTCATTACAATACACTTGTGTTCACCATAAAGGACACAAGTTGTAAGAGTCTTGATGAGATCTAAGGATCTTGCCTTATATCATGATGGTTTCATGCTTCAAACGGTCTACAGTCGTGAAGTGATACTTCGGTATACTTCAGAGGCTCTCAACGGCCTTGGTAAAGATTAGAGAAAGTTTTCACACTATGCTGTTAACGATCTCGAAATCTGAACCAATAAGCGCTGGACGATTTATAGCTAACTGTCTTATGCAGGTACCGACAAAAGTCCATTTACCATAATCATCTACAACGACGACGCATCTGAACAGAAGAAGTAGATCAAGGCAAGAACAACCAAAAGAAGATTCTTTGAAGATCACAGTGCATGAAGGAACAATGAATGAAGACAATTATACATCGACACACAAAGTTCAAGACATTGAAAGCAAAAGACCAATCACGGGAGCATCATTGAAATGACCATCCCTTAGGGGGAGATTGTTAGCATTTAATTTATTAAATGTGAAGTGATGGTCATTTGCAAATGTATCTTGTGTGTCAAATGTAATAAATAGTTTAAGATAGTGGGCTAGTGGTATTAGTTATGTTTGTAGTTTAAATGTATAAGTGTGATACATACATTAGCCCACTCCAAGCCCAAGTAAAGCCCACCTTTTGTTTAGGTGTTGGCTGTGTTTGCTATATCAACACACACACTTTTACATTCCTAAGTATGCCTCATTATTGTATCTAAGGTGAGAGTGTGTGTGTTCCTCATTGAGTCTTTGTATTATTTCTCCCCAATATATAATCATTCGACCAAGTGTTTATACCATACGATCCATATACTTTCTCATCTTGTTTTTACATTGTTCTAGTGAGTGTCATCAACATATATCGTTTGTTTGTGTGGTAAAGAGAGGTTTCGATCTCTACATCTGGTGTGGCAATCCTAGAGTAAGCCATTACTAGCTCATCACTATGCATCATCTTAGCTTAAGACATTAACTCGTCGTTGTCGTATAGCAATGGTATCTCATGACACAGCTGTCCATGTTGTTCATCCAATTCCTGTACCTACTCACGAGTTTCCTGCAACTCAGTGTTCAAGGCACCTAATTCTTGCTGCATGGTCGTTTGGCTATTTATCAAGTTCTCAGCTGTATACTCCATCGTCTCTATTCGCTAGAGAGGTAGCTCATCGAGATGACCCAATGCAGTCTCAATCTGTTCTTCATGGCGATCCATACGTGTCATGAGGGTAGAGATGGTAGGCTGCCGATCTGCTCCTGCCTGGGAACTCTCGCCTGTCTTGAACACACGTGGTGGAGAAGTGATGGAGAGGGTGATCTAGGTAATGAGTGGTATCGGGAAATAGCGGCTTTAGCCTCCTCACTGAGCCTAAATGGCCGAGACGGGGGAGTAAAATCCGTAGATACTGGTGTAGAGAAGCGAGTCCTTTTTCGAGTAGGACTTGCTTCCTCAGGGATAGCATCTCGGGGAGAAAGTGATGGTTTAGGTGGTGGTGAAGATACCATAACTGAGGGTGGTACATACGTGGGTAGCATGTACGAATGTGGAGGTAACGGTGGTGATACTGGTGGTGAGGGCACGGAAAATGTCCTTTTTTGTGCAGACTCACGGGTTCTCCTAGGATGAACTGGTGGTGTATCCGGTGAGGATGAGGGTGGTGGTGATAATGGTGCGGGTGGTGGTACTTCAGCATCACATGGTTGGATACGAAGGACCCGTTTTCGTGGCGTATTCTTCCTGACTGGACCGTCAGGATGACGACGGAATGCTTGCATGAACGGCTCTGGTTCATAAGGCTGCAAGACTCGAACTCTCCTACGTCTAACCGGGGAAGGTGGCGCTGGTAGTGAATCAGAAGACGAAGAAGAATCCGACTCGGGTGGTTCTGACTCTGCAAATGTACGATATCTTCTCCTAGCAAGTATATACGGATTGTCAGGTAATGAAGCGATATCAGGTATCGTCATAACGTCATCTGACTCCGTAACATGCCTCAATGCTGGGTCGATATCAGGTACAACTGCGAACTCCTCAGATGACTCCTCTGAATCCTCTAAAGGATCAGACTCCGTATCTGAAGTAGCATGGCTGGGTGCTGGGGAATGAACTGGTGTGGAGGGAATAGTCTCCTCGGGTTCAGAATCCGAATCCGATAAGATAATGATATGGGGGGTAAAGGGGACATAACTTTGTAACAACCCGGTATTTATAAATATTTCACTTTGTAACTAAATAATCAGCATAAACATGCATAAGTAATGTTTTAGTGGCGTTGTGGCACGGAGGGCTTTAGTTAAGTTTGTGAAAAGTGGTTATAGTTTTGGTTTACACCCTGTTCTCTATAACCATGGCTCTGATACCAATCTGTAACACCCCCATTTTTGATATACGCAGCGGAATATAAGTTGGGGTATTACTTCAGGTATCGTAGTCATGAAAATAGAAAATGACTCGAAAAGAGACGTTTTAAATAAAATTGTTATCATTCATTTATTTAAATCAGAGTTACATAATAGAGGTCCCAGCGGGAAGTTTCGAAATACGTTGTAAAAGATACTTTATTGGTTGAATGATAACAAAATGGACACTCTTTTTATAAGAAGAAAGTCCATTAGCCACTCCGTGCCAAGTCGTGCTATTAGTTACCTGAGATAAAACATGCTAAAAAGTCAACACAAAGGTTGAGTGAATCCATAGCGTTTAAAGTTATAATCAGTTGAACACAAGCTAAGTAGAAAGTAAATCAGTAATATTGCAGTTCAGTATATTGCCCTAAGTCTCATGACACGCAAAATGTTAACACGATGGACATCATAGTAGCGAACTATTGATGTAAATCACTACATAATTAAATGTAGCAATTATGCCCTCGAGTAGGAACCTGCCGTGCTCTTTATTAAACGTTTTCAAATATAAGGTGCATTTGGTTACCTATCCGGCTAACACAAATGGGATGTCAATTCCAATAGATCTATTCACTATATTCGCTATTTGTGTTTTCCATAAATCTTTGTGAATTCTTAGGGTTCTTATGTCTGTACTTTTGTCGATTTCCTATCTTAGAGGTGATAGGTAATAGGTGTAGGTATCTATTGAGGGTGGTCAAAAGGGATGTTTATGAACAGTTTATTTTGTCTCAAAATTTTGCTTTTGAATGAAGATTGTTATTAGAAAGTCTGAAAAGATAACTGTTCCATTTATGACATGATTCTTCCTAAATTATACATAATTGATCAGGCTATGTATAATTGAGGACCAAATTATGTGATGTTTGGCTCAGTCACAGTGATAATTATGTTTCTCCAAAAAGTTTTAGATGGTGTTCAACGTGTTGTTTTTGTAAAATAACGACATAATTATTTTTCAAAAGAATAAGAAAATTTTGGTTCACACCACAGTGATGAGTTAGGAATTTCTAGGGTGATAATAGGGTATCCTTGAAATGAATCTTAGGGTTCATGTGAAAATCTTACGGGGTGGTAATAGTCTATTGTTTGGTCAGAAATAATATTAACCAAGTTTCTAATGGGATGGCTGTGTATAATGACTATGAACAGGGTAAATGGAATAGAAGCTGAGATTAGACTTAGATTGTGATCATTACAGAAATATTACAAGGTAGAGATTTCATACGATAGAAAGGTACTTAGGTTACATCCATTGTAACTAAGGTAGAGTACAAGAAGAAATACACTTAGAAAGTTTTAAACTACGGTTTATTTATCTGCAACAGGAATTTCTCTTCTGTTTAAACGTAGGCTTCATCCTTTGACGTTGTTGGGATCTTAACGGGTTCTTATTCTCTTGCACTAGTCTTGGTTCTGATGTGCATTTCCATCTCCTAGCACATAAGCTCTTCCGCGGGCACCGTTGTTCTGGTTGGCATTCGGCTTCGGGCACTGGTTTTTGTAATGCCCCTTCTCACCACATCCGTGGCAAGTTATGGTTACTGGCTGTAGGTTTGCTCCTGTTGCTTTACAGTCTTTGGTCAGATGTCCAACTCTCTGGCTCCTTACGCACTTAACAATGCATAGACAATAGTGGTGCAACAAGCATTGATTACACAATGGTTTTCTTCCGACATAACCACTCCCTTCAGCAGGTGTGGCAGTATAGGCTCTGGCAGTTTCCTGTCTGCGGTTTTGTTGGTGGTGGTGATTGTTACGGTTTTGTTGATGGTTGTTATAGTCGTGGCGGTTGTTGTTGTTATGGTTGTGGTAGTTGTTGTCGTTGGGACGGTTGTTGTGGTAATGGGTGGTTCTCCGATCATCAGGCTTTCGCTTGTTATCATTATTTCCTTGGGTGGAACTACGCTTGATCTCACGATCCATTAGCTGTTGAGCTATGGTAATTGCCTCTTCCAACGACTGAGGCTTGGATGCAGTAACATTTCCCTCGATACTTCGAGGTAATCCTTCAGTGTACTTTTCCAATGTTTTCTCAAGATCAGGCACCACATTGGGCACAGGATAGCAAGTTCCTGAAACCTCCTATTGTAGGCCTTGAGATCAGTTCCTTTCACAACTAGCTGGTGAAATTCATCCTCCAGCTTTTTAATCTCAGTACGGGGGCAGTACTTCTTCAACATTTTCTTTTTGAGATCTTCCCAGGTGAGTTGGTGAGCTGCTTCAACACCCATAGTTTGGGCGGTAGAAGTCCACCAAGACAGGGCATTTTCCAAGAAAGTTCCTGTAGCAAAAGTAACCTTACAGTCTTCGGTACACCCACTTCTTACGAAGACTATTTCCGTACGCTCAAACCAACGAGCCAACTCAGTTGCTCCTTTTGTTCCTTTAAAGAAAGTTGGTTTGCAGTTTATGAAGTCCTTGTAAGTGCACTTGCGAGCTGTAGCTGTCTCGCTTTCTCCATTGGGTCTGCTAGTGTTTCCAGAAAGGGCCATTGCTGCTGCTTGAGTCTCGAGTGCTGCAACAACACTGTCTGCAACTAGTTTCTGGATAGAGGTTGGGGACATGGCTTATTATGGGATGGCAATTGATTTTCTTGGAGGCATATTTCTATTAATACCACAAGAAAACATTTGTTTAGAATTCGCATAATGACCATGTTAAATAACAAGGTAAAACCACAGTACTACAACAATTTAAATCCACAATAATCGTAAGATTACAACATGTCTATATATGTTATACATGTATGTAAAATGATAAACACTGGCTCACATCAGTCAATATCGTAACACAACAAAATACAACAAAATCACAACCACATATAGCCACAAATAACTTGTTGATTTGTTATATATATATAACAAAATTGATACAAGTATCATATTTATGCCACACATCCCGTGGCTGGAATATAGTACATGATGAAGCGAAAAGTGTACCGCTTTTAGGGGGTCATTTAAGCCCTAAATAGTATTTATTTGATCAAATATTGCCCTAAATCGTTCCTTTTGTCATTTTAGGTACTTTGGAGAAGAAATCTGGAAAAGGAAGCATTTTGGACGTTTTTGGAGCATAAAAGTGAAGAAAACGACAAAGTCTCTAAATCTGCTGGAATAGTACCTGTGACGACGTCAAGCCCCAGTGTGACGCCGTCAACCCTTGACGCGCCAGAGAGGATTTTGGACTATTAAAAGGGGACGGCGTCAAGAAGGCCATCAAGAAAACCCTAACCGCGGCGAGGTGACGGCGTCAGCTCTATAACGTGACGCCGTCAGATCTGATTTCCTATATATATTTTCATAATTTTTAGTCATTAGTGTGCAACTTTGTGAGAAGAAACCCTAAGACGATTTTTCTGCCATTTTTAAGGGTTTTATACCCTTGGATCTCCCATGTTCAATTGAAGATAAGTAATCAATTAATCATTCAATATGTCTATGTGTTGTTTGATTATATCTTGTTCTTGTCTTTTATTTAACATGCTAGGCTAGATTTATCTTGTGTTTGCTTAGATCTAATGAAACCTAACTATTGATTATTGGTTGTTGGTGTGTTATTAATTGTATTGGATGATTGTTTATCGATGTTAGGCTTAAGAAAACTGGCTAACCTCCTATACGGTAACTTGCTTGAACGTCTTAAGAAACATGAACCAATGCGTACTAAGGTTTTTATGGTTGTATTTAATGCATGAGCGAATTCTAGTGATCCCATGTTAGGAGCTTCTTAGCCGGCTCGACATAGGAGTGAAGTAGGAGCTTGTAGAGTTGGGGAAGTACGTACGCCACCCCACGATTGGTATTAAGGAATACACCCGTCATCCACGCAATTAATACACACTAATCAACCGGTAAAAGATAGTTAGGGAGTAAGGAAATCTAAGTAAACACATTTCTCTCCATATAAGTTCCACAACCTTTTTATTTTCAGTTATTTTATTTTATTTGCATTTGTAGTTATTTGGGTTAGTTGACTAGCAACTAATTCCGCCCACTCCTTCAAACCCGAGATTTTACTTGCTTTTATAAAAATATAAAAATACAAAAAAGAATCTTCCCTCACCCTTAGACCTATTAGAGTAGTTTTTCAATCCTAACGACACTATTCCCCTAGAGAACGATCAATCCCCCGGTACTTGCCACTTCACTATACTACATCGGTCAGGTACACTGCCTGGTGGGGATTGCAAGCTTCTCGAGATCCCTCGAGAGGTAAAACCTGTTGTAAGGTCGCAAAACCACGCATCAGTACAAAAGCTGATAGATAAAGACCTAATCTAATGGCTGCCAGGTGTTTCGCCGATACGATTATCAAGATCTACAATCATGCTGAGAAGGATCTGGGTCTCCTCCTGATGATGGGCCTGGATATCCATCACTATCTCCTTAAGTGTGGCAATCCTAGAGTAAGCCATTACAAGCTCATCACTCTGCATCATCATAACCTGAGACATTAACTCGTCGTTGTCGTATAGCAGGGGTATCTCATGACACAGCTGTACATGTTGTTCCTCCAATTCCAGTACCTGCTCACGAGTTTCCTGCAACTCAGTGTTCAAGGAACCTAATTCTTGTTGCATGGTCGTTTGTCTATTTATCAAGTTCTCAGTTGTATACTCCATCGTCTCTATTCGCTCGAGAGTTAGCTCATCAAGATGACCCAATGCTGTCTCAATCTATTCTTCATGGCGATCCATACATGTCATGAGGGTAGAGATGGTAGGCTGCCGATTTGTTGCTTCCTAGGAACTCTCGCCTGTCTCGAACATACGTGGTGGAGAAGTGATGGAGAGGGTGATCTAGGTAATGAGTGGTATCAGGAAATAGCGGCTTTAGCCTCCTCACTGAGCCTAAATGGCCGAGACGGGGGAGTAAAATCCGTAGATACTGGTGTAGAGAAGCGAGTCCTTTTTCGAGTTGGACTTGCTTCCTAAGGGATAGCATCTCGGGGAGGAAGTGATGGTGTAGGTGGTGGCAAAGATACCGGAACTGAGGGTGGTACATACGTGGGTAGCATGTACGAATGTGGAGGTGACGGTGGTGATACTGGTGGTGAGGGCACGAAAAATGCCCTTTTTCGTGCGGACTCACGGGTTCTCCTGGGACGAACTGGTGGTATATCCGGTGAGGATGAGGGTGGTGGTGATAATGATGCGGGTGGTGGTACATCATCATCACATGGTTGGATACGAAGGACCCGTTTTCGTGGCGTATTCTTCCTAACTGTACCGTCAGGATGACGACGGAATGCTTGCATGAACGGCTCTGGTTCATAAGGCTGCAAGACTCGAACTCTCCTACGTCTAACCGGGGAAGGTGGCGCTGGTAGTGAATCAGAAGACGAAGAAGAATCCGACTCGAATGGTTCTGACTCTGCAAACGTACGATATCTTTTCCTTGCAAGTATATACGGATCGTCAAGTAATGAAGCGATATCAGGTATTGATGAGTGTCTAAATACTCATCATTTATGTCTCATTTAGACTACAAAAACAGTCAAAAACACTTTAAAATGCTTCAAAATACAGAAAATATCATTAGATTGTGTTTTTATATGTTTCAGATGCAAAATGATTAAAAACTGATAAAAAAATGAATAAAGTTTGCAAAAATGGCAAGTCTAGTCCTCGAGTTTCAAAAAAATGGCAAAAATAGTCCTTGGAAGTTTAAAATGGAAAATAATCAATTTTGGTCCTTGTACTATTGAAACTTGGCAAGTCTTACCCTTGGAGCTGATATTTCAGAAATTACAGCAATGGTCCCTGGATTTTCAGAAGTTACATGATTGGTCCCTAAATTTAACTTAAATCCATTTCCAATCCTAAAACTAAAACCCAACCATAAATAAATAAACAACCTAACCCAACCCCAGCCCAATCCATCACCACCAGCCCACTTCCCTTCATTTTAAATAAAACCCAAAACCCGGTATCCAAAACCAGAGTTTGACCTGGTCAAACTCTTCTCCCCCAAACCATGTCCCGCCTTAAACCATACCAGAAACCACCACCTCCACCGCCTTATCCTGACACACCACCTCCCCCCTCCTTCCCAATACACCTCTCCTATCAGTCAGAAGCATTTAATGCTTCCCCACCACCACTAGGTCTGTAAAAACCCACTTGGCTCATTTCCCGCCAAAAAGCAAATTGGACGAACCAGATCGATTTTAACCAATCCAACGGGTGGGAATGAATCAGAAGAGAGAGATGAAGCCTTTGGGTTGATATTAAAAGAGAGAAGAAGCAGGAATGAAGAGTATTAGTTTAGCTTAGTTTAGTTTTAGTACATAGGTAATGTAATTCACTTTTCAAGTTGTAATTCTCACTTCCAGTTATTAATTCAAGTTTAATTCAGTTAAAGTAATCCAATTGCAAGCACTCTTGTTCTAATTTTCATTTATGCTAAGTTTCAAATTATCTGATAAGTCATAATAAGCTCTAAACCTGTTAAGTAACAATCAAAAGCCTCAATCAACCTTGTTATAAGCTGCTTATATAAGCTATTGATAGCTTTTTGTAAGCTTATACTAGAGATATCAATTCTAAAATTCAAATGATGAAGAAGGTCAACGAAAGTCAACCTGGGTGAAATAAGATGCTTCTGGGTGGTATAAGCTGTTTCAGGAAGCTTATTTGGGTTTTCTAGCTTGTGTGAACAAGCTAGGTGTGTTTCTGTTCCATTTTCATTGTTCTATAATCCAATTCTCAGTTGTAAGCAATTTCAATTTTTGCATTATTTTATACATTACTGTTGAATAGCTTAATTTTAGTTTTTTTATTATAATTTTATGCTTATTAGTAGTTTGTAATCATATTTCATGTATTTTATCAGTTTAAAATAACTTTTGTTTCATTTTACTTAAAAATCATAAAAAAGAACAAAATTAGCTTAATATTAAACTGCTTATTATAACTGCTTAATTTTTATTAAAAGTTACTTTTTAAAGCTTAAGATAACTAATTGTTAGTCTGTCTTTTCAAAACTTAGCTTAAAATAGTCCTTTTCAGTTCAAAAATGCAAAATCAGTCCTAAAAAGGGGTGTTTGGTTTTAGCAGTTAGACAGACGAAACCTTGTGTTACTGTAGATTGACCATAAGCTCAACTTTGTTCCAGCTTTTCACAGACCTAAGAAGCTATTTCCAAGTTCTGATTAGCCTTATAGATAGGTATAGCAGTTTTTAGTGCCTTGTGATCAATTCAGACCTCAGAAAGCTCAAACAAGCCATAATAAGCTAGAAGCTTATTCTGACCCATCCTTTGGCATTTTTGAAGTCTGCTTAGTCTATTTAGTAAGTTCCATAAAGCCTAGAACCTTGCACACCCTCTACACACAAAACAGACCACATCAGTTCACCATTTTAGTTTTTTGTGGTTTTTCTTGATTTTGTGTGAATTTTCATTCACTCATCAGAAGTCCCCATAAGCTAAAACTCTGGATAATCAAACTCACCCAGCTCATATACACCCTAGTATTTTTACTTTAATTTTCAGAATTTTTTAAACCCTTAGAATCAGGCCTGCAACTAGGGCAGTTTTGCCCTGTGCATCACCTGCATCAGCAGAATCAAGCAGACTTTCAGCTTATTCTGAGCTTTTAAGCTCTTAGGCCTAGCTTATATTAAATCCCTTGGCTTTTAATTAGTTAACTTTGTCCCTTGTAGCTTTTTCATCTAGCCCTAGCTTATTTTACAACCTATAGCTTGTCTAATAGAAATCCTAGTTCTTGCAAACCTTAATAAGTGGACTGTTGAGTTTTTAAGCTTAATTCCAGCTTATTGAGCTAGTTACAAAAATACTTTCTTTTTAAAAAAGTTGCTTAATATTGACTGATAAGAAGGTAGCAAAAAGAAAAAGTTCAAAAAAATTAGTTTTAGCAAAAGGCCTGGGTGAGGTTCGAACCCCAGACCTCCTGCTCACAACACCAACACCCCAACCATTGCGCCCGTAGGTCTTTTCCAGTATTCATTTGCAACATTTATTATTTAAGTAGTTTAGCAGTTTATAAGCTTATTTAGCTTATTAGCTTATTATAGCTTATTCACAAAAGCTGTCTTCACCATTTTATTTTTCTTAGCTTTTTAATAACTTAAAGTAATTTAGGAAAAAGTTTCAGAATTTTCTGAATAGTTTTAATATTTTTAAATCTATTAATTAATTTAAATTAGTAATTAAATCATAATAAATAGAATAATAATCAGAAAAATATAATTTTAATTTTCAAAATTTTATTTTATTAAGTAGAATCTAGGAAAAATATAATTATATCTGTAGACCTTAGGAAAATAAAATAGAAAATAAGTGATAGCTTCTATTTAATAGATTTTATCTTTTTAAATTTTTAATTAAGCACTTTTCATTTTTATAATTTTCTTAGTTTTCTTTTCACTTCATAATATTTATAGAAAAAGTTTTAGATTTTTCTTTGTTCATTTAGTATTTATTATAAATTAAAATAGTTTAAAAAGTAATTAAATAATAAATAATTAATAATAATTAAATATATAGTGTAAAAAAATATAATTTTAGCTTTAAAATAAGTTTTAAGTCATTTTACACTTTTAGGTTTTAATTTTATATTATTTCACTTTTTAGTCCCGTTTTTAGATTTACCGTTACGCGTTTTCAGTTTATTTAAATCGCGTTTAATTTTCTTTTGTATATTTATTTCTCATTTGTTAATTAGATATAAAAGCAAAATCTCATATCATATCATCAGTCACTCTAATCCTAACTTTCCACAGTTTGCCCATTCATACCTCGTTGGGAAACGATCCGGGTAATCACTTACCTGGTTTCACACTACACACACAAACGTGAGTTTTTGCAAGTATCCTTTTTCACAAAGGGGTGATT
Source organism: Artemisia tridentata subsp. tridentata (assembly GCA_021014915.2). NCBI lineage: Eukaryota > Viridiplantae > Streptophyta > Magnoliopsida > Asterales > Asteraceae > Artemisia > Artemisia tridentata. The sequence continues at coordinate 395,737,073 of CP139508.1, forward strand.
TGTATTTATTCACGTGTATCCGTCGTTGCATAATATTTATATATACGGTTAGCACGGATCAAGTATCGTCATAACGTCATCTGACTTCGTAACATGCCTCAATGTTGGGTCGATATCAGGTACAATTGCGAACTCCTCAGATGACTCCTCTGAATCCTATGAAGGATCAGACTCCGTATCTGAAGTAGCATGGTTGGGTGCTGGGGAATGAACTGGTGTGGAGGGAATAGTCTCCTCGGGTTCAGAATCCGAATCCGATAAGATAATGATAAGGGGGGTAAAGGGGACATAACTTTGTAACAACCCGGTATTTATAAATATTTCACTATGTAACTAAATAATCAGCATAAACATGCATAAGTAATGTTTTAGTGGCGTTGTGGCACGGAGGGCTTTAGTTAAGTTTGTGAAAAGTGGTTATAGTTTGGGTTTACACCCTGTTCTCTATAACCATGGCTCTGATATCAATCTGTAACACCCCCATTTTTGATATACGCAGCGGAATATAAGTTAGGGTATTACTTCAGGTATCGTAGTCATGAAAATAGAAAATGACTCGAAAAGAGACGTTTTAAATAAAATTGTTATCATTCATTTATTTAAATTAGAGTTACATAATAGAGGTCCCAGCGGGAAATTTCAAAATACGTTGTAAAAGATACTTTATTGGTTGAATGATAACAAAATGGACACTCTTTTTATAAGAAGAAAGTCCATTAGCCACTCCGTGCCAAGTCGTGCTATTAGTTACCTGAGATAAAACATGCTAAAAAGTCAACACAAAGGTTGAGTGAATCCATAGCGTTTAAAGTTATAATCAGTTGAACACAAGCTAAGTAGAAGTAAATCAGTAATATTGCAGTTCAGTATATTGCCCTAAGTCTCATGACACGCAAAACGTTAACACGATGGACATCATAGTAGCGAACTATTGACGTAAATCACTACATAATTAAATGTAGCAATTATGTCCTCGAGTAGGAACCTGCCGTGCTCTTTATTAAACGTTTTCAAATATAAGGTGCACTTGGTTACCTATCCGGCTAACACAAATGGGATGTCAATTCCAATAGATCTATTCACTATATTTGCGCTCACTCGAAAGTGATTAATGGTTCATGATTGAGGGGCTTTAAAGAGGCAACAGTTAAACTTAGGCAATATCAATCAGGATAGCATACAGAAAAATACTTGTGTTCGGTTTGTAGCATGTATCTCCCCACAAGTTTGGAAAACGTATAAAAAGTGGGACTATGAACTCACCTTAGCAGTCTGGATGGAAAATAAGTTAAATATAGTTGATAAACGTCTACGGCACGCGACTTGCTTAAAAATTCGATTACTTGAGATTTTGGACGCTATCACTTGGAAAATGAACACCAAGCTTTCTCCACTTTCTAAGCCTTCCTAGACTCTTTCTTTAGCTTATATTTGGACTATAGAATCAGTAGGTAGATGAGTGTTTTCTATTTTGGTGTGGTTTCGAATGTTGTGGAGAAAAATCAAGGTGTTGGTGTCGTTATTTATAGAGGGAGAGATTTATGGTTTTCATGAGTGCTAATTAACCTTGTTGTGAGAGAGGAGACAAAGTGAGGTAGGTTAGTGAAGCTTGTGTGGTGTTGATGAATGGGGCGTGAGTTGGTGATGTGTTTCAATTTAATGCCATGGATCTTACCTACTTGTTGAAGACATGATGTGTTAGAGGTATTTTAGACCTAGGAGAAGCTAATGGTTTTTAAAGGTTCTAGGTCATGAGGTTGTGTGAGAAGGAGACATGGTGAGGTGGTTTAGTTCTTGACCTAGTAACATCCTTGTGGTGTAGAATTTATTTGGTAGCAAGTTTGGAAAGGGTTTGGTTTAGCTTTGTCAAAATCGAACTAAGTAAGATTACATGGATCGAATGGCTTAAGGTGGTGGTACCTTGGCTATAGGATGTTGTACCTAGGGTTGTAGGGAAGTAACAAGATTAATTTAGGTCTTGGTTTGGGCATTGGATGGAAATTAAGTTAGGGTTTGTTTATTTACTATATAGGTCGATTTGTACATAAAAAGGAAAAGGGGTCACATTGTGCTTTAAAGGGTTGTACCATGGGCTTAATAGGGTTGTACTAAGGTTCAAGAAATATAGAAAATATATTTTTAGGGTTTGCTTAAGTTAATTTAATTATATATTTAGTTAATTAGGTTTAAAAGTACATAAATGTAGTTTTTTTAGGTTTTTATGCATTAGACACTTGTACATTAGGTTTAGGGACTTGTACTTATATTTAGTAAGCTTAAGAAATCTATTTTTTTTAAGGTTGGTACATAAAAGACTTGTATTGTGTGCTTTAAAATAGGTACATTGAGGTTTATAATGTGATATATATATATATATATATATATTATATATATATATATATATATATATATATATATATATATATATATATATATATATATATATATATATATATATATATATATTATGGTGTTATGCATAAATGACTTGTACCTTGTCTTGAAAGACTTGTACACTTATAATTTGTAAAAATCATATATATATTAATTAGGGTTTGTGATTTTATTACATAAAATCATAGTTTTGTGAGTTTAGGGTTTGTATCGGGAGTTAAAGTGAATTTAGGGTTTCCGTGCTTTAGGAGCTTGTACCTTAGCTTGGATGAGTTGTACTTTAGTGTTTTAGGGTTTAGTTACTCATATTCATTGTTATAATGGTTTAGGGTTTCGTAGAAACTCTAATAGATAAGAAATGTTTAGTTTGAACGTTTATTAGTCGTACGTTAACGAATTAACGTAAAGTGGCAAATGGGATATCGTAAAGTTTTATGCTTGACATATGTAAATGTTTATGTGAAATAAACATTAGGTAAGTTGACGTCGGTCCGCGTGTGAGCACGTTTATCAAGGATGTGAGTTACGTTGCATTAGATAGTAGTTATGATCAGATAAAAAAAATATACGTAGAAAAATGATAAGTATTCTTTATATAGGATATGAAATAGTTTATTACAGATTGAAATTTTACGAGTGGTTACAAAAGCATACCTTATATGAGATGCATTCAAAAAGTCTACATCTCATAAAATAGAAGTCCATCACCCTGCTATGTTTTCTCTAAATAGGCAACTTGATTGTGTGTCTTAACGAATTCTAGAATAGCCATGATTAATGATCCAAGTTATAACATAAAATTGATCGTTTGAGTTTTAATTGATAAAGTACAAAGCCAATTGGAGTTTTAGTAAGGTACTGTTAGGGTTTGAGAATTTTGCGAAAGGATAAGAATTATCTTTAGAAAGTGAATAAGTAAATATTTAGTAAAAAGATAATTATCCTTGAGAAAAACCCTATCTATACAGTAACAAATGAACTCACCCAACGGCTAGTTAAAAAAAATCTGTTACTGACACAACAATTACAACGGCTAGTTCAGCAGTACAAAATTTACACTAGCAGTACAAACTTTGCACTAGCAGTACTAATTTTTTAAAATTTTTAAGGAGCAGTATTAACTCAATATTGATTTAAAAACAATACTGCCCACTTATAGTTTTTAGCAAACTACCAGCTATCAACGGATTTGATGTGTCTTTACCAATAGCCGTTTGCTTTGGACTAGCCAACTCTTCACTGTGAGATATGGTGAGTTGATAACCATATTGTTTTTGGTAACCTATCAACCATAAACGGATTTGAGAAGTCTTTACCAGAAACCGTTTGCTCTGGACTAGTTGGTTCTTGATGTGGATTAGACATGGTGAACCAATAACTATTTGTTGTGTGCGCAGATCACACACTTGAAATTCCAAAGCACCTCACCATCCAAAACATAAAGCATTCAATTCACAAACTCAAATAAACCTGCAATTGTTAGTCCAAAAACAAGAAAACAAAGTGCATAGCACTTATCTCATAACATTATAAGCATATGACTAACATTGCACATAAACAAGGAAATTAATTTTCTTGGGGAACCCAAGCTATCACTGACTTTGGTTTTCCTCTTGCATCAATATAATTAAAACTTTTTAGAACAGTTGGTGCACCATTGGATTGAAGTGGTCTCCAAACCCATGATGCTGATGCATTAATACCATTGCCCATCTTTCCCTTAGCAGTGTTTTTAAAACTATCAGTATTGTAGATGCAAATAATGTTCTAAAAACGTTATTTCTATCTTTCGATAAGTTCACGTTTAGAGGATGACAAAATGTGAAATCACGTTACGTTAAAATTAACGTAAATAAGTTTTTAATCGGAAGATCCCGTTTCTACACAAATCACTCTAGAACAAAGTTACGACTTAACTAATGATCAAAGAAGTGAATTTGATTTTTAGACATCACATTTTTATGTGACAAAGTATTTCTTTCAAAAATATACTTTACAAATTATTTTTGAATAATTAAGAAATGCTTTAATGGAAAAATAAGTTTAAAATACATAACAGCTATTTCCCCCCCCCCCCCCAAAATCAGCTCAAAACTTCCCCAAATAAGTTTTCACCAGAAAAGACAAAAAATGGAGCGTCTTTTTCTGACATGGCTCCACGGTTCCACTAAATTTAGTGGAGCCGTGGGTGATTTAGTGGAGCCGTCCCTCTATAACGGTCAGATTTTTTCTGCCTATAAATACCAGCCCTGTTCACAGTTCTTGGGCATCCTTTTTCACACAGAACTTTCTGAGTTTAATACTCTCTTCACATTTTCTTTCTTTGATCATTTAGATTAGTTTTCTTTTGTTCAAGAGTGATCCTTTCATCCTATCAAGTGATCATCTTCATTCCTCTTCAATAGCAAGAGAAGAACACAAAGTATCCAAGTATATACAAAGTGTTGTCATTCCTCTTCAAGTGCAAGAGAAGAACTCAAGGTATCCAAGAAGATACAAGAGTTGTAGTTTTAGTTAGGGGTCTTGTAACATTTGTTACACACTTGTTGTATCATAGCATACATCAAGATCATTTTTCTTTTGTGAGAGAGTGAGTGAAGATCATTGTGATCTTATAGAGATATTGATTATCTCTTGAAGCCATTGGGCTAGTATGATTGATCAAGAAGATCAAAGATAGATAGGATAGGTTGAGTGAAGTGAGAGTTGATCATTGTGATCGTGTCGAGATCTTGGAGATCTCTTGAAGCCATTGGGCTTGTGTGATTGATCAAGTGGATCATAGGTAGATCGGGTAGATCGAGTCTTGTGTGAAGTAGTAAAGGATCATATGGATCGTGGTAGATTGGTGCTAGCTAAGATTAGCACTCGACATCTAGCTTAGTGTCGGAAATAGGATAAGCGACGTGTACGGTTTTCTCCGCCTAAAGGGAGGTTGTTGACATAGTGCTTGAAACTCTCGAGTGTGGTACTCGGGGAGTGGAGTAGGGCGAAGAAGAGCTTCGTAGCCGAACCACTATAAATCCTTTGTCCCGGTTTGATCTTTCCATCTCTACTCTTTACTTTCATTACTTATTATTAGTTAGTTTAGTGTGTAGTTCATATTGGTGTTGATTGATTGCACATAAGAATCGAATCAAAAGTTTCCAATAGTAAAGTTTTTTTAAGAATTCTTAAAAAGAATTAAAAGAGCTTAAAAACCGGTAAAACTATTTAACCCCCCCCCCCTTCTAGTTTTCCACAAGTATTAACTGCTTGCCTAGCAGTATAAACTGCTGGGTTTGCAATTGTAACCTTAGGTTTCCAAATTTGGTTCTTTACCACTTCTTTGTTACAAATTGGTCTTCTAGCAGTTGATGGTGCAGATTTGAAAAATGTTTTTGCACTTTGAACTGCTTGTCTTGGGTAAAAAGTCCTAAATGGTCTACCAGTAGTAACTGTTTGTCTAGCAGTATGAACTGGTCTTGGGCCAGACCTTAAAAGAACTACTCTAGGTATCATTCTAGCATTGGAAGGGTGAGTTGTAAGTCTTTATGAGTTCACCCTGTTGTTTGAATACCTAGTTACCCTATTGTTGCAATATGCTGCAAGATGGTCAAACTCTCCACAATTAAAACAAGCTTTCTTATGAAAGACAAAGTCATCACCTAGTTGGTGGGACTTGAGGTTATTCCAATTCCTTTGGTTACCTCTGGGCTTGTGTGTGGCTCTATACATTTCACTATACCTTACTGGTTGCCTAACATGTTTAACATTGGTTTTAGGCCTAACAGTATTAACTTTGACCACCTTAGGAACTCTTGTTCTTTCTATTTTAACAATATCATATTTAACCTTAACCTGATCATCCTCTTCATCATCAGAAGTCCAATCTTCTATGGTTGGAGCATCTGAATCTCTACCAGAGGACACCTTGTCCTCAGAGAGTGATTTATCACTTGCACTCTCAGAGCTTACACTTACTTCTACAGGCTTGTCAACTACTACATTTTCCTTTGGTTGAGAACCATATTCTAGCTTGGGTAGTTGAAATTCAGGCAAGCCTGTGTGTTCTAGGTCTATACCTGGAGGTGTAGGTATTCCTCTATAAGGAGGTGGAACAGAGTTATACCCTAGACCTGACTTAGCCTTATTGATGATTTGACACTCAATTATTTTATTGACACCTTTAGATGTATACTCTAGTGTCTCAACACTTAATTGAATGTTCTCTTTATCCTGTTTAAGCTTTTCAAACTCTTCTCTTAAAAACTTAATTTCAGCATCTCTAAAAAATATATCCCTCTTAAGCACACCTATATCATCAGCAAACTTAGACTCATTACTCTTATAATGAACAATTTGCTCTTCTAAAACAGCTAGACCCCTCTTATGATTTGCCAAATTAAAAATAGTCTGGTTTAGCTCTATTCTCTGTTCATCATAATGTTTCCTAAGAGTTTCTAATTCTTTTAAAGCATCACATGATTTAGAACATTTAGAAACTTGTACCTTAGAGTCTGAGAAAGCCATGAGTGCCATCTCAATAGGTGTTGCTTCCTCCTCTTCCATAAAGCTCTAGTCAAATCCCAAACCATCAATGGCCACCATAGCCTTTGAGCTTGAGTCAGTAATCTCCACTTCCTTGGTCTTGCTTCCAAAGCCTCTGCTCTTGCCATCTTGTTGTCTTGGCCTTCTGCACTCCTTTGAGAAATGGCCCATTTTATGGCAATTATAGCATTCAATCTTTGACTTATCATAACCAGCAGTATCATTGCTGTTTATGGTAATCTTCTTCCCTGTCCTCAGATGGAATTCCCTAGCCCTCATGCTAAGAAGAGATATTTGCCATTTAATATCCATCTCCTCCAGATCATCATCATTGATCTCTTGAAGGTCTTCATATGTCAACATGGAACCATTATGCTGAGTAGTCAAGAAAGCACAACAAGTTATCTCATCCATAATGCCTTTAGTACTACTTGATGTGCTAGCAGTACCAATATTTGAACTAGCAGTACCAACTGCTGCACCAACCTTCACTTCTTTAGGACTTGAGTTACTAGGGGATGACATGAATGCCATGTTCCCAGTACTTGAGCTTGTTCCAGCAACCTTCTTCACATCTTGCTCCACTATCTTGAAATTGCTATACAAGTCCATCAAGCTCATAGATTCAATATCCGGCTTGTTCTTCCACACAACAACATGCATAGCCCTTTCTGATGGTAGACTTCTCAGGAACTTTGAGTTGAGATCTTCCTGAGGTATCTCAATTCCAAGAATAGCAAGTTGGCTTATAAGCTTCTGAAGCCTGTTGAACATATGATCCAGTGATTCATTGCTTGTTACTGAAAAGTTCTCAAATTGTTGCTTGAGAAGTGTCTTCTGAGTCTTTTTGGTGGCTTCATTCCCACCAAATCTTGCAACAATGGCCTCAAACAATGATTTGGCATCCTTGAACTTGCTAAAGTTCAAGAGTTGATCATTAGGTATTGTCATCATAAGCATACTTCTAGCCTTGATGTCATTCTTCATCAGAACCCTTTCTTCTGCAGTCACTAGCTTTGTCTGCACAGTTGTCACAAGTTTACCCTCTACAGTTGTTGTTGTGGTTGTAGGCTTGAATGAATTCCCTTCTTCTATGATTTCCCAAAATGCATAGTCCTGCACTTGGAAGAATTGTTCAATTCTTAACCTCCACATGTCGAATTCATTGGGCTTGAGCATTGGTAACTTTGCAGCAACATTGGTTGTAGAAGTCTCTATGTCCATCTCTTCTTCTTAATCAAAAGAGGATCTTCTAATTCAAAGTACCAGAACCTGTCTCTGATACCACTTGAGGGGATCTAAACACACTCCTTGTGTTAGAGATACTTTGAGTAATACTAACTAGCACGCGGAATTTACTAGCTAATACTTAGAAGATATTGTATGTAAGGTATATGAATGAATGGAACAGTAATATGTATGAACAATGAAGACAATGTTTAACCAAAACGATTCAATATTATTATCAATAATGCGAGTGATCTAAGTTATCACTAGGGTTACAAAACCTTGAATCTCTCTAAAACAATCGTCTATCTATTTTTTTTTACAAAACTTAACCTAGGATATCCTTTTATAGAACAAGGATTCCTGTACAAGATAACTATAATATCCGTATAACTCTAACTAAATAGGATATTCACTAAATCTTTTCTATACTTATCCTATTACACGTTATCAGAACATAAGCAATACAAAGTATTTGTACTGGCAGTTAGTACTGCTTGTGTTATTCTACAACAGTTGAAACATTTAGCATGGCAGTACTAACTATTGGTTTAATTCCCAATAGTTTCTGATGGTGGTTTTGCAAGGTCTTATTGCTGCTTATGTGCTGTGTGATGGTGGTTTTTCAAGAACTTTTTTTTAGATAATGGGTGAAAAACTGTTTATGTGCTTTGTAAATGTAAGTTTGATCACTGCTAGTTTTTGTTTTGTGACTGCTTTTTTAGATCTTTTTAGATATGCAGTTGTGATGGTTTGTTTGTTGAAACTGCTTATTATTAAAATAAGCAGTTGTGATGGTTTGTTGAAACTGCTTATTATCAAATATATAAGCAATTGTGATGGCTTATTATGTGATGGTTTATTTGTTGAAAATGCTTATTATTAAAATAAGCAGTTGTGATGGCTTATTATCAAATAAGCAGGTGTTCTGGTGTTCTTGGATGGTGATGGTTTGTTGAAACTGCTTATTATTAAAATAAGCAGTTGTGATGGTTTGTTGAAACTACTTATTATCAAATAAGCAGTTGTGATGGTTTGTTAAAACTGCTTATTATTAAAATAAGCAGTTGTTTTCTAAACTTGGTTTTTTAAACTGGTTTCTTAAAAAAAACGGAGATACGGCGATGATGAAAAAAAAAATCTTGTTTTGATTGGCATGGCATAACCGAATGGACGGTAAAGTGAATTTTTTCCACTTTGCAACCTTCAAATTTGAAGCCAAAATGATAAAACGATAATAATCTGAGCCTATTAAAAATATCGTTTTATCGTTTTTTTATACACGTTACGCATTTTTAAAAGTAATATGTGTAATAGCGTAAAATTATACCGCAGTCGTGTAAAACGGTGATGTATTCATCGTTCCTTTCTGCTTGTGAATGCAAGTTTTTGTTTTGTGAATGGTTTGATCACTGGAATTTTTTGCTTTGTGAATGCAAGTTTGATGTGTTTATAATAAAAAAAAGAGTTAATTTCAGAAATGGTCCCTGTGGTTTGTCGGATTTAACGCCTTTAGTCCCTATACTTTTTTTAACGGATCCAGTCCCTGTGGTTGCGACCCATAATGAGTTTGGTCCTTTGACCAAATTTTCCGCTAGTTTGACCGTTAAATTGGTCATGTGAGATGCACATGAGAGGTTAATTATGTCATTTTGCATATCTCCTTCTTCATAACAACCACCACTGGCTAATTTTTTTTAGCCCTTCTTCATTATTCCCAACCACCCCCACCTCCATCCATCACCATCTAACAACCACCACTGCCACCATTCTTCTTCAACAACCACTGCCACCCCAACCAAATAACAAACAACAAACAAAAAGAAGCCAATTACCCTAACACCCCTCAAACAAACATCTTAGTATCGGCAGTCACGTGGTTATCCTATATCATATCATACAACCAGCCCATGTTATTACCCACATCATTATCGTGGCCAACACTAATCAATCATCATTATCATTTTACCCTTCACTTTTTTTTGTTAATCCAAATCTAAAACAAACCCACATCATATTATTATTATCTTTTTGCTTCTTAACATATAAAGATTCAATCCTTTTTGATATTGTAAGGTATTTATCTGATCTGGGTACTTAAGTTTTCATTAACTTGATACGTTCTTGTTTCTTTTAGTGTATAAAGATTCAATCTTGTGAAAAATGGTAATTTTCACATTTTAAATTAATAATAAATGGTTATTTATTATTTTTAAGCTGAGCATTTCTATGCGCGTTTGAATGTTTTTGAGTATTTTTGAGCATTTTGGGAGCTGTCCCGCATAATGTAGCTTACAGTCACTGCAAAAAAAGTTTATTTTTGTCAGTAAGCATAAATTATTCCATTTCTGATAGTTACTGACAAGTTTCGTAATTTACAGAGAGCTTTCTTGTAATTACTGAAAAGCAACCCCACACGCGTACCGACAGCACATTATATGTGGTAGCAGTCAAATAAATGCATTTTTGAGAAAATAATAATATTTTATTATTTTTCTGACGGAAACGTCAATAAAAACTCTATTTTGCGTATACGAGTCCAAAAACGTCAAACCGGGACTTTACAGTAACTTTTAAGCTTAAACCGACACACGATACACCAACGAGGATCAAAAACCCACTAATTTCCCCCTCCTAAATGTCGTGTACAGCCAACACTAATAGACAAAAAAAATATTATATGGCAAGATATTCATTAGTGGAAGATTTGCATAACTTTTGTATTTATACCCATATTAGCACATTACATTTTCACACATCTCTACACATCCAAGAAAGTTACTCAGATCAAAATTTCCTCTTCTCCATCTCAAAACCCACAACCAACTTTAAAGATCAAGATCCACAAAATTTTGTTGAAGTTATAAGTAATCGGGGTGTACTTTCAAGTGTTTCGGGTTGTTTAGAACGTGTTTTGGGTAAAATTGGTGCATTTTGGTGTGTTCTTGAGCCCTCAACCCCTCGACTTTCTTAAAGCATTGTAAGGATTCTTAAAAACTTGTTCAAATCTTGTTCATATCATGTTGTTTTAATGTTTTAAAGTGTTCAAAAGTGTTAAATGTGTATGATTTGTTAATATGAAAAAGTTAGGGTTTGATGTCTAAAATACATATGCTCGACTTTTTTGAGTTTTTCATACAAATTATGTTATTTCTTGCTTGTGGTACTAATTTGGTGGTACAAAAGTGATTAGTGCTAATTACACGTAATTAAGACGAAATATACACTTTTAAGTATATATATATATATATATATATATATATATATATATATATATATATATATATCGGCCATGTTTAAAAATATATAATTATTGGGGTTTTGAAAAACATAAAATTTTAGCTCTAGTGGTGAAATGGTGAAGATTATGCTTATTAGCTTATTATAATTAGCTTATTGTAATAAGCACTAGATTATTGATTTTTAACTACAAGTAATGGACTAAAATTTAATTTGGCGTAATTGGGCCGAGCCCACCATGTTGTTGGCCTATAGGGGCAGTTTTGGACCAATTGCTTATTGACTTATTTGATATTTAAAGTAAAATATAACTTAACTAAAATGGATTAATTGGTTATCGGACTAAAAATGTGTTATTGGGCTAAAAGTGGCCTATTCGGCCCAATAAACATCTCGGGAGACAAAAATAAATTTTTGAACATTTTTAGACTCGCTATAATTATTTTTGCACAATAGAACGATTTATATCGATAAAAACCATTTTGGGCTTATTTTGGCATTTTAAGCCCAATAAGCCAAATAAAAGGAATTTCGACCCATAAATTATGAACATTGACTTTTTTTTACTTTTGAAAGAATTTTGACTAAGCGTTAACATTTGTATCGAAAACTATAATAATGAAGCAATTATAACGATAAGTATAGTGATATCGATAAATATACACTTTGGACTATTTTTGCAATTATAGTGATAAAAAGGGATTATTTGAGGAAATTTGCAACACCTGAGAAAGCTTGAATAAACGAATGGGTCATGCCCGATTTTTCTAAAATTTCAACGCTTAGAATATTTTTGGACAAAAACCGACTAAAAGACGAAACATGTTAATTTCATTATTAAAAATATTAATTTTCCAGGCCTTGTAAGACTTATAAAAATATTTTGGGCACTTATGCATTCGCACTTATTAATTTCTCAAAAACTAAATACTTGTAATTTTCTTTATAATTATTATTATGTTATAAATAAATATAATAATTTATAATATAATAATACCCCACTAGCACAATTATCAAATAAATTATTCAATGATCATTTAATTAATTATAAGTATTAATTAATTAAATATTTAACTATTAAATATATATATATTACTTACGCAGTTGCTACAAGCAAAGCACGGAAGTTCCGTCGCACGTACCTTCACCGTACACTTTCACCATGAGCCATCACCAAAAAGATGTATACGATAAATCATTTTTAAATATACTTTACCATGCAGTAAGCAAGAAATACACGAGCACTAGTCACACGTAAACTTTTCAATTGAGTTAAGACATTTAAAACACGAATATTTCGCTAAGACTTACCATACTGATCTAGGTCGCGTGTCGGAGCGGTTGCACTGTTTTGTTGATTGAATTGTAGATTGCGATTGTTTTAAGTTGAGTTTATAGCCCCATATTTTTACGTTTTGTTTTATAAACCTTGGGGTGAGAAACATGCAAAACTGTTTTCATGGACCAAAAATGGATTTTGTTTTTATACACACTTGTATGGAGAAACCTAAGTTAGTTGAATCCCATTGCGCCCACTATCATCAACCGTCAATTCCTGCTGGGAAACGCGTGTGATATAAATGGATCTATTGGGGTGACTCCCTCGTTCGGTTGGTTCGGCATAGTCAATGCGAACGTATACCATATGGAATTTAGCTGAGTGTCTGGGGATTAACACTCGCGGGCACCCGTTATTTGATATTGTTTGTCTAGTTCGGTTGGATGAGGCTTAGCGTTTGCATAGCGGGATAGTGTGTGATTTGCTGAATTGTTTGCCGAATATTTGCTATGGTCCATATGTGCTTATTTACATTAAGCCTATGAACTCACCAGCGTTAGCTGATTTTTGCATGTTTTTCTCTGGAAATTGAGAATGTGTTTACTGAAGGCAGGGCATAGCGATGGTCATAAAATTTGTTGGAAATGTTTTTATTGTTGCGTTAAACTCTGAATTTGGGACCGCTTGTTAAATGGGCTACATTTTATTTGAACTGAATTTGATGTATGACAATATGACTTTGAATATGTAATGTATTTTAAAACGGATTTTTAATCCGTTCTCTATATCTTGTGTTGTGATTATTGATTTAGTAGCACCCAAAGTGTATGCTTCCGCAATATCTTGATTTTGGGGGTGTTACAGATTGGTATTCAGAGCCTAGGTTATAGATAACTAGGTTTATAAAAACCCTAAACTATAACCGGTTTATGAAAAACGTTTCCTTATGACCGCCAGATGCCTGCCTGCCTAGCTTGCTATGATTTGAGCGTTATTTGCTTTATATGATTAAGTGTTATACTATGCTATTTGAGTATTTTACTTAGCATATATGATATAAGTATTTTCTATATACTTACACATTCCACACCGTATTTGTCACAGACTATGTATCTCCCTTCCGATGCACATGATGAGGTATTTGCTGCTGGACACACTTTCCCGTTGCGACAACCAGTTCCATTTGCGGATGACCCGATGATGGAAGTTGTCAGAGCCGCTGCTCAGCCATCCATTTCAGCTCAGCATACACACACCTCTCCAGTGTCTACCTCACCATACTTACCCCGCTACACTACTGCTCACCGCTCATCTCCAGCCCAGCTTAACACTATCACCCAACATGCTCAGGCTACCCCACCTATCAGACGTCGGGCTTCGTATAGGCAAGTCCGTGGACATCGCCTCCAGCTATCATCCGTGCTATCTTCACCTCGGAGGAGGACCTGATCAGATTATGAGGGTACCCCTACTTCATCACCATCTCAGTGACCCATGTAATCTCCAGACCATTCCCCTCCCAGTCAGAGACTTAGGAGATCTATTGAGTCTTATTCAGATGAGGATGAGGATCCAGTGGAGGATCCAGAGCAGGTTCAGGCAGAGCCTACCCTAGCAGTGACAACACCTATTGAGCACACTCCTATTTGTGCGGATGATGACAGGGACATAGATGTACCTATGGATTTGGATCAGGTGATGATGCCACGGGATGGTAAGGGCATCATGGAGGATGTGCAGGGTATATTTGAGGTAGGGCAGAGTTCTAGGGCTGCCCAGATACAGGATGTGAGTGATAGTCAGTGGATGGATATTGCTTGTGATACCAGCACGGGTGTACGTGCAGCTAGCCCAGAGTACACTCCATCATCTCCTTCGTTCATACCACCTTCATCTCCGATACCTACTCCGCTTCCATCACCAATGGTTTCTCCGCTTGCAGAGCTCGAGGAACCCACCGAGATGGAGCAGATATGGATCCAGCTGGCGAATCAGGCCAGTTTACTTGATGTACACTCAGACCAAATCGAGAGGTTAGAGCAGTCTGACCACATCCAGAGTGTTGAGAGGGGGATTGGGACTGTTGACAAGGCTGCTTGTGTATTGTTTGAGGAGATGTATTCTGACAGACGTGTGATGATCGGACTGAGAGCTAGATTGGATGCCTTGGAGAGATTACATGGTAGTGAGCTTAGAAACTTGGACTTTAGGGCTATTGGTTTAGGCAGAGGCCAGACCAGGATTCAAGGAATGTTGAGGAGAGCTAGAGGTATTGACCATACTCAGTGGCAGAGGATTATGACTGCAGAGTATACGATTGGAGCTGTGATGAGAGAGAATCAGGAGTTGAGAGACCGTATTGGTCAGTTGGAGACTACCATTGGAGGGATGACTGCAACATTTGAGCAGTTACGCCTAGATAGTGACCGAGCCTAGAGTAGTTGTAGTTGATGATGTATTCCGTTAGGTTGATTAGTTATCATTTAGTATTCCAGCACTAACTTTTAGCCATGCTTGTAATTTTGTAAACCTCTATTCATTCGATATATATATATATATATATATATATATATATATATATATATATATATATATAACAAGCTTGGTTTTCTATTCGATTGTTCATTTTTCCTCTGTGTTTGACTTTATTCTTGCATTCTGTTTGTGATATCCATATATTCATATGACACCTTCCTTCTATAATCGAGATCTCATTTAGCGTCATCATCTTGTGATGCAGATAAATGGCACCTAAACGAAAGTCAACCAGAGTCACACGAGGACAAACTACTAACACACCTACCCCAACAAGGACAGTAAGAGGAAGGACTGCTGAGAATGTCGCCCCGGCAAGAGCCGCACAAGGCCGAGTTGCTGAGAACGCCGCCCCGACTAGGGCCGCGGCAAATCCACCTGTGCTGAATTAAGCAACTCTAGATCAGCTCGTTACTGATCGTGTGGCCGCCGCTCTCGCAGCAGCAAACAATTCAACCACCAACACCGGAACGTCAAGGCCAGTGACCAACAGCCGTGGTTGCACTTACTCTGAATTCTGAAAGATTATGGTTGGAGGTTTCGAAGGAACAGAGGTAGCCGTTGGCCTGACTAGGTGGATTGAAAAGCTAGAAACCGTGTTTCGCATCAGTGGTTGTAACGATGACGACAGGGTCAAGTATGCGTCTTTCACGTTCATGGATGCCGCTTTGACCTGGTGGAACAACTACATGAAATCTGCCAACATGGATGTCGGTTATGCTATGTCGTGGGATGAATTTAAGGAATTAGTGCTTAGAAAATATTGCCCACGAAATGAGGTCAAGAAGTTGGATATAGAATTTTGGAATTTGAAGGTGCAGAACAACAACATGGCTGCTTACAACCAGAGATTTCAGGAGTTGGCTTTGCTATGTCCTAAAATGGTTCAGACTAAGACAAGGTTGATTGAGAGCTATATTGGAGGTTTGCCAAAGTCCATAAGAGGTGATGTGACTACCTCAAGGGCTTCAGATCTTCATGAAACCATGGAGATAGCAAACAAGTTGATGGATTAGGAACTGGAGGATGTCCCAGAAAAGAGTGCTGACCACAAAAGGAAGTGGGAAGATCACTCGAAGGGTAGTAACAGCAACTCTCAGAACAAAAGGCAGGATGTAGCCAAAGCTTACGCAGCTGGTTCAGGTGATAAGAGGGGGTACGATAGGAATGCACCTCTTTGTAACCGCTATAAGCTACACCACAAGGGACAGTGCACAGTAAAATGTCACAACTGCCAGAAAGTGATAACCGGTTTTCCCAAAATCGAAAA